>OZ022415.1:38172394-38204834 GCA_963989365.1 Rhimphoctona megacephalus | reverse complement strand
ATAGTGTCCATGGAAGTGAAGTATATCAGAGGGTGCGCACAAAATCTTCCGATAATAGCGTGACGCTTCGTCGAGCGAAAAATAATAATCATCCACCATCGATGGTTCGATTGAGAACAAGATTGACGTGAACGAATCAGCCCTTTCATACACGACCGATCCACCGTTTCCATTATTATATATATAGGGGAGATCCGGGCAAAGCGGAACACCCCCCCCCCCCAAAAATGAAATTACTTTTTTCAATCATTGGAACGCCTGATATTTCTAACATGAACATTAAAATATATTAATTAATAAAAAAATTAATATTCAACGAAAATGTGTATGAACAAAAATTTCTTTTGCTGCAAAACGAAGATGTGAATATCTGATGAACATAAGAAAACTGCTAACAATGCTGTAAGCATGTTGAAAATGATTAATTGTTCATTAGACTGTTGTAAAATGTTTTTTTTTATCTTATTACCCCTACTCGTGTTTTCTTTGGACATTGATGAAAAAAATCTCTGCTAAAAAATGAGCTCAATGGCTCAATATTCAGAGGCGACTCTTTCGACTTTTATTGATGTTTTAATTGTTCAAAAATGTTTTCTATTTAAAAACACCATTTTTTTAACTTCTTTGCTTCCTCTCATGTTTTACTTTCGATATCGATGAAAGATAAATTCTGTTGAAAAATGATTATAAATAATTTTCGTGCCACCTAACCTGTTTTCTTCCAATATTGCTGAAATAAAAGTCCCGTTAACAAATGAGCTTAATTCTTAAGATTTTGGAGATGGCTATTTTGACTTATTTTTTATTTATTTATTTACTCGCAATAATTTCATTTGAGGGTACCCTCGCATCAAATTTTTCGAAGTACTCGATTTTTTTTCTTCGATGTTCTATTTGTCATTAGTCTCGCTATAGCGCTATCCCAAATAATTAATTTTTGTTTATCATTTTTTTTATAAACAAACGTACGTAAAAAGTCCAGATTTTTCGCAACTCTATTTTGAACCATTGTTAAAAATCGTGGAATTTTTTTTTCGGCTATGCTTCTTTTTGCGATATCCATCCTCAAAAGGTTCAATTTTTTTCATGGTATTTTTACTTCAGATTCGTCGAGTCCTCGTCCCTCGAGTGACGTGTTTTTTGGCGTTGTATAGATGATGGAATATGTCGTGTATTTTTTTATAAAAAAAATTCTTTAAAATCTTGTGTTTTTCAACAGATTTTGTGGGAGGATGCCCATAAAACGCTCTCAAAAATGGCATCAAATAATCATATCACACTCGATACAGATACCTGTGAAAATTGACGAATTAAGATCATTTTTTTCGCCAGAATTTTTACACGATCAATCTCTGAAGGAAAACCTAGTATATAGGTGCCCAAAAATAAAAATTCTAGAAATCGTGCGATTGAAAAAATAAAAATAAAAGTTGGGTGAGACATCTCTGAAAATAGAGCTATCGAGCTTACATTTTAACAAAACTTCATTTTCATTAATATCTAAAAAACCATGCACGAGAGGGAGCAAGGAAGTTAAAAAAACATGAAAAAAAAATTAAAACATCAATAAAATTCAAGATAGTCATCTCTGAATATTGAGCCATATTCAGCTCATTTTTAAACAGATTTTTTTTTTCATTGATATCGAAAGAAAACACGAGTAGGAGCAAGAAAATGAAAAAAAAAAAAACATTTTGCATCAGTCTAATGAACAATTAATAATTTTCAAACCTGCTTACAGCACTATTAATAGTGTTCTTATGCTAGTCAAATATTCACATCTCCGTTTTGCAGCAAAATAAATTTTTGTTCATACAAATTTTCGTTGAATATTTATTTTTTTTTATTAATAAATATATTTTAATTTTTATGTTAAATTAGGAATATCAGTCGTTTCAATTAATACTACTTTTTCAACGTATGTCCTGAGTCAAATTATCGAATTTTTCAGTTTTGCACTGAAAAAAAAAAATCACTTTTTTCAGAGTGGGGGTGTTCCGCTTTGCCCGGGTGTTCCACTTTGCCTGGCCCTCCCCTATATATTGTGACGTGGTAATTTTGCCCACGTCACAAATTGGTTAACAATTGGCACGGCACGAGAAAGGAGCGTTTTTCGTCGCTGACGAATTGCTCTCGAGCTTATCTAAAAGGGCCAAACGCTAGCGTATTTATTGATTATTAATTTCTTTTATTTTATAATTTTTTACACGAGCGAACGACGGTCTCATACATCGAAAAACATCGAGAGAGAGAGAGAGAGAACCTCGGAATTATCATCATTGTCAGAATTGTCGTATCGTTGAGAGGGAAGGCTTGAAAAGTTTCGGTCGTCAAGGTCATCGACTGAGCGCGAAAAATCATATCGAGCGAGGGTCGCTAGCTCGAAGCCCTCACCCAGAGCTGTCGAACTCGACGATAAGTCAATCAGCATCGGGGATCTTCGGTAAATCTCGGACGTATCGAAAGTCATCGTTGATCAGCGTCGCGCCCGTTTCGAATTCACACTCGAAATTTAAACATAGTTGGCGAATAATAAAAGGAGAGGGCGAAGGTTCGAGAAAATTCTAGATTCCCGTGAGTAGGCGAAGGGTGGGGGGCTAGGACCCTAATCCGCGATATCGCGCTTCGGAAAAATTATTGAGGACTCGAGTTTTGGGCAGCAGCGACGGAGGACGTCTTTTCTCAAGCCGTAGCCGTCTTCGATCAAGAACCCGACGCCATCGGAATTATCGAGTGGAAGCATCCGTGGTCCTTTTCCGGATTTCCAATCTCTGAAACCGTAGCGGTGAGCCGTCGTTTCGCTCTCATTTTGTTTTGTTGTGATTTCGTACCGTTTTGTACTCACGAGTATATTTTGTGAATTTTGGGATTTAAAAGAGCGATATTGTTTCGGGGTACGTACGCGTTTGGAAAATTCTAGTAACGTCTTGTCCCGCGATTTAAAACGTTCGCGAATTGTCGTTGTTAAAGTTTTATTTTGAATTGCCGAGAGGAATTCTAGTATTTGATTTAGCTCAATCTCGAGATCCATAGTTGTAAGTTAAATTGTTATAATATCGAGCCGAAAGGCAAATATTTTTGTTATAAAATTATTTTCGAACGCTTAAAAATTAGAAATTCTTTTAAATTATTGAATGTCAAATATTGAGAATTATTGTAAACTTTTCATATAATATTTTTCCGGAAATCTTATTTTATTCAAAATTTTAATGTCATTTAATAATAAATGCTATTGTAATTCCGGAGTTGGATTGTTGGTGTGAATATTTATTTTGTATAATTGACCCAGCCCCTCTACCACCATTGGTTTAAAATACAGCTACGACCGGGAAACCTTATTATTTTGTTCTCGATAATTTCAAATAAAATTTGTTTAAGAATTATCTTAAACTGGCGTCCAGAAAGTATCGAGAGCAAATATAATTTGAAGCGCTTGACGGGAAAAGCGTTACAATATATATATATCGTTGCACTTCTCTGAGATGACAACATTTTTCACAAGCATGAGGACATATAAATATATAATGTCTTAAATTTATCGAGGTAGAAACCACTCGTTGATACACGTGGCAAACAGTACAAATTTTATACAACTCACTGAGATGTAATACAATTTAATTGCAGTTAGAAGCCGTACGTGTGTTCGTGTGGGTGTACTCGACACTCTGGTATCACGTACATTCGACTATGCAAGACCTTAAACTATCTTGGAAGCAAGAAGCGAAGAGTAATTTACGTTTATAAATATACATGTATAAAAAATGATAGCCAAACCTATTAATTATGATAAATATTATAGATATATGTATACAATAAAAGAATAAATATATTTTTATTTAATTTCGTAATATAAACATCTTTTCATTGCTTTCTTCAAACATTGGGAACTTTCTTTGTTAGCTTTCTCTTCATTATTTAAATCGTAGGACGAAATAATTATTGTCATCTAAACAGATGACATATTTTATAAGATTGAATGTGATATTATGTAAATTAGTTCGTCGTTCGTTCGACTTATGCATATGATATTAATCGTGATTAATTCGAGGGTATCAAATTTGTCCGAGATCCCATACTTTTATGAATTCTCGGACAGATTGATTTATACGAATAACGAAGAAGTAGCTTGAACTTACTTTCGAGCGAGAATATTACCAGCAAAAGAATATCACTTGAATATTCAACCCTCGTCAGCACGCGTAATTATGGACAGTGTGTAAAATAATTTCAATTGATAAATTAATATTCGTGGAACAGATCATAAATAATTAATACATCGAGAACGTGCAGCATTCGATCACGAAAATTACTTAGCTAACCGTAAACGACGAATTTGGTTTGAAATGTGAAACACGTGTCATATTCGAGTGTTTTTTTGCTAAAGATTTTTTTTTCTTCATGTAGAAGATTTTGCACGTAAACAAATACAAAAACTAGGAGGGATATATTAATTTTTGTGTGTCCTGAATCGCTCATTCATCCTTTCACATTTCATCTCTACTTGATTTTCAACTCAGTGGTAAAACTCGAATCTCCATGATTGGAGAATGTTTTACGATAATTATTATAATTAAACAGTGCCCGAAACAAATCCACACATTTTTTCGTAATAATTGAAAAAATCAATTTATAATTATATTATGATTGTTATTTTAAAAAATCATGTAGGAATTAGTAGTGCAATTTTTCAACCAATATGTAATCACATAATTCTTATATAATTTATTAACTCAAAAACTGTAGTTTATTCAAAATTGCCCATTTGAAAGGGGAACACGAACGAACATAGAAATGAGGCAAATTTTGGAGAATGGGATCCCCTGCAGCTGTGAGCTCTGGCATTGAATATTTAATCTTCATCTAGCTAGCGCCATCTTATTCGTATGCCGGAGAACACAATGCACACGCTACAAGTTAGAGAGGCCTTCAGAAGAGAAAAGCTCTCGCCTCGCTTCGAAACCGAGGCTATTCATGTCTGAATAAGCCTGCGGCTTTCGAAGGGTGTTACTTTCTCGGTGTGTTTTCTGCTCCTCTTCAGCGCTCTATTCGCCGTTGTTCCAGGCTAATCCTTTAGTCCATATTTAATGGATACGAAAGGGTATTTGGCGGCAATTGGCCAAAAAACAAAACACCGTTGGTTTTCCCTCCAGGTTTCATTTGCCCTCGCCTAACAATGTATAATCTTTTCAACACTTTCGCACTTTGGCCTTTCAAAACTCTCGTCGAAAATCGCGTGAAGCATATTCTACATGATACGAACCTCTGTATGCATGGTCATCACAACAAGTCGAAAACGCGAGCATCGCGTGCATCGAATTGCCGAGAATCTTTGCTTTCTCGCCCACATGCCCGACAAATTACCGCGATCAAATCTTTGAAAGAAAACAGTTTGTACGTGCACTATCGTTTTGACATCTCAAGTCTCATGAGTACTGCACATACTAAGGCAAAAAGTTAACAAATTGCTTTGTAACTGTGACCTCGCAGGGAAAAAGTGTAAGCACAAAAATGTATAATATTCCAGAACGGTGAGTTATGCTCCTGCAATTATAGTATACACAAACTAAATGTGTTGTAAATAAATATATAAAATTTGTACATTATGCCCTTCACTATTTTCTCTTGATCATGAAGCTTGTGCTCATTGACACAGCATTTTAATTGCGTCGTTCTGTGCCTCGCAAAACTTCGCGACCGACCGAGTAATTATGAGGAAGTAATGTAAAAGAGTCACAATTTTTTTTCTCTCTTTTTTTCTCAACATGAAACTTTGTTTACATAAAAACAGAAAAAAAAACGTATGCATTCATTATTCGGTTTAAGGATCGAAAGGGCATCGTGATGAGATGTTATTTACTTCATTTTTTTTTTACTCGTCATAAACAGAATCAGTCACAATTTCGTGTACCTTTAACATGAGCTCTTACAAAAAACGTTATTCATAATACAATAATCTTCTTATGAACCTGACGTAATTTAATTTAGAAAAACCTAACGAATTTCTTTCGAAAAAGATCCGTCAAAATCTTTTAGAAGATTTTTTTTCACTTAATATTTTCTTAAAACATTAAAGCATATATCAAAATAAGAAGAAGATTAATATTTTTATCACAATAAATCTCAAATGCTGATTACAAAAATTTCTCAAGTACGATTGATTTATTTACGAATAACTTTTTACAAACATTAGTCCATAATTAATTTATTAATTTGTCCATAATTTGTTCAGTAATTAATATTTAATAGCTGAGCCAATTAAATTGGGATATCATTAAAAATGGGTACGTGAAGTGATATAGGAAATATCAGAACGATGTAAAATGAGGAAAGGTTAAATGGTGTGCGACACCTGGGATACTAGTTCGAGACTATCTTCTTTCTAACAAAGTTTCCAATGAATTCTGGAATTAATTACTTCGCAAAATATATATTCGTGCCGAAGGCTTTTTCATTCGTATTGCTTGTGAATTTGTACGAACTTTGAAATATTCGTGAATGAGAGCAGCTATAGCACGCTGTCGACCACGGGTACTCTTTCAAATAATTACCAACCAACGATTCCAGCGGCGAAATTTAATTGCTAGGCTTATCGATTGATATAAAAATTTACTAAAATCTAGACATACACACACACACACACACACGCACGCACGCATGCATGCACACACGCACGCACGCACGCACGCACGCACGCACACACGCACACACATATATATATATATTCGGATCACTGCGTATGTGTGAGACAAAAAGATAAAAGAAGCTAGTATAAAAATTTGCTATTCCTATGGTCTTATTTCTCGTATAAAAATCTTGGCCTTTCCAGCCAAAAATGAATATGGTTGGTGTTATTCAACTGCCGGATATTTCTGTAGGAGCATATGAGACGAATGTAAAAAATGGGTTTCCCGTTATTGCTATTTATTTGTTCCTTTTCTTATCGTTTTTCATTACATTCTTCCGATGCTTCGGAATATAATGATGCGCTCCGTGGCCTCGTGTACGATTCGATAAATCTGGAAAATTTTACCATTTGTCCCTACAGGCCAATTTCGAATATATATTGATATTCACGAACAAACGTTCGAATTTCTCTTCGGTCAGAGAGAAAATATTTCGCGAGCTGGGCGAGTTTAATTAAACGTACCAATTTACGATCAGTGCCCGGTGCACATTGGTGGTATTTTTTTTACCCGAGTTTCTAGCGCGAATCGCCCGAAATAGTTCCCTTCCTTCCTTCCCTCTTCGCCATTAAATAAATACCTGGCGAAGCTCGTGTTGTATCTATGTAGCTACTCATGTAATGTATGGGTGTCCGCTATTATGATCATTATATGCTTGAATTTATACGAGTGTGAGAAAGCGCAGACAAGCCTGATTGGACAAACATACACACAATATAATGAATATTTATTGAATTAGGTTTTCTTATTATTACTAAGAAAGTACCATCGACGTATTGATTATATACATGCAATTTAATCGGTTCATTAACTCTCCGCAATCTATATCTAGAGACGCGGTAGCGTCTTGACGCCAAGTATTAAAAAGATAATGTTGAACGTCCAAGGCAAGACGGTACAATATACAAGAACTTTAAAGCAATTTTATTTAGATGAATTCGTAAATTGGGACTAGTATTTTCATTACATTATAGGTACTGAACATTTTGAAATTATACAGTTGGTTTTGCCTTGCTTATACTACCAATGACTGTTCGATTCTTGTGATTGATAAGTTATATAAAACCACATAAATTATCATGATCTCTATCAGTTGTTGAACATGATATTCGCGTTGCCTGAATGCAAAAAAAATATTGTAAACAATTTTAATAGCTGTAAGAAAAACATTCCATTTTGTTTCAGAGGCACAAAACTTTGGATTTTTTATACGCGAATTAAAGCTTGTAGAAAATGTGTTTAATCAATTATTCTATCACGTATAACAAAAACGTAAATTATGTGAAAAACGAGATTCTCTAGTTTTTGCCTGACAACATCTTGTTTCCAACAATTTCGCTTTCATATATATGTTAACGCTGTATGTTACGTAGTGAACATAAAGTGCTGAAACAGAGACCGAGAGCAAAGTTTCGCAACTACGTGGAGAGTTTTGGGACTATAATGTGGCGTCTCAAAATCACGAACTTTGATGCGGCAAGGCTCACTCAGGACCAAGATTGTCGCTATTTGCAAAACTTCTTGACAAGTTTCGGAACTCCCTGTCGTCGCGTGCCTGATGACAATAGTGTCAATATCACGTGATTCGGTAATATCCTGTATAAATTATTTTTCACCTATTTCGTAAAGGCATTTATAACTTCATACGCAAAGCTATTTCTATCGATTGCTTTTGTAAATAAATAAGCATGCAATAAAGCTACAATCAATCTAGACATTCAAAGTGTAGCAAATTTGATGATCATTTTGCAAAAACTTTCCATACAAAAAATTTATTATCCAATTACAAAACTCACTGGACCCGATTTTTTCTGTACAATTTGTTGTACGCTAAGACAACCCTTTTTCAGAGATTCCGTAATACAGGGTAAATAATTAAAAAAAAAAAAAAAAAAAAAAAAAAAAACAGTTTTCGGGCAACGTAGCAGTAAAAACCCCGAGTAGTAAAGTCTTAAGCAAGTGTTTAATTACGAGCACATACCGAAGAGGATTGGAGAAAAGCGCGCTGCAATTAAGGAGGTCAAGCATCAGGGGGTTGAGACTGGTAGACACGAGTACGAAATTCGCCAACGTTACCGTGAAGATTAGGCAGAAATCCGGGGCAGATTCACCCAATGTATACCGGTCGTACTTTAATTGGATCCCCAGAGCAAAGTAGGAAGTACTTTACCCCACACACAATTTATATACTGAACCGATCGAGAAAAATTGGTCTAGACGATTAACGATTTACCTTCGAATGGCTGATTTATAATAGAAAATATATTATACCTGCGGTTTGAATATAATTATGTATGACAGGCTCGAACAAAAACCAAGATTCGTAACTGGTACGAAAAAAAAGAAACAAAAATAAAAAAATAATAGAGTCAAAAACAGAAACGTACAGAAAAAAAAAACCAACCGTACGAGAATAGCCAATTGTGACATCAATCAACGTCAATTAATTACCAAGAGATTGAAATCAAAATACAATACGTAAGAGTCGTGACGTTGAAATTGAATTTTTCGAAAAAAAATCATTTTTTTGTATCGTTGTTAGAAAGCCACATCGACTAAAACAAAAGAAGATCCGGTGTACTGTAAAAACAAGTGTGTTGTTGCCAACACACATTAAGTGTGTTCTGTACTTAACGCCATAAGCAAACAATAGACTCTTTGTCACCATTTTCTACACGTTTTAAAGTGTGTTGAAAGTCTACAGTTTGTTTACGGCGTTAAGTACATAACACACAAGTGTGTTGTTTTCGACAACACACTTGTTTTTACAGTGTGTGTTTCGAAAATATATCAAAATTTCGATGCAATTGGAATACCGTAATTTTATGCCTGAAGGAAATAATTCATTGTAATGTGAAATGGCACTTCTTGGATGTTCTTTCGGTGCGGACGACGCTGAAGAGTTCGGTCAACCACACATTGCTTTTGCCGAGGTCACAAACTATTCTCATGTACATCCGAAAGCATATACATCGCACATATTTAATACTAAGTATGTATCACCGTCATAAACATATCTATATACGTATATATATGTACGCACATGTTGTATACATATATAATACACATAAAGCCGCAAGCTGTATGAACGTGTCACGTGGGAGTCGTGCTCAACGTTATCGCGTGTAAACTGGGTTACACACCCGGGCAAACATGTCCATTACGTGGAAATTCTGCCCGCGACGTTTGCTTTGGCGTCTTTTGAGCTATACTCTACGTGTGTTCACTCACTCCATGTCTATTCATATATACATATTAAATATACGTGTGTATGCAGCCATTTCGACACGCTGGGAACACTTTTAAGACATGAAAACGACCCCCCTCCCTCGCCTTAACCGTGAGTACTTGTGAATACTTAAGCTTAAATGTTATATATATATATATGTATTTGTATTTACATACGTACGTATGTACGTGTACTGACTCGAGATCTTGACACGCGTACGATTCATCCAATATTTTGCTCACTTCACTAATGCCAATATATGGTGACTGTATGGATGATGGAAGCATAATAAATATTGTATACATATACCAGGAAGTGTCGACGTCAGGGATTTTTACGTTCGAAAGAAATCTGTATCGGAAACGACCAAAGACCATTGAGAGGTGTGTGTCAACTCACCTGAAACATACATAAATAGTTCTACATATAATAATAATATTTCTGATAATCCAAATAACAATAGTATTCATATATAAAGATGTGAGAATTAATTTATAAATAAGAGACACCGTAAGATGGTTTATGACTTTTTATAAGCAGATTCCCTTCTTAAGGAAACCTGATTTAATGTGTGTTTGATATCAATTCATTAAGTGACTGAAAAGGTTATTCAATACATTATTCATCTTTGAATTGTTGGTTAACAATGTTAATCTTATCGAGACTGAGCTACGTTACAATGAAATAATCATACCATAACAATGATTGAGTTGATTGAGAGCAACGATGATTGAGTTGCTAGTGAAAAAATGAGATGAAGAAAATTGCTTATCGAAAATAATACATCAAGCGTATCGAGTAAAGACATATTATACGAAATAATGCACTTGAGAAGTACGAGATAATGCTGGCTATGTATAGTACTCATCGCGTAGCTTGTATATCGGTGCATCTATAACCATATTTATGTATATTTATGTATATAAATATGGCTAGGACCAGGCCAAACGACCTAGAACGATATCTACACAAGTCCTCCACTCTATAGATCTCTGTCTCTATCTCTCTTTCTCTGTCATTCTCTCTCTCTCCCTCTCTATTGTTCTCGGGGTCTATTACGAAGATCGTAAACCCTCGAGCGTAATGTCAGCTCGTAATATAATAACGTCGGTAGTTTGCCACGTTTCATCGAGTGTCCAATCGAGAGCAAATGACTACGCAAGAGGAGATGCAGGTATACGTATGTGTATGGTATGTATACATGCCAGGAACGAGTAAATACGTATTTATTAATGAGATAAGATAATGTTTGCGTGGGGTGCACGACATGCCATGTTGGATAATTTGACACGAGACAGAATATGCAAGAAATGAAAAAATCACACGGAAAAAAGTGCTTTCTAAAATAATTCTAAAAATTAAAATCAATAAAAAAGTTGTACCGTTCGACGAAAGGCTGAGACGTAAGTGCGGTCATAGAAGCACACGAATATCTGTATATGCGATTCGTTATCCGGACCAAAGAATTATTCATTCATAAAAAAAATCGCCCGTGGCGAAGTCAACATTGAAGATTTCTGCGTGTACACTCAATTGCAGCGAATGCTGTTTATGAGAAGCAAATACACTACAAACAGAACGAAAGTTTTGAAAATCTGTTCAATTTAACGAATGAGCCACACAATGATAAAAGTTAATAGTATTAAATTCATCAACGCACATATACCCCTGATCGAGTTCTCTCTGATGACGCAATAAAAAAATTTAATTTGTAATTAAATGTTTTAAATAATAGCGTAAAAGGATGGTCTTAAGCCACGATCGTACGCTCCACTAGACTATTTTCCTTCTATAATATATTCCTTCATACTAAAAAACTAATAATAATAATAAATAATAATAAATAATAAATAATAAAAATAATAATAATAATAAAATAATAATAAAATAAAAAATAATAAATAAAAAAATAGTTCTTCATACTAAAAATACATTAAACTTTTCCCAAGTCACGCTACATCAACGTGTAAATAGATATTCTTTCAAACATAATTGAGCTTCGGATTAAGACAGCAGTTAATCTTTCATTTACTTTTAAGACTTCAGCATACCGGCAAAACGATGTTAACTTAAGCGCATCTGAAATATTTTTATCGTGGAAAGTACAAGAATTTCAATTATTCGTATTATGCTTGCTATTCCTCCTTTTATACCAGTACACACACACGTACAGCTATATATTTTATATTAGTCACGAAATATAGGTAAGCGCCCGAATGCACAGTTTTTAATACCGACATAACCATTTGGACGTACAGGTCAAGGCAAGGAAAGGAGAGAGAGAGAAATATATATACAGAGACGAAAAGTGGAAGGAGAGAAGTCTGTGAGAGCAGTGCAAGTATAATGCGCCATGTATAGGGCTTGGCTGATTCCTAACTTTGTCGCTCCCTCAACGCGGGCCCGACATGGTGCATCAGTGAACACATTGAAAATATAGATGTATATATATATAGCAGACACATTATCTGCATTTGTAGATACGCAATGCATATATAACGCGTGTAATGCAAGGACGCGTACAGTCGCGGTTCGCGTTCATTGATGTCCGGACGCTGTCGTTCCTCTGTGGCTATGGGACGTGAGTCCTGTCACATATACGAGTCGTATAAATGAACGCGTGCTTACAGACCCCACGAACAAATGAAACGAAGCTTATTATCTTGCCGCATACGTTGACGTATATAAATGTATATGTGTGAGTATTCTATATGTCTCACTTGCACAGCAAACAATGAGGGACATTGAGGCTCGACAATTGTATTTCTCGAGCGAGAGTTGCGCTTCAGGCCGAGAGGTTCACGGGGAATGTAATATCAATGCGCGAGAGTAGCGGATGAATGATGCCCTAAGAACGGCCACACGAGCTGAAATTAATTTCCGACACGGTTTCGACCTCACAATCCAGCTGGTCATAAAGTGCGAATCAGAATAGAAAAAAGAAACTGCGTTTCTTTCCTTTTTTGTGTTTTTTAGATGCGTGTGATTATTTTGAAGAAATTTTATTTAAAATATTGTTTTAACTGTAAAATATTTAACGAACGAAAATAGTATTGCGTAACTATTTTTTCAGGAGAAGCTCAATAATACTGGAAGCACTAATTAATTAGTCGCTTGTGGGCTTATCTTTCGCTCATACTTATTCGTTATATTGAGACTGCGCCAATCCCCGCAACCTACTATCATAATTAGTAGCCATTGTTCAATATAATTCAGAGCAGAGTTTCAAACAACAGAACGAAAAAGTTTTTTCTTGGATATGATATACGTATATATATTGTGGCGTAAAAACAAATGGTAATCTAGAGATACGTTATTCATTTCCGGATAAAAAGCGAAAATATGTATTTTCTACCGCGGAGGCCGACTGCAGGAGTAACAAAAATTAGCCTTCCATACATGTCGCGGTTTTCTCATATGCAACCCCTCTGCTCCTCCGGTAGGCCACCCTTCGCTGCTTCGCCGCGAATAAAAACTATCGAGGCCGATTCGATAAATCGTCGTTCGTAAAATAGCTCCTGTAGGACGTTATAACGAGCGCACGTCCCTCCCACAAACACACACACACACATACACACACACATATAGATATGAGCGTGAGAGTACCTTCGTGATAATATATACAGCATACGTGTGTTTGAACCTTGGTGCAGTGTGCTGCCTGCACCCTTGCGGGCGAGCAAAATATTTATCGCCGCAAATCGAATAATGCACGTGCCGTAGAAAAACAGAGAACCATATATAGTGCCCGTAGGATGGCAGAGAACGAGTTGGATTTTTTTCGTCAATTAGCCCCATGGCTGTGAGATATATACTAATATATAAACATATATGCGTATCAACGGCTGATAAACATAAGGGCTTAACCCATATTACTGCACGATTTAGTTCGTGTGGGTTACAGTCTTTTGTTTGCTTGCAGCAAATATATCTATATTATGAACTGAGTTTGTATGTACACTGCATAGGGGAAAGGAGAGAGTGAGAAAGAAAGAGGGAACCAGGCCCCATGGAACTCCACTTTTATATTAGTACAAAATTTGATCGAGTGCCTCGAAAGCGAGAGTAAACCCCAACGGGATTTTCACAGCTTTACAGAGCTTGTGACCCCCTCCTCTCTTCCACTCTCCCCAAACAACCCGCCGTGTGTGGTTTACCGAAAATTTAGCCGCTCGGTTTTCCAGTTCAACCGCCATTATACGCAATATATAACCCGTACTGCGACAAATCCATCATCATATATACATATATATGTATATATTGACGATCGGAAATCGTGGGAGTGGGAAATAAACAGAGAGGATATTTATCGGTCGCCAGCAGCAGCTCTCGACGTGTGTTAGTGCGTCTGTTATTTTCTTTCTCTCTCTCTTTGTTTTTTTCTTCATCGCGGTGTTGATGCTGGTAAATTTGTGACGGATGCAAAATGCCGAACCGCCATACGCCAATTAATTAAATACGACGGCGACGTCTAGCTGTTAATAAAACAAATACTTGCTGGGTTTTCATGAATTTTGCCGATAACGCTGTTGTGGTATAGATCCCGGTTATCGCTGTTTCAAGAATATCAATTTATACGCCTGTGAATTTGGCATGCAGGCTTTGCAAATACGCTTTTTGGGATTTTCAAATTGTCGATGCTTATTTATTCGTAAAATATTTAAAATGTGAAAGCGTAGAAAATAAGTAAATAACAACGTATTTGGATGGTGTTTTCCAATTCGTAGTTTCCGTACGTTTTGGTTACCTATCCCATGCATATTTATAAAAAAAAAAAAAACACTAGATTATAATCCTTTCATGCATACATTCTTCCTTACGTAGGATTTACTTGAAAATTTGCACACGTGGGTTTTCAGGGTCGGTGATTACGAATCTGAATTCGAAATTAGATAATTCAAAATGATAGAACCAAAATTACAATTGTTATCTTGGATCTAGTACAGGATCTTTATTTTTTTTTTAAAATAACTTTAACTTTATTTTTTTCACAAAAACAATAGGACAAACATTTGAAAAAAAAAACTGTGAAATACTTTGGAGTATAATCATAGGAATGGAGTATAATAAATTAAGTTTATTTAAACATTTTACCACTTCGATTTTTTCAATATTTAATAAGTCAAAAGAAGATTGGAAATGCATCCAAAGTCTACAAAAACTAGGATGTAGATATGAAAAAAACGGAATTTCTTTTTCTTTTTATATAAGAATAAGCTTTTAGGGGATTAAAAACAAAAAATTGGACCTTTTAAATCGCATTAAGGCGAGCAACCACTTTAGGAGACCGAAAATTAGATTATTTTTTGGATTTTTTTTTATTGTGAAAAAAAAGACGAAAATTTTCGCGACTCTGACAATAATTTATTCATATTTTCATACGTCTCTGGTAATTTTTTCAAGTTATTTCATGCATTAATTAAGGTGTAATCCGCTGTGTCCCTTGGCGTGTCCTCATTGTCGTTGTCGATTTGCGGGAATTGTGCAGCTCGCAATTCGCATTTGAAATAGTCCAACAAATTTTTATACATTCTTGAGATGTTTTTTAAGAACATGAACCTAAATTTTGAAAAAAAAATCGAGAAATGAATGTTGGCACGTGTTTGAAAAAAATGATCAATTTTTAGCATTTTTTCCCCGGCATTTTGCAATAATAAATATGTTTTAAACAATTTAATATTTTCAACTTTAGGTTCATGTTTTAATAAATTATATTATGTAAACGTGTTCCAAATTTGAAGATGATCCATCAATTAGTTTTTGAGTTATGATTGCCACAAATTGAAAAAATATCGTTTCGAGAAAAACACGTAAAGTTTGAGCGCGCTGGGGAGTCGAGCGGAGAGTTTTTATCATTTATATACATACCGTTAGAAGGAATCCGAATAACGTTTTGAAATTTTCAGGGTGTATTCTTAAGATATTTTGCTAACGATTTATGAAATTAAAAAAAAAATTGATTTTTTGAAGCATCTAAAGTGGTTGCTCGCCTTAATATACAGAACCGGACAAAATAAAGTACACACCACTATGTAGAAACAGAAGCGAACATGTAAGCTTTCTTCTGGATTACAGTCGACCTCGATCTTTCACCACCTCGATTTTTTACCATTCCCGTAAATTTTTGCCCCCACTCTATTTTGTCTCATCGACAGGAATAGTGACTATGAGCATTGCTATGTCTGCCACACTCGTCCGACACGCTGGCGCGCCGGTGCTGCGGTAACATAACCTCAAACTTTAAGGTTAAAAACGGGTATGTGCATGCTCGCACCATTCCGTACCTCCCCACGACATTTAAGTCACACCTCTCAGCTGAACCCCGAATTTTTATCAGTCCTCTCCCCAAGCGGTAGAAAATTGGGGTCTTATTGCAATTTGTTTTTATTTTATCGATCATTACTGCAGCGTTATTAGCGTAAACGTGAAAACTATAATGGGTATGCATACTTCATTTTGTCCGGTACTGTAAATGAGCGTTAGATGCGTTTAATGGGACGTATAAAAACGTACCCAGTCAAGCGAGTTAAACTGACAAATTTGACAAGAAAAACGTCGACGAAGTAGAAAAAAAAGAAGATCGCAAAAGGAGCGCGTCCGAAAAAAGTATGTAGAAAAAAGAGGAATGAGAAGAACTCTACCGAATGCAAGAGACAAGTAAATAAGAGATAAAAAATAAAGAAATACAGGTTAGTGCTCCGCGAACTTTGAATTCAAAGAGCTTAAAGAGACGGCAAAGACCCGACCTCTTTTACCCCGTCTCGTCATCTTCGCCAGGGGTTTGAAGAGAAAAGCGAGCGAGTCGCATCGTTAGTATACTGCAGTAGTGGCCGGATGTCAACCTTGCGGATTTTGCATTCGAAAAGGTACGTGTGCTTCTTGCAGGGCAGTGTTGCTGGAACTTGCGGCAAGATAGAACGAGAGAGATGATGTGATGATCAGTTGGAGATGTCATGCTAGTAGGCTAAAGAGAGAGAAAGAGAGAGAGATGAGAGAGAGAGAGAGAGAGAGGAAACAATCGTATTTCTCCATGCCAAGATCTCGGACTGCAAAATCCCTGGCCATCAGCAAGATCAGCGAGTCGAATTCCATTTCATCTCAGGCAATCAATCTTGACTGTAACTTCAAAGTTCAGCGACGCAAACGAGAAAATGAGGAGAATATTGCACGCAGAGAAGAGGAGTTGTAAAGACGAGACGAACACATTTTATCATTACAGGAGCTTTCGGTGAATATATATCCTGTTCGACACAACTGTACATAACTGACGAAGAAAAAAGGCAGACAACCGTCATGCCTCTCATCTCGCTTATTAGTCGAAGCGAAAGAGAGCCGAACTGAAAAGTCCCGAAGAGAAAATGAGAGTTGAAAAGTTCTAACGAAGATGAGGCCGACGAAGCACGCCATATACGAGGATATCCTTCGGTTGAATATCAACGATAGACGAGGAGTGAAAGAAAAGATAATGAATAAGGAAAGGGCAAAATACGGTTCAAAGTCATATGCAGTATTCATAACAGTAGTAAAAATAACAATACAGTTGAATTGAAAATTTAATGCTTCAAAGACCATCGCCACTACGAACACGAGGGCCAAGTTTGAGAGTTTTCACTCTGTTTATTGAACAAAGTGATTTGAGTAAAGAGAATAAGGTTTGAGAACTTCTTTCAGAAGAAACTTACAATACAATTGATCGCTTTCGAACTTCATAGATTTCATTCCATGAGCAAACTCATGGAATTGTTGAAATTAAGGTTCGTGCAGGAGATGGTTATGATATTCATGGCAAGAAAAATAATTCCAACCAATTATTTATTGATGTCTTTATCTATACACTACATATAAATTCAATTTGCGTCATGAATAAACTGAAGAAAATTGTCCCATTATATACTTTCTTTTCATTATATATTTAAATCATGCGTTATTTCTCATTCCATATATTTTTCCCCCGGTATCAAACTCTTGTCATCAACAACGTGCTGTCAATACAGTGACTTCAAGTGTGCATCTTTCTATGCAACGCTCATCGTCTTTTCGCCGCAATAGCGGAACTGGCTCGGTAAAAGGAGAAAAGAGCAAAAAGAGACGTTATGTATATACACAACGGGTTTTGCGGGGGAGGGGAAAAGACACACCGGAACCTGACACGCTATTGTAGGTATAGTGAACAAAACGATGAAAGATTATCCATCCGCACGCACGTCGCGCGTTGTATTGTTCCTTCTATATACCGAGTTCCTAGACGTGAGCACAGCAGCGAAAAATTTTTGCCATAATTCCGCATGTGTAAAAAACAGGCACGTGCTTTGTCCTTTTACACCTCGCGTTGCTGAATTAATGTAACGCGAACACGATGACGTGCATGTTTAGAAAAATATGACTAATTATTTTACCGCTTTATTTTTAAGTACAATAAAGTTTGATCGATTAAATCTTTGATCGCTTTTTTATTCTGTAAAAACTGCTGGTTACGCTCTTAATTTTCGCTTCGCGTTCGAGCAATCTCCATTGTCTTTCAGCTATGAATCTCCGCTAATCTATATATAGATCAGCACCCAACATACGTTAGAAGACTGTAGTTAGTTTTCTATAGTAATGCCTAGCAGTTTTATTCACACTGCCCGATCATCCTTTACCGCAAGAAATCCGCTTGCCTTTTGAGTGCATCGAAGCTCAGTCGACGTCGTCGCCATCGTCGTCCCCGCGGAGGTTCGCGCCCGGATTCTACAAGACGGACGGGGTTAATCGCTACTTGACCCAATTTTATTCACACGGCTTAATGCTCGCTCGACTGGTAGAACAATGAACGACTCCCGCGGGTGTCATAGTCGTCGTCAGTCTCATATTTGGACCCGTTGCTCATCTCTTCTTCTACTTTACAAGACAGTAAGCGAGGAAGCTAGAGCGAAAAAGATTCGTTTGCATATAGCTATATGTGTTCAGAGGAAATCTACTCATACATCTACTGGCATTCACCGTCACCGATTTCATGGAAATCTCAATTACTTAATGGCGTAAAATCCATTGAGCAGACGTTTTGAGAACATCTTTTATCGCAGAGATTCCTTTTTTGATTATTTAAGATGAAGACAGCAAATTGCTTCTTCTTTATACGCTAAATATACAAACTTGATTTTATTTATAGGAGAGATGGGATATTCCATAATATTTGTTATTTTTTTTGAGGACTCAACGAGCATAATATTTAGAAGGAATATTTGAAATATTCGATTTCTCAAAAATTTTGGAAACTTATGAAAATAAAAATTGGCGAAATATTTCGAAGGCCATAAAAGTTTTGGTACGTGAGGGTCGCACGAAGACACGAACGAACGCGAAATAATTGTAGACGCATGTATACGTGCGTGTGTGCACGACCGCTTTTACGCGACCAATTAATTTCTCAGCGAGCTGTGTTATCGAGATTCTTGGGCCGATTCATGGCCTAAGAGAGCGAGAAGAACGTGAGATGCACTGGGTTGTTCGTTCAGTTTATTTCTGGCAGAAAAAGAGAAGCAGAGAATGCAAAGAGAGAGAGGGAGAGAGAGAGAGAGAGAGAGAGAGAGAGAGAGAGAGAGACGGAGAAAATGTTAGTAAAGGCATTGCGAGAAAATACAAAAGAAGCAAGAAGAAATGGAGAAAACGATGAGAAGAAACAGATGAAGAGAGGAGAAGAGAAAAGGAAGATGACGAAGTAAAGAAGAGAGAGGAAGAGAGAATAAGACAGAAAAGGATAGTAGTGAAAGAATAAGAGGATAAAGAAGAGTTAAGGAAGATGGAGGTCAATGCTCTTACGAGGTACATTGCCTCGAGGACGCAAGGGAGATGGACGACGATGTCTCGCTCGTCTTGCATTCGCGTTGCAACGCCGGCGAGATCCTGCTGGAAAGGGCAAGGGGGATCAGAGAAGGAAGGGGTTAATCGTTGAGAGCAGAGCCAAAAGGGCGAAGGAGTGAGAGAAATACATGGTTTTACATATACTGTATGGTTTTTGTAAGAGAAAGATGGAGAATGATGGTCATCAGAAGAACGAAGGAAAATATATAAACAGTAGAGTGTAAAGAAAGGGGAGGGAGAAGAAGGAGAAGAAAATAAGGAGCAGAATAAAGGAGGAGAAGGAGAAAAGAATGGCAGAGGTTGGAAGAAGAGTTGGCTGGCTATCCGCTGGAAAGGGAACCAGCCGAGAGACCTTGTTTCTCTTGTATACTTTGGTACAGGCACCAGCGAGACCGGCAGGTGCGTCGAATTGTTCCTTCTCTTTCTAGAACTGCTGGTAAACCCGATCTTGCCAACCGCGAGTCTTTTAGTGTCGTTTCACAGTGAAAAGTAAGCCACACACCACTTGCGTTGCCATATGCGCTGTTTCTACAAACATTGATTTTAATTACAAAATAATCAATGGATTATTTGCATTATTAACTATAAGACCGTGTTGCAGTTCTCAACATCCTCCGATTTTCAATGAACAAAAAACCCAAATATTCCATCTTTTACTATTCGATTTAGATTAGAAAAACACACAGAAAAATATTGCGATTGCCGAAACTCAAACATTTCCCTTACTAATCTTTAAACGATCTTATTTTTTGTTACTTTCCTCGATCTCAATGTCTCATTGAAACGTCACGCGGTTGTGAGAGTACCACGAGCGATTGAAACTCGATAATTGGTGCAAAAGTCTAGACAGCGTGCACCCGAGTCTGCACGAACGAATCACACCACCCGCGGGCTTTATCGAGAGTGACATAGATTCATCGACGGTTTTGAGATTTGAACGCGGGAGGTAAAGCGAAAGTCTTGTTTAATTTGTGCTAGTTAACGAGACACAGTGACCAGAAAAATGAATGCCGATAAACTGTGAGAGGAAATTGGAAGTAGTATCGTGAACGATTTCAATGTATTGTGTATATGGTCGTAGATAACAGCATAACTGGGCGTAAATCGATATCACATAAATTAACGCGATCTGAGCTAACGCGAAGGTGATTGAAGCACATATATGAATATATATACCCATATTTAAGTCAGTACTACCCAAACACTTTCGCTTGGCATAGCAGTGACACCCACTCGTCTTTTCTACCATGCACACATCGATTTGGCCAATGTGTGTTTGAGTATGTGCGCAACCACATGCGATAAAACTTCATGTGCATTTATATATTTACAAGCGACAAGGCAATAGGGTCTCTATCGCCATAGAGAAATCCGCAAAAACGAGTCAAAGTTAGTAGTGTAGTACTGGTGGAAACAAAATGTGCATGTGTGCAACTGCAATTACGCTCGCGTATATACCTCGAGGACAATCTTCGGAGTCTGGGTCTATTGGGGAGAGTCGATGCTTTACGAGGCCTCGCGCGGTTGGCAACTATAAAGACACGATAAAATTGCGCTATTACGAGAGGATAGAATCTCTCACGAGCTGCGGCCGAGTCGTGGCATGCAGTAGCGGGCAAGCTGCCAAGTATCCGTCGAGTTAATTGCGCCAAGACAGAACGAACGCCGGACGTATAATCGAGTACCGCTTCCTCATGAAGGAAGTTTTGCAGACGGTACTTTGTTTTTTTCGTCCTTTTTTTTGTGCGGGATGAAACAGGGTGTGGGGACACTTGTTATTCTTTAGAGTGGATCTTGAGATTGCGAGGAGTTGCAAAAAAATATTCGAAACATTGAGAATTCAGTATCCTGGACAATCGTTGAAAAAATGTACATTCTTTTTGAAAAAAAGACATTTTGCTTCAGTTCAGTAATTAAGAAACAACTTGAGAAATTATTCTATAAATAATAATCAAAGTGAATGAAAGCTCAACAATTATGTACGCGGCGAGAGACTAGAAATTTTACAGACGGATTATTTATGTAAGTGGAATACAAGCGAACGCAGGAATTTAAATATATGTGCTAGATGGTAAAGGTAACTCAAAACTCGGAGTATGCGCGGCGTGCTCACTACTACCAGTCGCAGGTATCGCGTTACAGAAATTTACGCTACTCGAATGTTCCGGCGTCGCTGCTGTTGAAGATTCTCCGCGAGTGCACTAATACATTTGAATGAGGAAAGGACAGCAAAGAGCATACGTAACCGAAGCGCAGAAGCGCTAACGAAGTTTCTGCGAATAATAATTATGTACGGAGGCTATAAGACCCCAAAGAGGCTCTACGGACTGTATACATAGACACACAACAAGATACTATGCGACGTCGTAATACCGAGCGATTACATCGAAATCTTGATTTTTTTAAGTGCATCGTCTTAGTTGTGTTCTACCAATGAAGATAAGACGACATTCGAGACGATGAATTCTCGCAGTTTCCCTTAGGACTCTCGCGTACTTTTTGAAGAATCCCACGGGAGAAAAGAGGAACAAAGATAAAAGAAATAAATCGATGATTAAACTGGAGAACTCGTAGTTCTCTCTAATCTGATGATGCTCGAAGAGTCCCACAATACTTAATCTCTCTCTCTCCCCCCCTCTCTCTCTCTCTCTATTTTTTTCACTGTTTTTTTCTCTTTCTCCCTTTTCTTTTTCTGTGTCATTCTTGATTCACTGTGAGACTGTACGCGAAGATTTATCGAATGAGATCTTAGAATGGATAATTTTTATATGCCGTTGTTGTGCTCTCGCCTGGCTAATGGATTTTTTTTCATGAACCAAAAGACAGATGACTCATCATCCGTGTTCTCTATAATTATATATCTGCAAACTTTCTTCGAGTGCAGGCATAGCCAACCTGTATATCATGGCGAAAAAAAAGTTAAACCTTTCGACATTATCGGAATAATGTAAAAGTGATTAAACATTTTTTTCATATTTGGCGATGCCATAATTGTCAACAATCTGCTAAAATACTTCTGCTAGAAAAGTCATTTTGAAAAGAGTGGAATAACCGATAATTTTGTACACAAATGCGTCAAATTATCGCAAAATGTCTAAAAGTGTATTGATAAAAAGATTAATCTATTTACATAATAATAATAATAATAATAATAATAATAATAATAATAATAATAATAATAATAATAATAATAATAATTACTTTGCACATTGTATGTTCTCTATTTGTATCTTATAATTACGACATTTTCTTTGATGGTAATTATTGCATACAAGTTCTTCATTGCACTGATCATGAGACCTGAAGCCGCGAGGAGATGGAAGGTATAAGAATTGTTACAAACATCCTATTATGAACGAAAAGAAGGAGAATTAGTGTACCGTAAGTGAAACTCTTTTTTGTTAATTCCACAAACCCACTTCCGGCATTGAAACAAGACGAAACGAGTATGATGAGAACGACTAGGACAACGGGAGTAACCACTATCCAGGATAAAAAACAAGATGAAACGATTTTACCAGGCAAAACAAAAGAGTGAAGGAAATAAGAAGAAGAGAGAGAGATAGAGATAAAGAAAGAGAAGAAGAGAGAAGGAATAACCGTCTCTAGTGACAGTAATTTGAAGCGACAAGGCTCCAATTAAAGCTCTTTAGGACGGGTTCGGGATGGTAGAAAGCTCGTTGGCCTGGCTCGTCGTTCTCCCGCAAACAATGCTAGGTGCATTGTGAATGCAGACTACTCTATTCGGCTTTTCTCTTCTCTCAGTTTTTGCGTATCTACGTTTATATGCACATACACACACACACACACACACACACACACACACACACACATACACACACACGTATAAAAATTTACATTCCCTGTGTATTCTGTCAGTGACAAGCGTAACTATTATAGAAACTGCTATAGTAACGTCAATTTCCATATCGAGTTTTATAAGGGGGAATCAAATCTCTCTCCCTCTCTCTGTTTTACGATTAAATTTAATCACTGTTGTGACAGAAACTTTTGGTCATCAACCTTTTCTTCTTTATTTTATTCACCGAATCGCGGATTATCAAGAGAATGGCGTTTCTGTAGTAGAATTTTTTTAAAATACCAACACAGTGATGAGAATCTTGTTTTGATAGTAAGACTGATAATTACATACAGAAAAAGAACCTGTTGGGTTTTTTTGTCAGGTTAAACATATACGGAAATGCAGACAAAATATTCGCTCGAGATTCAGAAAATGAAAAACGATCCATTCGATGGAAGAATTATAAATAAAGTTTGTGCCGATCGCTTGAGGAAGCGAGACAGAGATAGAGGCATACAGAAACTAATAACCTACGATGTTACTAAAAATCAACGCCTACAGCATGGCCCACAGCGATGCCCCACCGTGCACCATTCTTTTTTGCCTAAATTTAGGGGTATAAAAAGTTCTGAAACTGTATAAACAAGGTATAGAAATGTATCTTCGTCGCACGATTACGACGAAGACGCCGAGGTCGAGACGAGACCAACGTCTTTGCCTCACTATATCTATTGTCTCTACTTGTCATTCCTTCCCTTCTTTTAATTATTTTTGAATGTCGCAACAACTTCTGCAGACTCATACATTCAGCTACGAGAGAGCGAAGCATTCTTCTGATAACAACAATTTGCAATAAATCGTTTTCAAACTTTTCAATTAAAAGAAACTTCATTCTCGTTAGGAAATTACAATAATCTGGAAGCTGTAAATCACTGACATAAAAGAAAACAAATAGAAGCGTGAATATTATAAAACTCTCTAAATAATAAGGAAAATTCTGACAATATATATCATTTCTGATTAGAAAGTTCGGATAATATTTGAATTCGATACCTAAAAATATAGACTCTTAGTCTTTGTTACAATATATATTCATATCCCTATTTATCCAAGTTTTTGTCTGTGAGAAAGTATTCAAACTTCTTAACTCGCTCGTGGAGAAAGTATTGTCAACGATAACAAATTATTATAGGGATTCCGCATGAAAATTCCTTACGATAGAATAAATAAAATTTTCAACAAAATTAACGTTATCTCGTATAAAGAAATATTGACTTAATAAAATAAATGTAACAGCAGAAATAAATGCAAATTAATAAAATGTTTCTTCTTCGCAAATACTTTTTAGTGAACATAGTCAGTCTCGACTGTGACGCCAGAAAGGGTACTTGAATTGGCGTATTTGGGAAACACGTTTCGAGATTGGAGTGACATTGAAATTGGTACGTCTCGTGCGCGTACAGTTCGTATTTATATAGATATTTCGTCTCAGGAGTGTGTGTGTGTGTGTGTATACGCGCATGAAGAGTATCCCTCCACTATTTATAAAGTCACGAAACCGGTCTGTGGCTGGAATCGTTTCGGTCATTGACAATGAGTCACCGTGCAACAGACGACGACGTCGACGACGGCGACGACGACGACGATACCAATGTCGGTGGATCTCAACGGGTTGAGACTGGACTCGCGAATGGGATCGTAACTGTCTGCGGAGCCACGAGAAAATAAGTATACGAGGAAGAAGAATCAAAGACAAAGCAGCAGCAGAAAAAGCAACGATTTGAGGAGAAAAAAAGTGAGACGGGCGTAAAGAACGAGAAGACCGAGCTAAAAGCAAGATTCAAAACTGGCAGGGATAAAAGTTGAAGCTGATGCTTTGCTTTGCAATGAGGAACGCGAGGACAAGTCACCCACGAGGACAAGTCTCCCGCTTGCGATTCAGATGATATACGTTACATATACAGGGAGTCCCAAAAAGTGGGCTCATTACGTTGGAAAATGGTTGGATTAAAAAAATTTAAGACGATAAGTCATTATTCAAGACAATTAGTCATTTTAAGACGAAAAAATGTTTTTCTTTAGAATTTTCCGAGTTGTTATCTACTCTGTAAATCGAATGCATGACTTTTGGAACGTTATGTATATGGCTGTTTGAGATCAGTGGGGCGAATATGCGTTGCTGCTGCTATTGGGATTTACACCAGCTTCTCGTTGGAGAAGCTGGTGTAAAATCACATAGCACATATATCGACAAACATACGCACACGCGCTCATGAAACGATATTATACGGTCGAGAGTGAGAGTCTCTCAGCGTGTCTCATGCACGCCAGCGGCTTATTAATCTGCCTGGATGATCGCATCGCGATCGACTCCAATCACGATCATCCTCCTCTTTCATACTGAAGGAGCAATGCTGCATATATTTTCATATATATATATATATTATATATATATATATATATATATATATATATATATTTACACATACGATAGTCGTACTGTAATAACCGCAATGGCAATATATATTGTGGCGATACGAGATCGCTCGGAGTTTGCACGCTCGGATGGGGTGTCTTTTCCTGTCAGGGACACCAAACCAAATCATTGATAATGAGATAAAGATTGCGAGATTTCAACGTTTCGGTAGACCGAACAAAAAAAATATTTAAAAACTTATATTCGCTGGCAAGGTTATTGGAACGTAATTGAACGTCATTTTCTTTGAAATAATATTTTCAATTGAAATGCTTGCTATCTAGTCTCCGCATACTTGCTGTCTACATCCACCACTTTTTCTTTGTTCGCATTATCATTAGCCTTGAAAGATGAAATTAAATAGTCGAATACTCTTTCTAACGGAGTTTTATAACGAGGAAATTCGGAAAAAGCGCGAGCTAGGGACAATGAAGGGAGAAGTTAGTGAAAGTTAATGACTAAACTTCGCGTGTTTGATCATACTACACATTCGTAGACATGTATACACATATAATTTCTATAACTAGACATTTAATAACAAAGTTAAATATTATGTAAAACATTACTGAAACAGCGTGTTAGGTATGCAGCACTCGCGATTTTGACCGCTTGATTTCTATAGACCATATACAGTAGGCATATACGTAGTATATTCATTATGTATAAATAGTAATCCGACAATGCGCCGAGTCTTGTCGATGTTACGTAACCGATTGTGCTTTACCGCCTATACTAGTAAAAAAAAGGCATCAATCACACGGGAACAAGATCTTGCACAAGAGCAAATATTCTACCGTTATATATAGTAAGTAGATAAGTTTGTACGTAAATGGTAAATATCTATAGCAATATATTGCAAATTGTTGGAACAAGGCTTCGTGTGGTAGGCTCGAGAGTCCACGCAGGTACATATAACGTCTGACCTGCGCTGATAGAAAATGACATAGGCATTTCGAGAAATTCTTAGAAACACTATCGTGTGCGAGAGTACATGCATAACACAATCGGCCGAACCATTAATTATGAGAGTCGTGCATAGGCTGACTCTTTCTCTGTGTAAATTTCTCTCTTCTAAAGTTTCACCAACGATTCCTACTCGAGTCGGTATCTCGTATTCATTAAGCCCATTTGACTTTAACTTCATATCCGTATATATTTATAGCACTTACACATCTGCGCTGTCCTACCCATAAAGCACGAATAAATTAAAATATTTATACGCTTCTCGCAGCAACCTTCGCGGAATTGATAACCGAAGGAGGCAAAAAGAGAAAAGAAAAAATAAAGAAACGTCAAAGGCGCGGGCGACCTGCATTGTGCTCGCGACGTCACTGTCGTATCTCAGCTGTTCTCTCGTCTTAGCTCTAAACCATATTATACTCGAAGACGTATGAGAAAAAGACATAGAGAGTGAGTAAGATTCGAGTCATTTGAGTTATAGGCGTGACCAGCGTATTTTTATTTCATTCAGCTTTTTATATTTATATTTCATCTTTTTTATCCCCAACGCCCATCTTTTCTTTGACATCGATGCATTTGTGTGCGAAACCCCGGGGCCATCGAGTCCAGAGTGCACTCCCGGAGAAAGGAGAGGTTCACGCTCGCGACAATGGCTTGAATACTTTTTCGCAGAGACGAAAACGAGAGACAGAGGCAGAACTAAAACGCAAGAGAAAGAGAGAGAGAGAGAGAGAGAGAGAGAGAGAGAGAGAGAGAGAGAGGAGAGCAAGAGAAAGAGAGAGATGAAAAGAGAGAAAGAGATGAGTCTGGACCGAGTGGACGAATGAATGTGGCAAAGTGGAGAACACTCAACCTCAGAAAAAGAAGGAGAAGAAGGGAAAGAGGAGAAGGAATCGGAAAGAGAGCTACATGGAGTTGAGTGAAAAAACTACCGATATATCTATACCCAAGCATATATATTTATATACAGTATATATACATATAGTATGTATGTTCATCTTTCTTCTGTCAAAGTTTTTTTTACACTGAGAGTTTCCGGACGCTGCACTCTCGCTTGCGATCCCACCTCACCTCAGTTGGCCTGGCTCTTCGGCAAACACCGCACACCCGCTGTATATCCTGTACGTATTACGCTAGGTAAAAGTACTAGCCGGGTATATCCTCGGGAAGGATTCAACAATGTCTATTCGGGTTCTCGTGGGCAGTACAGTAATATTACCTACTGGGAAGCAAAAAACGTAGGGAAGGTAAAGAAGGAACAACAACAAAAAAAAATAAATAAAATTTAAAAAAAGAGTGTGCAAAAGAGAACGAGAAGCTCACCAGGGGTCGCTCGAATAACCGAAGGCATATACACTGTACAATGAAGAATGGGTAATTCACTGCGCGAAGCAAGAGCCACTACGAAATGTATACAACAGGCCAAACACGGTTGTACGACCTATCACTAACGGAGATGAGGAACACGAAATACACTGAGCCAAGTGCAAGGTGCATCTTCGGTCTATTGCCCGAAGCGCGGCTATATACATTGTGTAGCAGTATACACTTTAGTATATATACTCCATAAAATAGTAATATATATGTATATATTTAACCCGGATCCCATGGCTCTTTAAATCCCTCTGCAAGATATATATGTATAGAAATATCCGTGGCAACTCGTCAACCTGTTTTGAGCATTCTCACAGTTTTTTTCAAGCACCAACCATAAATCTGAATATTTTTATACGAATTTCCAACGAACCACTATGGTAAAAAAAAATACCTATTTTCTTGTCCAATGGTGACTTGTATTATAATGGTGTAAAGGTGACAATATCAATACATTGTATTGACGAAAACAAATAAACGAAACATTTCTTTTTGAATTGGTAAGAGGCTATCGAAATTGAAATTCTAAAAGTTCAATCGATCTGCCCTGTTTTTGAAACCATCATCCCCATGGAAACCATTTGTAGAAATGGTACTATTTCCATAGCGGTCATGCGGACGTTGTCGAACTTTGAATGAAAATGAAATCAAGTGATCAATATTGGATGGGTTCGCTCGATTTCGGATTGAGGGTTTCATGGAAATAATGGATTTGGTATTATTGCTATGGTGAATATGGCAGTATTATATTCCATGAGAGTATATTACGGAGCAACATTGCCAGCCGAGCCTACCTGTTTCGCTCTTACGTTCGTATATTCTCGAGCAAAAGAATCTCGCGGTGGCGTTCATCCCGAAGGAAGTAGTCGATAAAACTGGTTTGACGGGTGCGTCTGCGAGGCTCTCTCCTGAGAGCGACGCTCTCTGGTACTCGAGCAACGTCTCGAATGATCCTATAATATGCTTTACACGATATAGGTTTTCTTACTCGCGTTGATATTGCAGAGCCAGACAGAGTTTCAGACTATACAGACATTCGTCTCTTGTGCACGTTATATGCAATATATACGTGTATGTAAACATATATAAACTCTTGGTCAATCATCAGACACCAGTTTTTATCCGAGATTATTACCTATTCCGAAATCATCACGAGCGAGAGACGAAGACAAAATCATGTATATATAAGTCTGTATGTATGTGCACTTATTGATGGCACATAAACGATTTGAGATATGCCATAAGCTAGTTCTTTTTTTTCATCGACAAAATCCGCACATTTTTTAAATACGATAACATTTTAAGAGTAGACATCGATATTGATGTTACCAACAAGATTTTAGTGAAATTAAAATGAGCTCTCTTCCTGTCGAATTATTAGCATGGAAATTGTATTTTGCATTCATCAATTCCTAATTAGTGTGAATTTTAAACGATATAGTAATAATTTTTTGAAGGCTGTGTTTCAGATATTAGTATTCATCGACTTGAAATACACTCTAGGCGACGGAATTTATTACCGATCCACCGAATTACGTGGGCAAATTATTATAATCATAGAAGTTAGTTGCAGTAGACAAGTTTTATTCAACCTAAACAAATGGATCAGGGAAAAGCAGAGAGTACAATTCAAATATTGGGAATTCGTTCGTGACGTTCATTAAAAGAGCTTCGGTATAAAGTTAGTGGTGTTGAACAACAAGTTTTAATCGTTGTGAATCATTGAAAGAAGGTAGCAGTCAAGAGATTCTCTTTGAACCGACGTTAATCCGGTGATAAACAATTCCGTAAATTAGAGTTTATAAAATTTAATAAGACAGAAAATCTGTTTGGCAATAATCGTCGAATTAAAAACTGAAAATCATAAGACAGAATTCACAGTAGGATTACCTACTTCAAGGATGTGTCCGCTTCACTAATCCCACAGGCAACTATGAAAGCATATAATTCCAGCAAAAAATATGTATTATATAAATGTATTCATATATTTTCATACGTAGATAATTATTAGAACACACGCGTCTACAATAAATGTGGAAAGGAGTTTTTGCATATACTATCTGTCTCTTCTGTGCATAACGCAGTTGTATACAGGCTCTCGTAGTTATCTATTTTCAACGCTTCATAAATTCAATCTACGCTCTCGGCACGTTTCACGAGGTATACAGTAGAGAAAGCGGTACGAGCCGCAACGGGGAGAAAGATGGTATATAGAAGAGAAGCGAAGGTGGAAGCTGGGGGCTAATCGAGATTGTCTTCGTTCCGACGCTCGGGGAAAACTAAAAGGAAGACGTGTGTATATGTCTGACGTTGAGGGGAACGCCGATGAAGAGCATAGGATAGGATGTTCGTTGGGGAAAGACGAGAGGGCGAGAGGGGACATAGTGGAAGAAACGCGGTTAATTATTAGCAGACATGGTCGGTTCGATTAAAGCGCGTAGGCAGTCTCGAGATGAAGGGGGGAAGTAGAAAAAAAGAATAAGATGGAAAGGAAGAGAAAAGGGACGAAGAAGAATCTCATCTCGTCGAAGTCCCTCTGCCTTGATTGCCCACGTGTTTTCCTCTTCTCCCATTTGCTTCAACTCTTTTTATTTCTGTTCCCCCCTCGCGTTTTATCATTTTATTCATAATAAGTTAGTTCTTGTTTATTTCATATTATTTTTTTCTTTTTTTTCAATTCTATCACGTTATTTCCCTTTAATCCCCGTGGTATATGTACGTTCTTCTCTCGTCTCTGCGTTATGCGGCCGGCGTAGATGTGTGCATATAATTGGCACGCCTCCGCGCATTATAGTAGACAGGTAAATGAGTAACCGGGCAACGCTGATTGCCAACCTTCGCGTCTGCGTTTATCGCGCAAATAACACCGGGAAAAGTTGTTTCACGCGTCCATTAGAACGAGCATTAGTGTCGAAAAGTAACGCTGACGAGGTTTACTCTTTGATGCTTTTAAAACGATCGATTGATGCACCCGTTGACGCGAAACATGTGATATAAACGTTGTCACGATAATCGAACTATTTTTCGATGAGAAGATTGTAACGTTCGTTACGTCATGACAGATGCGGGAGTCAATGACGGAAAATTATACCCTCTTGAATCAATTCATCCTAGCGTGTTGATGGAATAAGCCTTCGGTGTAATATTTACATGTGACATCGAAATGTGTTAAGTTGATTAATGGTTCAACAGGCAATCTGATGATCCTATGAAACGGTAAAGATTCCACAGCTGTTTCTATTAGTTACTCTTTTTCTCTTTTCTTTTTTGTCTAATCATTACATTGTTCGTAGGGTCCAGACCCACGGTCCTGCGGCTATTGGTCCACCGCCATTCTCCATCGTTCCGCCTCTGGCTCTCTCTTTATCTCTCTGTCTCCGTCTCACAATGTCTTTCACTATCACATCTAATCAGCGACAAGGAAACATTGTTGTGACTAGCCTGACGGATTGCGACGACCTACACCGGCTCCAGCACTTGAGTCACTGTCCACGCTTAGTCCAGCAAGTTCGACACACTTGTATCCATATAGGTTGTTATACAAGAGAACATACGATGCCAGAGTATACGGGGACGTTATCGCGAGGCTCGCACGATCCTACCAACCGATTGGTTTACCCATCGTATCGTCTAGAAAACACGAACACACCTGCTAACATAAATACACACACACATACACACGGATGCACACAATCTTACACTTGATGAGATACGTATGGGTATTCATATATACATCTTCCAGCAAAATCTTGGACTACTCCAAAGGATTACATCGGTAATTTTACTAATGTAACCCGATACTGTACGAAACTTAGGGGAATCACGAGGGTTGCCTGATTGTCAACGATTACAAGGAAAATATAGAACATATTATATAGATGTGAGCCAGGATTAGTTTGATCGTAAGGATAATAGTACTTCAGTCGTCCAATGTAATGAGGGAAGCAGAGAAAAGAGTAATCAGAGATAATTAGGCCCGAATAAGTTTCCCCTAGAGCAACGTGATATGACGCGTGTGGGAGAGACCCTCGAGAGGTTTTTGAATGGTGAGTCATATTTATGAAGGGGCAAGATAC
>OZ022415.1:37876584-38172194 GCA_963989365.1 Rhimphoctona megacephalus | reverse complement strand
TTAATCAAACAAGCCGACAAAAAACAAATCTACGACACGAAACTTCGAAAAATGTTCTCCTCTACAGTCTCTCGCGAGCATTTGTCATCATTGAAATTTGATGTTCATTATGAGTGAAAATGGTTGCATATGCAGCTGGTATTATAATAAAACGCCGGGACTTTCGCAAAACGAGCTTCGCACTTGAAATGTTTTTTTTTTTTTTATTTAATTCTTTAATTCCCCCTTACGAAATGCTTTTGAATTCTGTCGTTTATTTGTCTCTCTTTATATCCTTTTTTATCCCCAAGACCGACGTTTGTGCGGAGATCGTGAAAGAAATGAAAAAAAGAAAGCGAATGAAATGTCGGTGTACGAGCACGATATAAAAGCTTTATATACACGTGCGCAAAGCGAGTGTTTCGGGCCGATAAATGTATGGATACATGTAAAGTGTATATATTAGTTGTCTTGCATGTATGCGGGACGCGTTCGCCTCAGGCATTCCCAATTGTAAGAATATATTTCGCATACGGATGCAACACAAGCCGGAGAGTATCTTTCTGCAGAAATATACAAAAGAATTTTTTTTTTCTCGCTTGAGTTCATTTACTTTACGTAATAAGGCATAGCGTTTGCGAAGACATATTGCCAGGATATTACGGTGTTTGCACAATATTATCCTGCTATTAATCAGGATTTCATAAGAACTCGTAATGTACACTTGGAGAGTTCGCAATTCGCTGGTGAGGATGCACAACACTCGCGAGATTCAACGACTTGCTCGCGAGTCCTGGACCGTTTTTATTCTCATCCTTAACAAATCCACATCTATAATATCGTATGGCAAATGGTCTACAATAATTTATGAAGAGCGCAAATAACGCACTCATAAAATATTTGCACGTTTAGATTAAAAAAGAAAAAGAAATTACACGAACTCAACTTTTATTTACAAAGATACCCGTTGAAATTTATGTTGAAAATAAGAAAATACCGTAGAAATCCCCCGTTAATTTACAATAAAGTAAATATTTGCTTTTCTTTTTTTTTATCCTTCAAGGATATTCTTTAAGATCTCTGTAGTTCTGTCTTACAATTACCGTGCGAAAGAAAACACCCAATTATCCCAAGGCATGGAAGACCAGCGATTCAATCGTCAATTTAAAGAAATCCAACGGGAAACGGGAACTCACCTAAAAGCAGAAAGACGACACCGAGAGAGTTAGTAAGTAATCTGGTAATTTAGAGAACAGCGTGAGCGAACGATAGCGAATAAAAAAATGTAATAAAAAAGAATTATAAGACAGAGACGGAGCGAACTAATTCGACGTGTCGGATTGCAAAGAACGGACGAGGCCGTTAATCACGAAGTGCAACCGCTGAATCGCCGTGTGAATCGTTTCTCATGGGCACATACAAACTCTTCTTTTCAGTTCGTGAATTGTATATGTGTATACATGGAACCCGAATACTCACATATAAACACACACCCACACACACTCGTAAACTTAAACCAAAAAGTAAAAAAAAAAAAAGTAAAAAAAGTTGTTCTTCCTCCTCTCGTTCACAGTTTTCTCCAACTGTGAACGAAAAGAGAGTGCGAGCAGGATACCAATGGGGGTCGAGTCGATTCGATCGATTGTGCAGTGTTCTCTTTATTCCACACTGCAAAACGGCAGCAGTCGTGGGAGTTGAGGCTTTAAGGGGACTTAAAGGACTTTTGCTTGTTCACTTTATTCTACTTTTTGTCAAGGTGTCATTCGTGCAGTCTTGAATGAGTGCTCTTTAAAGCGAAACGTCGTTAAAAAAAACATCGTAAAAAACGTTATCGTTCCATTTGTTTGCCAAGTGTTTTCTTCTTCACTTTCGCACTTTTTTTTAATCGTTTCTAATAAAAAAACAACTATTTGCAACTATTCTAGAACACGACAAACATCGACGAAAGAAGGAAAAGCGCCATAATGAACATTTCTAAATCTCACGGGTTCTTCATGAATATAATCGTAAAATTAAATCATGTAACAATAATGTTATGTAATAAGCCAGTATTTTACAGCGACCTATCTCATCTCAAATTGCTTCAAATTCTCATTAACGAGTACATGAAGCCTCTATTCTCTGCATGCATTTACTGAATAGGATCGCGTTAAAGACGAATTTCCATGCGTAAGTTCGCACGTACTACTCCGACAGGAGTGCTAGTCTCGTGTGATGTTATAAGCTCGTGTCGCGTTGATTGCGCGAGAGTGTAAAGCAGACTCGCTCGCACCGCAGATAGCACGCGGAGTCGCAACACCTCGACACTAATGCCGATAGATTAATGTCGGCTTGGCGCGTTTCGTACAAGCAATGTACACCGTGCACTCTTCATGGAAACGCATATATGGAGCAAAGCCGGGCGTTATATGCTGTATATTGGATATCAACATACACACATAATGTTCCTATATATGTGCGTATACAAATATGGAGTAAGATACATTTATCGCATATCTGTACTGATGGTGCATACGTTGAATGCAGCGAGAGGAAAAGAGAGAAAGAGGCAAAGAGAATCCGCAAGAGAAACGCTCGCTCGTATATGAGTATTCGATTTATTGGACACCTCGCAAATCCCGTACATCCTCCTCTCGCTAAAGCACAAGTTCTCTCACCTCGGTATATATGTTTTATGTCTTTATAAAAAAAATCTGCCATTTGTAAATATATGTATACATTCAAGAGTTTATATTCTCTATGATTTACACGAATGGCGAAAGAGCTACGAGCTCAAGATTCTAATGGTCGACCAGGGCAAATACGTGCGTGACTAGCTCGCATATGTATCACATACTGAACAGGGAGCTCAATACACGCAGACACGCGCGCGTGCGGCCGCACGGTCATAAAGATTAAGTTCTGTAAAATCTGTGTGTATGTAATATATAATAGATACGAGAAGCGAGATTCAAAATCAAAGCATATAAATCCGCGTGGATCGTGTTAACAGCATGGGGAATACTATTTATTCCATCAAGAAATGTTCATTGGTGCAAACAATTAAAGCAGAATTCGCGTAGGAATATAATCATGAAAAACTATTCATTAGAACTCACAAATAAAAGAACAGATTAAATAGGGATGAAAAAGTGAAAATCTTTAGCCATTTTTTAAGAAAATGTAGTTATCATCTGCATTTGGCTCGAGTAATTCTTAAAATGGTTGTTTGTAGGACCCACATACTGAATATTTGTGACTTTGCACTTCAGTATTCTCTCTTAACAAATTCGAAATAACGCGGAGGTCGAGTTATTGAAAAGTCCGTTTGGTTGATATTTCCGGCGGCAATACTGTCTGTCTTTTACCAATGTAAGTTTGTGTTCATGTGTGTCAGCAGAGATCATTTGACGCAATCAATTTCACATGCTTTCTTCGGGGTTTGTTGATCATGCGAGTTCCCACACACACACGCACTCTTACGAAGCGACAGGTAAACATGCACATATTCGAATTTCGCCGAGCTCGTGAAACAAGCAACCGACCAGGTTATTAGTATGGATTCTCAACCGATAAGCCTTCTTACACGGTCTCTCCTTTGGTTCGTTTCATTTTGAGTTGGGAATTATAAACCGCTCGAGCTAAAGAAGCCTTGACGGTGCATTTCGGTGGTGACCTATGGGTCAGCCACCGACTCGTATATTAACTGCGATGCTTTTTTACCGCTCTCAAACAGTATAAATCAAAAAGACGTAAATTTTCCTAACGTTCTTATCTACACGTGGACGATAAATACATTGACATTTCCTTATTGTATGTAGTTCCCGATAAGCGACCAGAAGAAAAGGAAAAAGTTGAAAAAAATATACCGCGCATTTTTCTTGTCCCGACATTGCGTTATACACCCCTCGAGTCGAGCAGGTATATACTCTCGTTAATTTTTAACGATTCTGTAATGAGGAATTATGTGTGGTTTCTCGTGTATCGTGAAAGATCGTAAAATTTGTGGTTTTGTAAATAACTTAGCAAGTACGAGAGAAAAGGTAGAAGATTCAAAGAGAGGGGGAGAGAGAGAGAGGGAGAGGGAGAGAGGGGGAGAGAGAGAGAGAGAGAGAGAGAGAGAGAGAGAGAGGATGAAAGGGGCAGGAGGGAGTAGATTTTTATGAAACGTGAGATGGCGAGAATTGCGTCAATAAAAACAAAAACCATAATACACATTATGTCGAGGAGGAACGAAAATGTAACGAAACCGTACAGTGAGAGAGATGAAAAAAAAATTATTTCCCTGCACATCACAAACCCGCAGTATAGTTGTTATGTAAATCGTTACAGTAATCCGAGAAATAATCGATTTGTCGTCAATTTGCAATAAGGAGGGGAACTGAGAAAATTTTCTTGTCTATCCAATTTCCTCGCAAAGTGCAAGAAACTTTTTCACCATACTTATAGTGTTTCTTCTCCTTCCCCTTTCTTTAACCTTTCACCCTTTCTTTCAATTGTGACAACGTATCTAATCTATTGGTCAAAGGAAGCAGAGAGAAACGTACCACCGCGACTCCGTGAACTGGGACGTAAAGCTGTTGCGGCATCAGTAAGACGAGGCGGCGTAGTTTCTCTCCGAGAGACAGAGAGCAAGTTGGACAGATTCGAGATAAAAGCCCTCCGGTACGTTGCTGGTCTGGCTTTCCGTTCTCGCATGCTGCGCCAGGGTTATCAACGTTCTAACCCGCGGGAACGGATAAGGACCGGACGCCGACACTAAATTATTCATTTGCACTACGTTACGATGACGTAAAAAGAGGGAGAAAGCAAGATGAGAAACGGCAGCGATACTGGAGAAACGTAAGTACAAAAAGCCGCTGACATTCCTTTCGTAGCTTATAAAAAAGTGCCGAAAGAAAGTTTGACTTGATAACTATAAATAAGTACTATTATGATAAGAAATAAATGACCAGTATTTGTTTTTGTGATTATGTTAGCCCTTCGGTTTTACACTCGTGCGAATTTGCACCGCCAATTGTGCAAATTTTGTGCTGGATTTTGTGTAAAACATAATTTTAGGTTCGCTCTTTAATAATGAACAATCATTTGGAAATATTTTGCGGTTTGAAAATCACCCGTGATAAATCAAAATTGAACGATATAAGTCGGAGAAACAAGCGTTTAAAACGTCACTGGTGTAAATAGGTGTGTAGCCGAAGGGTTAGTTGCTCCAAGATTCGATATTAGTTAGATAACAATTCGGAAAGATGGTATGGTTTAACGATGAGTCCAATTCTGCTGCCGAACCCTGGAGATTCACCTGCGTCTCGACTCATCCTCGATCCATCTTCATTTTCGGAATGAGAATAAAAAAAGTTTCGAAAAGCAACTTGTAGGATCAATAAGCTACGATAATCTTTACATAAAGAACTTTTGGTGTTGAAATATACGCTGTTTGAAAATGGCTTGCTCGTTCTGCAAGCTGCAGTGAGGGAAGGGTGGTGTTAATTAAGTGAGAATGCCAGATTTATTCACTCCGAGGTTTCTTGAAATTGTCATTTTATTCTGTGTTAAGGTATTACTACGGTAAACTCGATACCGCGTAATCGAGCTTAAATTTAGTCTACTGTTAATTTGTATAGCGGTACATATCTCTACAAATTTTTAACATGATTGCCTCATACATTTACAAGAAAATTACGGTTATAGTCAGTACTCTTAACACGTAGTCCCTATACGGGGCTAATAAAACGCGCATGTTTTTGTTTTTTATTGCATTTGACTCATCTGCGCTAATCCGATGAAAAATTAATATCTAGCAGAGAAAAAAATTAGAAATATATTTTTTTTAAATTAAGAACTTCTTACTCATAGGATTTATTGATAGACACACAAAGAGTTCAATATTTATTACGAAATCTCCCGCACGACGGTTCAGAGGGGAACGTTACGGAACGTTGCACTGAGACTGTGTTTGGTGTATATACGTGTAGATTACTACATCCACTCTGAGACTATGTCCAGTGCTATGTTTGGTGTATATACGTGTATACTACTACATGTATTCTCCAACCAGACCAGGTGCTAATATGTATGAAAATGGAAAATTTTTCACTGAGTATAATAATTAATTACATGCTTTTATTTGCAATCATTTGTTATATAGATTTATATATATATATATATATATATATATATAGGGTGTCCCATGGGAATGTGTGAAAACCAAACGAATGATCCCCACCCTTTCGACCCTCTCAGAGGCCCTACGTTTTACAAGTATATACCTGAGGTTTGTCAGTTTTACTCTAGCTGCGGTAGAAAGCGGACGGCGTTAGTGAAAATGAGTGAGCTTACCATCGAAGAAAAGGTTTTTCTCATTGAGTGCTTCTACACAAGAGGAAAAATTTACAGTGAAACATTTAGAGGATTCGGTACTAAGTTCGGAACTAAAAGAGTTTCGAGCGAAACTACTCTTAGAAGGTAAGAATCAATTTTTTTTATATTGATTTTTCTATAACGTTCCATAAATAATCTTTTTCTCGAAGTTTCCGCAAATTCTCACGGCAATATTGTTCTTTTTTTACAGAGTAATTGATAATTTTATACAATACGGAACTCTGCAGGACCGTAGGAATGATTTACCAGGCCCTTCAGTCTCGGTAACTACGGAGGAGACGATCAATGAAGTTGAAAAATATTTTAAAGAAAATCCACATTCTTCGATTCGCAAGGCCGAAAAAGCTTTGAAACTGAGTAAATCAACTGTGCGTAGGATTCTACGCTATTTTCTAAAAATGCACCCTTATAAAATAACCACGCATCAGTTGTTAACTGAAGATGCAAAAGAAAAGAGAACAGAGTTCTGCAACACGATTACGCAAATGTTGGAAAATGAAGAATTGAGTGAAAAAGCAATCATTTTTTCTGACGAAGCGCATTTCTGGATGAATGGTTACGTCAACAAACAAAATTATCGCTTTTGGGGCTCGCAAAATCCTACAGTCGTAATGGCAACGTCTCTTCATCCCCGGAAAGTGACCGTGTTGGCAGCCATGTCAATAAAAGGTACCTACCTGTATTTCTTTGAATCTACTGTCACCGGAGAGACATACAAAGGAATGTTAGAGACTAAATTCTTTCCTTATGCGAAGAAGAGAGGTCTCGTTAAATCTTTTTATTTTATGCAAGACGGAGCAGCTCCTCATCGCACACAAGAAGTATTTGAGTCCATCAATAAAGTTTATGGCGATCGAGTTATTGGCCTAGGGTACCCACGCTTTGCTAGAGGAACAGGATTAGACTGGTCACCTTATTGGCCAGATCTCAATCCTTGTGATTTCTTTTTATGGGACTACATTAAAGATCATTGCTATGAAAATAACCCAAGAACAATAGATGATTTAATTAAAGAAATTAAGAAGATCGTCAATGGCATTTCAGACAAAACATTAGAACATGATTTTGATAGTTTTAGGAAGCGTTTGGATATTTGTGCCAATTCAGATGGTTCTCATTTTGAAAATATATATCATTAATACCTCACATTCTTCACTGTATTTTTAAATTAATAGTTTGTGCTAAATAGTTCTTTGTTATTTATAATAAAATAGACGTGAAATGAAAATGACGACTTTCTTTTATTAAAAAACATTTAAATTTTCCCAGTCCTTTGATTACTTAAAAAATAGTGACTCATTAGTTTTCACACATTCCTATGGGACACCCTGTATATATATATTATAGAGTATACGTATAATATATTGATAAAGTAGATAACGACTCCATAAATGAACAGGAATTGTATAACGACATATATCTTTCATTTTACAAATGTAATAAATAATAACGAGCAAATTAAAGCTTATCACATTTTATCACAAATCAATTCATGTTCTTTGTAAGAAAGTCAGTAATAACCAGCAATATTCTTTTATTATCAGTGACTAGTGGTTTCTTATTGATTATTCGCTCTGTTAATAAATTAACAACTCCCTTCTCTCCATTAGTTTTTTGAACTTCTCGCAGTCTATCCCTGTTGATATTACATTTTTTAAGGGCTTCAATTTCGGCAATGCCATCGCCACCTTTTTGTTGTGCATGCATTTATTTAATCAATTAATTCAATCAATCGCTTACATGTTACAAACAAACTGGCAATATAAATAGCAGCAATTGTTTGCGTTCAGCTTTTGTAGCAGGCAATTTCGCTCGAGCCATTCTAGCTTCTCGTATTACATCATTTCTCTTCGCCAATTCAGCTGTGTAGACATCTGGTGTCATTTGTGCCTTTTTTCTCACATTACACACATTCCTTTCACCTTCGTTTAGAGAACATACACAAGCTGCATAGCGATAATCGCATGATTCGCTCAAAGAAAAACAGTCGCATTTACGTGCCTTCTGAGCCATCATGGAGTTCACACTCTCGTTAGTATGGCTGGACGCACGAACTGCAAATTTCGAAGTGTTGTTGGCATATTTATTTAGCAGCTTCATCAATTGCTCGTATAATTGACTATTTTTCAATTGAACTCGGTGTTTGCCATTTTTTTCCGAGCTACGTTCGCACCACTCTTCACAATTTTCGTGGTGACCAAAAAAATGATCAGGTAATTTGCGCAATGCAGCTGCAAGATCAGAGGTTTTTCTTTCGTTCTGCACACAACAATACACAAAGCAAGTTTTTACATGATTGATGACATTCTTGCCTCCCAGTTCAGAGAAACGAAAACGTAATACATATTACTCGTTATAGATACATTTTTCGTTAGATGATTGGAATCGGCCAGCTTGAAAATATGCTCAGATCTCTCTCGCCGTATTACTGCTATCGTCGAAATATTTTCATCCCCGATAACAACGCAAACGTTGAGCCCTGCCTCCTTAAGAATATTGCTGCGATTAACTAATTGAGCTCCTACAGACGCTTCCATGGCCTTAGCGCTCTCATCGTAATTTTATCTACAGTCATGATCTTCCTTAGGAAATCCTAGATCACATTTTTTTTGCATTTACGACTGCGTGTTGCGGAATCTAATATTTGATTACTGTGTAGCCCGATTATCGCGCCGTACCCATTCACACTATCGTAGCCGTGTCCACATTTACTCCATCCCATATCATACGATACGATTGTATTTATAATATGAATCAAAGCATCATCAAAATCTGGCCTATTAGTAGGTAAATTTCATTTGATATTTCCTGTGACCTAATAAAATTAAAAATAATTTTAAAAAAGTCACGTTATAGCACAGAGAATGACCAATCACAATACATTTTTCAACTTTGAATTAAAATTTTTTTTTTATATTACATTTGTTTATTTTTGTATTCGTCTTGTATATTTCAGACTTTTTATTTGAGATTGAGAAATTTGAGGTATGGTATAATCGCTGTATAATAATTTCTTTATATATACAGCAAACGTTAATTATAACGTTTGCTGTATGAATAAAAAAAAAATCCAGACAAATCTCTGTTTCAAATGACAAAAATAATGTATTCTTTCTATGAGTACGATACGGCTACAATAGTTGATTGAAAATCTAATATTATATTATGTATTTACAATTTATATGTGCAATTTATGTTGCTGGGTGTTTACAACCACTTATTAATCAAATGCCAAACTTATTGACTTATGTACAATTGAGCAACAACCATTATAAATGGATTTTTGACATGAATAGTACGATTTGGGAAGAAATGAGCCGAAAATGTGCAAGAAATTTCTAGAATGTTCGATTGGAATAACGGAAAGCAATTTTCATAGCTTGAGCCGCCGGAGAGGTGCAAAACCCTCACAATTCCTGAACACATGCATTGAAGGAAGACTTCAAGTGCTGTGTAATACCGCCATCATATCCGATCAGTTGTACAACTTTAAGGCGTCTTCTCACTTTGGAAATTTAAAAAAATCGATTTTTTTTTTTTTTTTAATTTTGAAAGTACATATCTTCAAAAATGTCATCTCGAAATTTCATAAAGATCGGACGAGTCTAACTACATTTTTTGGCGACCGTTAGGTGACTACCTGAGAGTACCCGGCGATCCCTTTCACGCCGCTCGGACGGTCCCTGTATATCTGACTCTATACAATTGAATAGCCGTGTTCTTTTGTTAATGTAGTACCCCTTGCTTAGGTATATTCTGTTTTCGGGTCTATACTCATGTAATAAGACCTTAACACGTGCATTTTTCAAAAGAAAATCACTCGGCAACGATGCTAAACTGTTATTTCATCAGTCTAATTTGAAACTTCGTAACGGCAACATCTCTGCGCTCAGGATTGTTATAATGGATAAAAAGACTTCGCAACAAAGTGCCACGTGGCGACGTCCAAGTTCGAAATCTAAAAAAAGAAAATTTCGTGGAGTGCTTCCACACCAGTCTGAAGCAGATACGAGTCATGCTAGTGCGAGTGCAGCAAAATTAAAAAAATCGGACGATACAAGTTTCGATGTACACATCGATCCAACGGCTGGATATAGTATTATTCAGTTTTTTCTTGTTTTTTCTACATTACAACAATATGTGAAGTGTAAAGTTTGTAACAAAGATGTTTCAAGAAACATCATCAAGAAAAACCGTGGAAATTGCTTGCCAAACAGCGGCATGCATTTATAACGAAGGGCTACAACCTGTTTTAAAAATTTTGGAGGTGATGGGTGTCAAACTAGGCCCTATCGCCGTTCAATACGCCGAGAAACGCGACAGTGATCGCGTACGCGTAGGGAACCGCCGCAGCTCTAACGCTTCAAAAGAGACTAGGTCGAGACGAAGGGAAGCTACTTTGGACGAACACACCTTCTACGAAGAATCGGAAGGTCCATTGTATGGAGCAGGCATCGCTGATTAACCCGAGGTAAGGTTTTTTCATGATTTTTCTGCAACCAAAACTTTAAACGCAGTTATCTCAAAACAAGGTTTTTCGGTGCTTTGTTGATGAAATTTCGGAAACTATCCGGCCGATTGTCATGAAATTTGAATGACATATGCTTCATAGTTATGGCTATAGCGCATATCATCAGATTTTTTAAATTTTGATTTTAAGAATTTTTTTTTTACAAAAAACTGCAAAAAAATCGTGGTTTTTTTTTACTTTTTCGAAAAACGTGCGCCATTTTGTTATTTTCGCGAATATCAAAAATCTGATGATATGCGCTATAGCCACTGACATACTGAATCTAAAACAGTTTTATTTTTTTGTTTCAGACGACCCGTCTCGGAGATACCATCAACAAGCCACGACCATAACATTTTTACACGGGTTTTTCAATGCTACTGATGTATTATAATAATTGTTTAAAAAAATAAAATAAAAATTTTTTCATGTACTTGAAAGATGTGTTTATTACATAGGATCCGTTTTATCCCATAATTTTAAGCAAAAATCCTCGAAAAAAAATCGCAAAAACAGCCTATTTTTGAGGCGTTTAAAGTGAGAAGATGCCTTAAATAGAGCAGCAGTTTGCAAGAAAAAATAAGACAACACGGCAGAAATTGTCCACCCGATTGGATTTATCCTTAGCATCGATACCCTTTGCCATCATCCTGTCCTTTGTTGGTGAGCAGCAAATATAATTGAATAAAGCTGAACAACATCATAGAATCTCTCTTTTCAAAGTGTCACATCAAAGAACTTTGCTGGTATAAGACAGTTGTAGAGGAAGGAAGGAAGGAAGGTTTCGAAGAATTCTTTCATTTTTCCATCGTAATGACACAATATTGCCACAAGTTCTTAGCAAAACCATATGTATAACGGAGGAAGAAGAAAAAAATGGGTTTAAGCTTCTTTGAAACAGCGAAATATAAAGAGAGAAAAAAAGATCAAGGACGAAGAAGAAGTATTAACATCACGAGAGGTTCCATAATTGCTGTGAAGGAATGTATTTTGACTGTACTTACAACATACAGAAGTTACACACCATTAAGTCAAAGAAGAAAGACCCCGTTCAGAAATAGGCCATCGCCGGGTTCATCCGAATGTGAAACATGGTTTCATGGATCGATTAAATGGGATCTTCTTTTGATCAATGCAGATTTCAGATGAATGGTGCATACTATAATATCTTTGTGGATTTATATATTTACGAATCTTCTGATACAGCATCTTCAGTTTAAATCGATAATCAAAGCGGACAAATAACACAATCAACAAGACCTGTTAGCTGCAAAATAATTTGCATCCATGCAGTTGATAAAAAAAGGGAAATAATCAACAGAAGAATGATATTTACAGTATCGAGAATGAAAAGTTTACACACAAGGTAAACGCTAGGGACGGATCAGGATATAGACAAGAACAAGGCAAGAGATCGACAAAGATGACACTGTGGGCTGCACAAGTGGATAAGAGATGCACACACGTTGTCGTGTGCTCACCGCTGTGCACAGCTTCTTCACCAATGAGCTCAATAACGACGTGCTCACATCGCAAAAGAACTCCTGCACAGTAGTCGACGTTGGCGAAACTCGTTCTACGACGAGACGCCGTTCGATTGGTCGCCGATGCTCTTTCTCTACTGGCGAAAGAGAGGCTTCACTCTCGCTCACCGGGAGGTCGAGTTTTAACGACTCTCGTGCAGAGCTAACGTTCTGCTTGTTTACACCCATAACTGTCGTTACAAGCGTGGGTGTTCTGGAAGCAGAGAACGAACACTAACTACCATAGACATTTGCACAAGGGATCAAAAACGGGATCGGTCTGTACTACATCTCCAATTCTATAACTCGGTAGCCATTTATTATTGTCGAGAATCGTGAATAAAAATTCATCTGTCGGAGCTTTTCTGGTTTCAAGTATTATTGCCACAAGCTTCCGAACTTCTGCTAACAGATTAAGAATTATATATACTTATATCATATGAAAAACTATGCTTCTGATTTTACTCTGGAGTCCTTCGTTTATGTGTCTGCTGTTTGCTTCTGCAATATACCGATTTCGCTTCTTGATCACAGAACAGGTACCGCGAATAAAATTTCAATGAGGCACCCTGTGAGATATAACCCCTGAATCGTATATGATCCTCTTCCCAAGAACAAGTTTCTCATTCTCCTGAGGATAGTTGGAGAATATTCGAGTCGCAGAACAGACGCCTGACAAGAATGCGAAGGAATATAATACAGTAGAATATTTGAAATCGATACGTCTTCTGTTCGCAGAAAAAAGCTTCTGTCAGTATTAAGCCACTACTACCCAATTTAATGCTTTGTGGATAAGAGTTTTTTCTTTGTATAAGACCATGTGTGTACGAGCAAGACTGTTCGATTCTATACCAAGTTCTTAAGATGATAATTATTCATCTTAATTAATTTCTTTCACCGCTAGTAGATCCGGTATATTCTTCACTATAGTGAATTCATTACTACAATTGTCGAATTAAAGAAAAACACGGGCTAGTAATCTACCCCGTGTAACCAAGTAAAACTTCAAAGCAGAAAACTGGCCTGACCCGATGAGACCGTAGAAAACTTTAATTATTCCGAGCTACACAAATTTTCATCCAGTTTATAACGCAAGGCATTATTACAACCAGTGGAGACGATGTTGGTGACGAGCAACGACAACGAAAAAGAGACATCCGAACAAGTTTGTTCCTTGAGAAGTTTCACAGAGCGCGGACTAAGGGCAAAATAACGCTAAAATATCAGCCGCTGTTAAGGAGCTCGGTGATGAGATTCGAATTCGAGCCAAGACTTCGGGAGACCGGATTGTAAGTGGGTAATAAGAAGTCATCTACTGGTTCGAGTCGCAGCATAAAACTGGGGTCTCAGAATGTCAGCCCGGAGGCAGAGAGAAAAGTTCGCACAGCGGTCTCAAAAAGCTGGTGAAAAGAGAAGCCAATTTAAGATGCCGGGCTACTCTCTGTCCCGTTCTCTCCGTGGAAGCCTAGAGCTAGTCTCGACACAAGAAGCTGGCAGGAGAAACGTAGTTAGGAACGTCAGGAGAAGAACGTATTAACGCCAGGTCAATTATATACGTCGTTCTTGCGGGGCAATTAAAAGCGATGTTCACACTTGAACAATGAACGCAATCAAGTTCTCGAGCTGCTACTCAATATCCGTAATTTAATTCGAAGTAAATGGGATACCGTGAAAAAGCGTTTCTCGAGACAAGAGTACATTTCTTATTTCTATTAAATCATAATATTATCCCTTCCATTATGAAAATACAAGGGATAATCCGCACTTGTATAATTCAATTAGCATTACTTTCCAATACAAAGATGAGAGGGTTGTAATGTATCAATAATAAATAAAAAATAAATTCCATGGCCGATTATTATTCCAATAGTCGAGAATTGTTTTCGTAATCATGAAATTATTCAGGTGCTCTCCATTTTGAGCAATATATACGATGAAATTTCGGTGAGCTAGTGTGAGGAACTTTCGGACGCCGATTATCCGCGGCTGGAATTTTAACGAGTCAAAATTCGTTTATTTAACCATCATTCTTTTAATTCGTCATCCAAGCGACAAAATTGCTTTGGGCATTGCACACACACACACACACACACATGCCATGTTCACCCGGATGAGTATCTCGTTATAAAAAACGCGGTGATCGACTACTGTTTTCCGCTAGTGGTTTATGACGGATTTCGCGCCCGGCTCTTATCGATCGGTCATGAATTTCAATGGGGGGTACGTGCCTGGAATGTACACCCAGCCCATGAGAGTCTACCAAATAAATGGATTTTTCTCAACAAAAAATGAAAATAATGATTATCAAAAGAGTAAAATACCACCCTTCATCAACAGAATATTCTTCCCAATTTTATTCACAACATTTATGAAAAAACGCAATAAACGTTTGTCAAATTATTATCCATATGGCAAGATGTCGATGATAAGATTCGGACGAGGCTGTAAATAATTATTTTATTATTATCAAATTTTTTGTTCGTCTCACCCTGGCTGAAATGTATCTGCCTCGAAGCTACACAAAGCAAGACGATCGCGATTGGAAAAAGTACTGTTCAAAAAAATATAGAATTCTAGCACATGCTATGTCAGAATGCAACAAAAACGTAAAAATTAATATTTTTTTATAAATTTAATAATTGTGTCATTAAAAGAAGACTAACGAAAAAAGTGTAACTATTCTTCTGAGTTCGAATCTCTGAGGAGCATCTGGTTAAAATTGTGAAAAAATTGTTTGCATTCCAACGAAGCAAACTACGTAATATTACAAAGCTATGAAATAAGATTTCCCATTATCTTTCAGATGTTGCCAATATTGGCAAGAGCTTTTAACGGATACCACTCAAGCACATCCAAACAAATCCATATGTATCAGCCTGGCATGCTAACTATTACGGATCGATATCGCATGGAGTATATAAGAAAAAAACGCTAGGGGCAAGTAAGAGGGTGAACTACGGAAGTTCAAGTTTCCAGTCTTGACTGCTCTATTCATTCTTTTTTTCGCGCCATCTCATATGTAGCGTGTATTGGTATACGTATATGTATATATGTATATACACGTGTACATATGCATACGCCAAAGTTACGAAAGCTCAACATCCGTGTGTACAGTGCATGCTGGAATATGCGAAAGTTCTCGTAATGCAAAAAACTCTCGGACAGTCCTCACTCGCCGTTTCTACTCGCTTTCTCGTTTTACTCCTGAATCTCGAGTGTATATATAGGCATACATGAATTGTCGGATACATGTATATACGGAGAGAGAGAGAGAGAGAGAGAGAGAGAGAGAGAGAGAGAAGATTGCGTGTGCTGGTCCGCCAATGACGCTGAAAGTAAGTTTTGTGAGCCTATAATGTATACAGAGGACCCCTGGGCAAGCAGGCGAACGGGGGCGGTAACATCTTCAGAGATATTGTTCAAGTTTGCGGAGCTCCGCACAGAGAGTGCTACGGTACTGCGGCTATGTGCTCTTTCTCAGTTTCTACATGTAGGGAATTTTTCCGCTGTTATATGAATACGGATATATAAGAGTGAACCCGACATCCCTCTCCCCCCATATAAACTTATGTATATGGAGCTTTCGGATTTGGCGCGTCTGAGTCCACAACTACCCTCGTTCTTTTATTTCCCTGCATTCTTTCATACCTATTTAGATCTTCTCTCCGGCCGTTCTCAATGCTGTATCGCATAGCATGATGCAATTTGCCGTATACTTGTACAACAGCTATGGTGTATCCTCACACTCGTTGAGCATGCAAAGTTCCTTGTACAGAAGTCCGGTGTAGCTTGTATGAAGTTATGAAAAAATACGTATACTTTCGTAGAAATATTCACAGCTAGGAAACCTGAGAATGTTTTTTTTCAACATTTGAATCATTTATTTTTCTCAATAAAATAATTAATTGAATAAATTGTATAGTAAAACGTAGGAATAGTATATTCTAATCATTAGTAATTATTAATTGGCTGAAGGCTTTTTCATTACACATGAACTCAGTCAAATTCAGTAATAGCAAAGTTTAATTTAGGCATGAACACCATTTTCCACAGCGAATCGCGGGTAACTCTCCAAGGATTTACATCGAATGATGTTATAATTCGCTGTTATCTTATAAACGTTGTAACTGTGCTCGGTTAGCAACTTCAGTTATTCTCGTAATATTAGGGGCATACTAGGGACTACAAACGGCTTAATGCAGCCACTAATATCCCGGGTAGAGAAGCGGCAATATTGAGATGAGAGTTAGGAAGCGTTAGTCCTCTGTCTTTGTCTCTTCCTCTCTCTCTCCCTCTTCACCTTTTTCGGTCCATCTCCCTTTAGCTGACACAGTTACTCTCGGTCGTTCTCTCGCCTTTGCACTCCCTTCTCAAGTTCTATGCGACGAGTCTCATAACTTCCGTATTCCCGCCGGTCTGGCACTGCGAAACCCCAGCACCATAGCAAAGTTGTGTGTCTTGAGTGCCACGAGAAAAGATGTAAGGGAGAGAGAAAGAGAGAGAGAGAGAGAGAGAGAGAGAGAGAGAGAGAGAGAGAGAGAGAGAGAGAGAGAGAGAGAGTGAGAGAGAGAGAGAGAGAGGTGAGGAAGGATGAGGAGATGAAAGTAAACCTTAGAAGAGGGCTCGGGAATATTACTCGAGGAGAATACAAGCGACGAGATTCACGTTACAGCAAGTCAGGGTTCACTGAACTTCGTCCTCTGCAAGATGAATCAAATTATATATACATATATATGTGTATATCAAGAATTTCAAAACCAATCGAAGAATCCAGAAACTCATCCCCAGGAATCCATTCCATAATTTTTTCCATATTGATATTACACCTCAAAAATTCATGTAGTTTATTTTTCCGATTTTCTGAAAGTATTTTACGTAAATCCTATATTATTAAAAAATATATAACAAATATTGTGCATTAGCCTTCAAAGAATGAGAGGCTTTCAAAGAAAGAATAGAAAAATTTGTTAAAACCCTGGGTATAAATAATTTTACGGCGATTTGCAAGTCAGCTTAGAATTTATTTTTACTTTCTTTAATAAATCGTGTGTATAACCTAAACCAATCGAAGTCTCTCCACGAGGGCGACTCAAATTTCTATTTACCTGAATGAGCTTTCCAACTTTTCAATCGATTTTTGGATGCGGTATGCGGTTTAAAAATGATGTATATTGGACTTGGTGTCAAAATTATTCCGCGTCTAGATAGAATTCTTCATTGTTTTTATTCGTTTTTGATTTTGTTCCAATATGCCTATTTTTAGTACTGCCAAAATTTTTCGAGAGTTTCAGGTTCGCATAGAGATCAAATTTCTTTCATGGATCTCATTTTTTAGGCACCCGCAAATAAAATCAATAGGAAGATATGTAGTCAATAATGGAATCAAGAAATTGAAAAATTCGAAGAAATTACGTTTCCTTGCCTTTTAGTGCATTGAACATTTTGATATCACAAATATGAATTGGTTTCGAATAGTATATCAAGATTGAGGCACATCGTGCAAAATCGAATTACGTAAGACCGAATCCTCGGTTCACGTCATAAGTTAACGCAGCATGGGGCTGCATAGTTAAGTCCGATTAACAAAATATCGTATCACGAAATGTACGCTCACAAGGATGTATGCTGGAAATCACTAATTTTGCTTCCAGTATATTCGAAACTTTGACATACTATATGTTTTGTATTTGCAACGTGTAGACATAAGGATCTTGCGTGTTAGCACGCGTATAATCTCCGGCGTGACGAAATTCTCGAGCATTTACTCGCTCAAATTGTTCCTTCTGAACTTTTCTATGTATATGCGCGGTAAGATATAACTTTATTATATACTTACACATTTATATATATACATATATACACATGCCTATATACCTATGTGCATCTGATAAATGATGTATAAATATGCATGTAGTCGTGGGTGCTGTGTTAGCTTCCAAGTTCTCGAAATGGTTTAAGAGCAGACAAAGCGCCTGTTCTCTCTCTCTCTCTCTCTCTCTCTCTCTCTCTCTTTCTCTCTTGGAGTCGCTGATTACTCTACACCCGTAATACACCACATTCGATACGATAATGACCGAAGCTGTAGCAGAGCTTCGAGTAAAACGCACATACGTACACACACATATACATGTATGCATTTATACAAGATGTTCCATGTTGAATGTTCAATAATGTGAACTTAAGTTCCTCATTCCAATGTGTTTAGCGTTATACAGTTTGTGGATCGAACTTTTGCCTGATGAGTGATTTATTATTGAAGTTAATAAATACGCGATTTTTTAAATCATAGGCTGTCAAAACAGTTCGGAGTTACAGTAAAATTGCATAGGAGCAATCTTCTAGGATATAAAAATTTCAAAATCATAAACTGTGTATTTCTTTCTTTAGCAGTTCAGTATTGCGAAAGCGCCCGGAAAAGCAGAAAGACACACCTGAAAAATATTCAAGTTATGCGCAGGTTTTGAAAACAAGGTTATTTTTCGAACCAATCTTAGAACAACGACAGTGTGTGCGATAAAATTGTATATATTCATAAGCTTTTATAACTCATCAGTGTCAATTAAGAAACCGTATTAGACTTATCGACTCGCAATTCGGTCTAGAACTTGAGATTAGGTTATACTGACCGTTCAACCTGGGAGACCTTGTATACAGAAGATTTACATGAGAGAAAGACGCTTTGCTGTAATATCGAGTAAGAGCCCTAGGGGTATTACGGTTTAACGGTTGTGTTCTGTGTGCGCACAGCACCATCACCGCGTGGTCCATCGAACGTAATGAAATTATCTCGCGAGCACGAGAGACGACGACGGCGACGAGGTGCGTTCGCATAGAGAATAAATGCACCATTAATATACACATATATATATCTCTATGCAAGCTCGTGAACGCACAGCCAGCGATATCACCTGTCAAAAGTTTCAGGTGCAAGAGCTGCAGTGCGGGGAACGATAGGGTGATAAAAACACACACACACATATACATATATAGATATATATAGGCATGAAATATATCTTATAACAGTAGCAATACATACATATCTATATGTTTTATGTATAGTGTACAGGTAGGCGGTACGTACAACAGCGTGCCGGTATATTAATCGTTCGGTAAATTGATTATTAATTGTGCGGTATCGTATGTCTTGAATCCGCGCAAATATACATATTACCTGAATTATATATGTATAGATTTATTATATCGATATATACGTAGAAAGAGATTAAGTGTATGTTGTGGCAATAGACTCAAGTATTGCGTACGTTAATGAACCACTTGAAGAAGTCTAGAACTGAGATCCCAGAGAAGAGTTGTACATAAGCTCGCTCTGAAGGTGTCTCGATCGATCGTACCTAATAAACTCGAGCTAACTGGCTTCCATAACAATCCTTTGAAAGTGAACACGCTCAATGATTTTAATGTTTATGAACGTGGGTATATTAGAAGCATAGTTCGAGTACGCATACAGCATGTGCAATATCTCATATATTATAATACAAATAATTTGAGAAATCTCATAGTTATACATTTTGATTCCCGCGTGGATATAGAGAGAATAACGCAATTTTCTTGATATATGCATCTTTGAGGTATTTATTTTTATACATAAATATATAAGAAAGATCACAAATTGATTGGACAACATATTTTTTTTTTTTTTTTTTTATTTGCTGTTGAAAAATGCTCTATGATTTTCCAAAGAATCATAAATAGGACGAGCTCCAACAATGGGACGCGTAGTGCGTGAGAAATCGGACCAACCCGGACGAAGGTTGTGGAACCAGCGATGTCCGCATAGACAGGTAAGTCTGGACGACGTTGCATCGATCTCGAGGTACGTAGAAGGTAAGTAACATGGTATGACCCTCTCATTGATTGATTGATTGATTGATTTCTTAAAAAAAAATTTTATTCTTTTTTATTTATTTCTTTTTATTTTTTTTTTTTAGAGCTCGGGCATATCAGCGCGACGATCCGCGACTACCTCTACATTTTCAATGATTTCTCCCACGCCGTTCAATTCCATCCTGGGAGGCAATTCCTGCAAGGGAATTTGATATAAAATCCTCGGAGGTGCCTCTTGTTTAGGCAGCACAGCGGTGCGATTCGATAGCATCACTTCCGGGACTCGATTCTCCTTCGACAAAGCTATGTCCGAAACCACTTTCGACTTTTTGCGAAGAGGTTCGCTACTGATGGTAGCCTGAGCTTCTGAACGTTTTTTAAAATGATTTTTAGCCTGGTCAATGCCAGCTGCGGAGGCAGAGAGACCTTGGGCGGTGCGAGGAGAGGCAAAGGAGCTTTGAACTCTGACTCGCGGTGGTTTGAAATTTCTTTATTCAATTTCTTACAATCCAAAGGTTTAGACCCCAAGGCGACTTTACGGAATTTTTCCGGATAACTCTCATATTTGATGTTATCCCGGGGATCTGCGCGAGTTTTGGTTACCGTGACCGTGGGATTTGCTGACGTGCCCAAGCGGCGGAGTCGACGTAGTCGGTTGCTATTATTGTGCTTCTTCGGCATAGATGCGGATTTTTTTATTATTATTATTAGTATTACTTTTGTAAACAACTTTCAATGAAAATAAGAATTACTGATGAAGAAAACGCGGAATGAAACAAAGGTTTATTAACAAGAAAATTGAATTTTGACAGGACAAAAAGCAAATTTTGAGGTATATTGGCGTTGCGCCGCCGCTTGAGACGTTTCGGAGACTATATAATTTATGCGAAAAATAATACGAATAATATATCTGACGAGAGTTTTGATGCTAAACCATCGACCCTTACGAGGGTCCTCTCCTCTATGGAAGAGTGGAGATCCCCTTTTCGGGAATAAAAATAAGGTCTCTCCCTGTTCGGAAACGAGTCAGAATCTCCTATTCGGAAATATGAGACTCGAGTACAAATTTTTTTCGGTGAAGAAGTGTCGCGTTTATATGGCCACAACGCATACAATACGCTCACGAGAAAGGTGGCCACCTAGCGGATTTTTTCCGAAGGTTCCTAGCATTAGACCTGCGCGGCCTATATAGAAGCTGGGGCTATGCTGCGCGAACGAGAAACGACGCCATCTAGCGGCCAGTTTGGAACTCAAATCTCGTAAGTGGCTAAATATTAATTTATACATAAGGAAAATAGCTTTTTACGTAGATTACCTATTATCAGACTTATTCGCTATTAATTAATTAATTCATTCATTCATTCATTCATTACATTTTTATTCAGGTTCTACGCTATCCTCCGGTGAGGAATCCACGCAGCGTAGGTATTATTTGGTTAAGTTATATTATTTTGATTAATAGGATATAGCAAATTTATGAAACTAATTCTAATTATTATTTAACTTTTTATTTTACAGGTAGCGGCCACGTTGGAGCAACTTGTGCCACAGGACTCCTTTTAGCTCTAAGATAAGTATATTCCTACAGATTTTCTTATATTAGAATAAATGAAATGATTAATAATAAATTTTCCTTTATATTTACAGGTTACGACAACGGTGGAGATTTTTCCCTGAGTACGCTGTTTTTCGACAAGGTAATTTTCCTAATTACTTATTTTTTTGTGAGAATATTTAACTCTTTCTATAATTAGTTTATGTATTTTGTTTGTTTCAGGTATAAAAATGTGTGACGAAAACAAAAGAGTTGTAGTCATGAAGAGACGTATAACATTGCCACTCAAAAGTGACAACAGTACCCGCTCGCTCGCAAAATTTCAAAATAGTTGAAAGTTTCGAATCCGAGATAATTAATATTAAAGTTAATATCTTTCACACATTAATAGCATATAACGTAATGCATGCATTAGACGCAGTCTGTCGCCATTTATATATGGGTAAATGCGTCCACAGATGTTGATAATGAAAAAAAATATTATGATGGAAAGAATTTTTTTTCGCGTAATTGAAATAATTGAATTGTTTTCTTTGACAATTTCTTTAAGATATAACGATGAGAAGGTTTTTACAGATCGCTTTTCTATGTGATATATATATACTTCAAAATATAGCAAAGTTAACGGAAACCAATTGAATATTTCCAGGGTTTTGAAAAAATATTGTTGACTATATTTCCTCGTACCTATAATCTAATAGCCGATGGTTGCACAAGCTTGATTATTTTTTTCTTCCGCTTAATTTTTTTTTGAAACTGCATCATGAAAAATTTTGTCGTTTAACGCAGGTTCGCCTAATCCAGCTGGTTTATACGGCGTTATATAAACGTATACTTTGCTGAACATATTAAAACGTGAACTACGGTTATACACGTCCAAGCGTTGACGTACGACAGAATTTAATTTGCTGAAGCGCGCGTTAAGCGGATTGCGGTTTAACTAACCGAGAGTGCACAGTAGAGTTGAGTTTATACGTAAACGATGAGAGACCAAATCAGAAACTTCGTACGTGTGTCTTGTGAGTGTGTAAAGGTGCAGCTAGTTTCGATGCGAACGCCTTTTTTCTATGGTTCTCTCCATCGTTCACAAATTTTATTCATTTTTTTGTTTATTTTTTTCTTTGTTTACGCATTCATGCTCGTCGACTGGCGGTTTATCGATTTTGGAATGAAGTCAAAAATTAGCTTGCTATAGATAGAACACTATATCTCTACCTGTTTCGCTATGGTTACATATAGAATATATCTATCGAATACTAGCGAACCAAGAGGCAAACTGCCACATCACTTTATATGTTAAATTGTAAGGGTCCTGCCTGTTTGTTTGTAAGAAGTCAATATCTATATATATATGCTTTCATAGACGTTCACCGTGGCTTTTTTTCATGGGAGAGAGCTACTGGAAAAGATATACGGTTTCCTAGCGTACGCATATTTGAGAATGAGAGCCAACAAGATCTACATATATCCGTGCAAATATCATTCTTTATTCGATGCGCTGGCATATAGTATAATGCAGCAATTCCAGGGAAGAATCAAGTCGCCGAGAGGAGACAAGATGGTTCAATAACTTGCAAACTAATCGATTGATCCTAGCGCGCACTTTTTGAAATTTTCATGTGATAAAAGATGCAGAGTATTGCATTTCTCAAATGCAACATTAAATTCATATGAATAGAAAGAAAAAAGTGGCGAGGAGCAGAGGTCCATTTTAGAAAAATCGAAGGAGGCTGTCACCGTCTATATATCGATGTAAAAACGAAAGAATTAACAACAATCAGCAGGTGCGAGAGCGGAAAGGAGAGTGGGAGAGATTATGGCGAGGCATTTTTCTTGAAAAAATACTAACTGAAAAAAATGCCGTGTAAACTTCATAGTGAGAGGGAAACGTGAGGTGCCAAGCTAATGTATCCTCGGAGGTGACGGTCGCACACAATGTTTTTTAGGATTACCGAGGTATATTTTATGGTACACGGTTGGGGGGAGGGGGGAATTAATAAATAGTGAAGAGTATTAAAACACAAATCCGGAAATCTCTAACCTAAACTTATGAATTTCTCTTCACGCGATCTCATATGTAAGGAAAATAGGAACAAAAAATGAAACTGAAAAATATATTATAACAGTACTGAATTAATAACATATATTGAGAGAGGGTGCTTGAAACTGCTACTTGCTGAAGAGAATAAATGGTTTCTTAACGTTTTGTAAAATATGTATTATCCTCGCCTCGTAGGTTTCTGCAGTAGGAGCATATGCGCGAAAAACCAAAAGGGAGGCTCGGAACGTAATAATTACCAGCAATAATAAGCACGATGAAAGTGGATTTGTGTGAGCACTTGAGATGCAAACAGGAGGAAAAATAGTAGTAGAATTTTGGTACCGAGCGTTGAAACTCTTTGTGAGCTACTGAGTTTCATATAATATATTAACTGTTGATATACACTTGTTTTCTAGAACAGCTCAGGTAAAGTTTGAGCCCAAATCTGAACATCTGATTCATTGGAAATTGATAATTTTTCGCAATATGTTATTATCCAATTTATATTTAGAACCAATTTTCCAATGGCAATATCTTCGCAATATTCCCACGGTAGCAACTGTATTATTTGGTAGTATTTCGACGATATTATTACGGAAAGACTTAAAATATTCGAGAGCAATATGTCTGCAATATCGTCGCAATATTTTCCGAAAATATGTAACATTTCAAGACTGTAGCAACATTGCTGCAATATAGCTCCTTGCTTTATAGGCAAGTACAAATATTCAAATCCATATGGTATACATACAATAAAACGGTTAAAGCTTAAACAGTAAATTTCATGAAATCCGCTAAGGGCCCATCATTCGTGCAGATCATACATAACCTCGTCTGTATTCGCTTTAGCACGCGCACCGTAGATACGAGCTAGCCTCAATAATACAATAGAATTGGTATGAACCTCGTGTCCGTCTAAGGATAATCTACGCAGGAAAAGATATGAAAGTTCGGTATTTCGAAGTCCAGTTTAAAAACGAGAGTTGTTGCCCAGTCAGGTGTTTCTAAGTATATTATTTTTTCTTTGGCGTTCACTGTACGGCCGACACATGGATCTCCTCTCGTGTACTGAGAAACTCGGTAAGAAAAAAAGAAAGGGTATATATACGGATGGACCACAATTTCGCTAGGCACAGTCTTGCTCATAAGTGGATAATGTATGAGTGATAATTGAAAAAATGACAATGATCCTACATATGCCGTGTGTTGGGCTACAGCCCAATACATGGCATAAAAACAACTGACTATACATGAAGACGATAAAAATAGAGCAATTATTATTAATTAATAGAAACTTGCGACAACCTTGAATTTTTGTCATTGTAATTAAGCAAAATGCAAATTTTCATAAAAATAAAATAAATTTTCCTATATTATACAAGATATCTTATTTTATTTTCATAAAAATTTGCATTTTGCTCAGTAATAATCACAAAAATTCAAGGTTGTCCTCTGTTTGTATTACAGTGCGACCTCGATCTTTCACCGCCTCAATTTTTTACCATTCCCCTAAATTTTTGCCCCCACTATATCTTGTCTCGCCGAGGAGAATAGTGACTGTCAGCACTGCTATTCCTACCAGATTCGTCCGATACGCTGGCGCGCCAGCGCTGCGATCCCATAACCTCAAACTCTAAGGCTAAAAATGGGTATGCGCATGTTCGCACCATTTCATACCTCCCCATAACATTTAAGTCACATCTCTCAGCTGAACTCCGATTTTTTACCAGTCCTCTCCCCAAGCGGTAGAAAATCGGGGTCTTACTGTACTGCATGGTAATTTAAAAATTTTCATTCTCCGGGTATTGGTGATATATGAAGCAAATGTGATTGCTTTGTCGATCATGGATGGTTATTGTGTATAATCTAAGATATGGGCAAAAGTGTATGGTCGCTTCATAGGTCATCGATAACCCATTTCTATTTTTATTTATTTTTTTTCAATTAGATGATGCAAAGGAGATATCCGCATTTTTGTATTGGATACTTCTACAGAGAAAATAATTATTACATTTATGGCAGTGATTATTTAAAGGAGGTCAAGCAAAACTTCATGGAGGATTGCCCACGTACCAGTGAAATATTTCGAGTTGGAATTGTATCCACTGTCACGGTCCAATTCTAACATCCAAGGGTTCCATCATCAAAAAAGAATTTATGGTGAATTGTGACTGCAGGAATTACGCATCTAGAAGACGTCAGCATCCACCTTAATACCACAATTACAGAATACTCTCATTTTATCAGAAATAATAATCAATCAGTTATGAAAATTTATGAGATTCACAAAATAAAAAGTGTTAAAATATGCATCGTTGTAACACTATGAAATTCCTTTTTATTCGATACTGTTTAAGTATAGTCGAAACGAACAGAATTCCTATTTTTTCTTCAGTAGAGTCCAAAGTTCATATGCGGTCTTTTGCTATGATAATTGAATGGTAATTTTTTAGGGTATAAAAACTAGATTTGTCAGGAACATTAAGTTGATTTCAAAAATCAATAAAAGAACTGTCTTCACTGCGTTCCAACAATCCAAATTTCAACATCATTTTTTATTCTTAGAGCTCATAATCTACTTGCAACACTATGCTAAATAATTTACTTGGCATGTAAAATTTTTGGTTATTTCGTTATTATTTTTCAGTATCGTAATGCAGTATTTTTCGTGTTTCAATAGATAATATAGTTCTAACATATCAATGGTTTCCTTTTCAATTCATCATTTCCGTAATTTAATACTTCATAATCTATGAATATAAAAAAATGTATCAATGGATCTTTTATGCAATACTCAAACTTGAGAAAAAAGAATTCCACGACAATTTGTTATATTTTATACATTTCAAAGGATTATTATTTGATTTAAAGTTATGAAATTTTTGAATTTCTCATTGCCATCTTGGATTATTTTCGCGTATTTTATGAGTCAAAGTATTCAGTAATATTTTTTCATAGAGGATACAATTTTTTATACAATACAATACAAATTACAATACGAATGTCGATATATATAGCCTAGTATGGATCAACGGAACTCGAAAAAAGTTAGCCATCTGCGAGACTTTACAAATATTGATTTATAATAATAATAATCCCAAAATGATGATAACATATCATTTGAACAAAAAATTCTGTAATAAATAATAAAACAACTTCTTTCCGTTCCATGGAATCATTTTGGGAATTTTTCTGAATACATATTGTGAGTCTTCCAGAAATAATCTATCTTTTCAAAAATTCTTTCGATAAATTAACTATCTATCTATAGATATATAGCTTTGTATACAGCATTTTCTTGTTTCTATTAGGTAAAAATGAATTAATTAGCCCTCTTTTGATGTCCTTGATCAAAATACGTTAAATAGTGTTTTACTATGTTTTATACTAAATTGTCCTCTTTTGGCGAAGGCTTAGGTGCCTGTTACACGTGAGGAGGCGAGTTAGATATTGAGATTCAAGTTTACATCGATGGAACAGACGGAAAAAAAAATTGTCTATCAAATATTTATTCCATTTTTGATATCGTCCCAATCTTTTTGACAGTTTTAGTTTTTGAGTCCCAAACAAGAAAAATCGCCCAATCATCGTAGTCGAAGACTTTTTTAGACCTTGGACTCTGGTAAAAAAAAAGGAATTTCATTGCATACCAACAGTGCAAACTTCAACATCATCATAAATACATGTAAGTATTTTCCGACGATGGTCACCTCGAAGGTAACGTTTTCTCTCGTGAGTCGGAAAATCCCGGGACTCGTTCCCACCAGGAAACGTCGAGAGATTTGCAACCGGTGTGCTTGCGCTCGGTCGCGGACTACTGCATTCGCAAACCACGACTTGTTATATATAGCATTTTAGCTACATACATAGAACTTTGCACAGGCAAAGGTTTGTCTATACGCTGACGTTTCATGGAGTTTGTAGCGCACACGTTCTCAGTCGAGGAGTATATGATGCAGATGCACGAATAGATTCGGATAAACGTAACAACAGAGGAAGGGAAAGAGGGGGGGGGGGGGGGGAGAGAGAGAGAGAGGAGAATATGCATGTGTGACCACACGTCATGGCGTTTCAAAATTAAGATGCGGTCTATTAGCAAAGTACCATCCAGCCAGCATCTGGATCGTTATTCCTTTTCTCTATTTTCACCCTTTTTCTTTCCAACATTTTCTTATGAATGACAAAAAACCTGCGCTGCTCTTAAATGCGATTTTCCGTAAGTGCTATGAGCGTTGAATTAAAAATATTTGATATATCTGACAGGAGATACAAATTTTACAACTTAATATATGTATGCATAATTTGCCGCAACACTTTTCCCGTGTGCGGGAGTTCTTGGGAAACGAACAGATGCGACGATGAAAAATTCACGAGGCAAATAAGCGATATAATCTTTCCATATCTAACGGAACCTCTATATATAAATATATACATATAATATAATACGCAGAAATGAAATTTTAGTGCAGACTTCAGTGCACGTAATTTTATCGCAACCAATGTGAGAAAGATTTACTGAGATATGTGAGAATCACGGGGAAACAATCATTGCTAGATGTGTTGAAAGAGATGCGAGGATGAAATTTCAGCCAGAATTATTTTTTTTTCGTTGCTTTTCTACTATGTTTATATACGGACAAGATTTTTACAGTGGTAGAGAGAAAAAAGTGTACTCGTACTTAAACACGCCCGTGGAGTCACTAAGCCGGAGGGCCCAAGTCCTGGGAACTCCTCTGCTCTGGTGTATATGCACTGTATATAAACTTATATACATGCACATGTACTGGGTGTCTTACCACAGTTGTTCATCATTCATCTGTGACCCGAAGAGTCTAAAAATGTTTTTCCATCAGACCCCTTATTTGGTCCTATGCAAAACTGCATAGGACCAATTTTGAAAAGCACGAAATTTCTTTTAATACAGTCATTGACATCATTTTTGCCTTCAACGGTTTAGTCTGAATAGCTGCTTGGAAAACGACCTGGCATTCGAAGGTTACGCGTAAAACAAACGGTCATGGTCATTTCCCGATCCAAGTTCAAAACTAAACTACTGAAGACACAAAAGTACTAGTGTACAATGGCCTTTTCATATGAAATTGCAAGCTCTACAGAACTTAAAACTTAACTGCTCCATATTCAACAGTTTTAACCACGTGAACGCTTGAATCCGACAACTCATCAATTTTGATGGTCAGTAACTTATCAGAAGGAGGTTTAATAAAGAAAAACTGTATCAGACTTGCCAATTCGCAATTCAGTCCAATACTTAAGTTCGGATGACCCTGTGTGGAACACCCTGTATACAGAGTAGGAAGAGTGGTATACGGAGAGCAAAGAGCTCCGCAGCTAGCAGGAAGATAAGCAACGAACCAATTGAGACTTAAAGTGGATAGTTCAGGAATGCGGTGTGTGCTTGCCCTGCCTGTGGATGAGAAGAGCAATATAGGTATATTGTAATGTAGGAAGAGAGAAACATATAAATATATACATACAGCAAGGCCAAACGGGTCAGAGAGCAGACAGACATCTTTCCTGCCCAGCGTATAAAGAAGACGAGAGAAATTCTGGTGAAAGAGAACAAGGAATAAATCGAAACAGAAGCGAGAGAGAAAGAGAACGAACGGGTTTTGCTTCCATATACTCTTTAGTTCTCGCTTGTGGGATTAAGCAAGGCGTATTATTGTCATAGTTGTATGTACCCTAAATATATCTCCTACTTAGCATATTAAGGAAGCTCTTCCGTCCCGTTGAGTAAGATTAAACACTATCTTCACATTGCATACACCGATACGGATGCTAATACGCACGACATTGCGCCATTTTATTCTTTCATACTCCGTGAATATTTTATTCACGGGAGGCTTATCGTTATACGGTCGACGTTTAATAAGCATAAAAAAACTTACACAATAGGGGATATCCAGAGAAATAAAACAGTTTACGAGGAAAAGAATGAACATATGTTGGCATAACAGATAAAAATGAAAAGTGTTGCTTCTCATATATTTAGACATTCACAAAATGTTACCTGTTGAATTTATTTCTCGAGAATTTCATTCAATGATGTTATAATTCCCGTCGTTCGAATGCACCGAACCAACGTACTGTATTAATGACAAAGTTTATGCATTGAAAAATTAAACGTAAAACTTTCATTCCGAAATCCAACGAATACCAAATTACCTAAAGATGTAAATTTCAACAGGCTTTTAATTAAAAAATGAAATAACATAAAATAATTGGAGGGAAGAAATTCGTTGTCTGGTTGTTCACACTCCGAGAAATCATAGCGAAAAGTAGATTGCATCGATATACATCTACTTCATATATAGAGTTAAGATTCGCGAATTAATTTATTACAATGGGGCGATCGTTGATCTAAAAGCTTCGAATGCTTGCGATATCTGTCAGTTCTACAAAGGAGCTGCGAAGAGCCTGAATGCACGTTGTAAATTCATTGCGAGCCACAGATGCGTATCCACTTAAATACTTGCAGCACATGCTACACCTACAAGTACGTACACATTTGTTTAAGGGCTCTTCTGGGGTGAACCACGCAAAGTTCTGTACCGATCGCCTATCTCTGTATAAAGAACAAACGGCAGATAGACAGAGAGAGAGGGAGGGGGGGGGGACGCGTTCAATGAGTTATCGGATATAGCGCCAGAGGCAAGCTTTCAATGGATACACACAACGTGACGCGTTGTTCTTCGACGCTGGTGCATTCTGTATTCGCGTACCGCTACTACTGATCGCCGGCGATGCAAACGCGATGGAATGCAACTCAGGCTATTCGTTCATAGTCCGACGAAGAGGGAGAGAGTGAAAGAGGCTAAGAGAGAAAATGAAATAGAGAAACGTAGACACAGTGATGAAGAGAGAGAGAGAGAGAGAGAGAGAGAGAGAGAGAGAGAGAGAGAGAGAGAGAGAGAGAGAGAGAGAGAGAGAGAGAGAGAGCAGGGAGAGCGAGGTGGATGAAGTGAGAAAGTTTTGCGAGGAAACCGGATTAATCTCATTTCAACGTGGTCGAGAGAACAAGCTATATGGCACATATCGAGCACTAGAACTCGAACCAAATTGCCAACTACTTCCTTCACAATCCCTCGTGCTCTTGCTCTCACAGTAGAGATTGGCAAAATCCGATTGAATTCACATTGCAAAGACAGTGGCTGTATAGAACCATGGGGAAAAAACATCACCCAGAAATATCACAGTTTCGAAACTATTAACGAAAGAGATTGATGGAAAAGGATTTTCTATCGGAACACAGATGCCAAATTCTAGAATAGAATTACTAGATTAAAATTATGGAAAAAAAAAAATCTTATTTATATTAACTGTAACTAATTTTATCTTACTTATAATTGGACAAAGGTATAAAGAATCATCCTTAGGAAAAGTAGAGTGCGTATACGTATTTTCCATTTGAATTGTCCATTCTTATCCTCTTCCACCATTTACCATAGGAATGATGCATCCACAGGCAAAGTTTACGAAGAAATGGTATATTACTTCGAGCTAACCTCTATATATGAAAATAAACGATAAATTGGGATAATTTGATGCTAATTCGCTTCATGTATACTGGCTGACCATCACAAAATGCTTCAGGCAACTTTGTTAGAAATATATCAACATTCATATACTACCCTCTTCCTTACACCGTTTATGTTTCATTACACTTGGGTCCATCCTTCACTTCCAACGGTCTCTTAGGTTATCTATTATTTAACTATTGCAATTTGTCATATACATTCACTCACTCATAATCTATTCAGATGATATATTCCCTTAGGACGCAGCAAGTCAATTTTTTTGCACATAGTTTTAACCGCCGAAAAGTAGTTAAGCCGAAACTCGAAAAGAAAATCAGCAAAAAAAAAATGTATACAATTTTGAAAATTAGCTAATTAATTGGAATGCTGCAGTAAAACTGCGGTCATCCACAAATTCGATCGACAATTGATGAATGCGCGGAAAAATGTAAGAAGGTAAGAACAATACGCCACAATCGAATGGTATTAATCACATACAACGAATCTCAGCTCTTCTGCTTTGCAATTATAGTTTGCTCATATCTACATATATATAAATAAAAGAACAGAACTGTGACTATATGCATAGCCGCTAATATATAGAGGACTTTCACCCTCACTTCAGTATTTCGGAAACTATGCGCGGCTAGTTTCTTCCTCTACTTCTCTCCTATAATGGCTCTATCAGCTGTAACGGTATGTTACGAGGACGGGAGACTACCGCGTCATCTCTCGTAATTGACAAACACTCTAGGGTAAATTTAAGTTGCCCTGAAGCGACCCCTCCACCGAGTATACTGGCTCTGAATCGATCCGTTCCTTGTCTTAATTCAATTTCATTTTTTCTTGAGCAATCACATAAATTATTTTAAATCGCCAAAAAATTAAGAAATATTTAAACTAACTGAAATGCAAGACATAACACCTAGGAAAATGGATTTTTTCAATCCTTACAATCAAAATTAATACAAGTGCGTATTAACGTAAAAACATTAGTAAAAAAAATATATAAAAAAAGGAATTGAATTAAAAAAAATATGCACGTGAATATGGGATGTGGAGCTACCGTTTCAAAATGAAAATTATTGCCCTGATGTCTCAATTATGAGGAATGCAAAATCGTTTAAAGCGCAGAAATGAAGATACTCTTGTGATTCTTGAATTCGCTTGAGGACACTGCATAGGATCGTTATCAAAGTCTTCGTATGAGATCGTCTGCTCGTTGAGAAGGCCACACGATGGATCAAAGGCTAGTACTGTGCAACTTGAGAGAAGAGGGTGAAAAAAAGTGAGAATGTGTACGTGAGAAGCACGAATGCGTGAAGACAGAAAGAGATCGAGACAGAGCAACAGAGACGATAAGAGTAAAGAAAGGATAGAGCGATGAAAGAATTCGCAGAATTCCTTAGTTGTATACGGTAGAAATTCCGATCGAAGAGTGTGTTTCACGTCTCGGCGCAAGTGGGCTCTATAAAAAGTAATTTGATTACTTTGTATTTGTGACGGTCCGATGTATATATACAATGGCGTCGTGTATACGAGACGACGAGGAAGAAAGTTTACTTCGCGAACTTTTATAATAACAGTTGAACCGATCATTATACAGGTAACCCACTTATCACCCGAAGAATATCTATGAAACAAGTTGTCACTACTTACAGTAGTATATTCCACTTGTTTTTGAAAGGGAAATGACGCGCCATCAATAAATTCGCAACTGTCAATAATAATCGCGCAAGGAAGAAAAGATCGTGAAAGGGGGAAAGAGGCAAAAAGTAGGTTGGTATATAGCATGGCAGCTGATTTAAATTATAAAGTATGTCTTGTATACTTCTGCAAAGAGGCATTTACCGAGAAAGATCTCGCAAAGTCATCCAAGAAATAATGCAAGTTGTACATTCAATTTCGTTGGCGTAATAACACTCGGATTAATTTTGGAAAAAAAGACAAGCAAATTTATCACCTGACTCTCAAATACTGTTACGGATTTTTGCAAGAGGCATCATTTCGTTGAGAAAGTTTCTTGCCAAAATCCCGTCTCTCAACCCTGAGGTTTTATTATGACAAAAATATGATAAACCAAATATATATATATATATATATATATATATATATATATATATATATATATATCGTGCATAAAATAAAAACCCGTTTAAGGATTCCTCACAGAAAAAAACAAATTTGTGTATATCCAAGTGATGGAAGCGACAGAGAAAGAGAGATTTATCTTTCAGAGCTTTTTGCCCAAATGACACAGGAAAGGTATTCGTAACAAAAAGTGGGCTAACTTGTCGTGGAGTAATACTGTAACGAGATATAAAGGGAATAGGGAGAGGAAGAAATAAAGGGATTCTTGTCCGTGAGCAAGCCTTGTGAATTGAACACGTCTGCGAAGGCAGGATGTTTTTAAGCGACCGTTTCTTCAATATTTGTACACCGGCTCTCTCGAGTTTTGCGTCAATGCTTGTTCCGTGTGTGGTGAGGGATCTATGCAAAACCTGTTTAGTCGGTGACTTTTTCATCGTTATTTCGTTCTTTTTTGTTTTACCGTGATGGCGATTCATTTTTCACTCGGTAGAAAAAAAAACAAGGTGGATGGAACGACACGGATCTTTTTGTCCGAATAAGAGGGAAAGAGATCACGTTGGTACGTGCGTTCCCTCGGGATCAACACGTGCCAGCCTCTCTCTCTCTCTCTCTCTCTCTCTCTCTCCCTCTCTCTCTGTCTTATCCCCCCCCCCCGTCTTTCTCTGGTGCTCTGAAAATCGAAGTGCAAACGGAAACGTAATCGGCTCGTGGTTTGCACGTTACACGAGAAGGGTAGAGATGGTTTCAAGCTCGAATGAAATTAAATACGAGGTAAAAGAAGAAAACACATATTTTTTTATTTTCATTCCCATAAAAACTCGCTGAACCCTTTTATTATTATTATTTTTCTTTAGCCCAGCTTTAAAAATACTTTTAATTCAATGATTCTTCTACGCAGGTGACTTAAGTAAGATTCTAATGCCTATTTTACCATTATCAATCGATCATCTTAAAATTGTTTTATTTATGACATCCTTTCATGCATTTTGATTTTTGCCACTGAAATTTTTTCATCGTCCTCATAATTTTCTCCGCAAATAACCGGGAACAGCATCATATGTTCCTTGTCTTGAAACTCCCGAAATAACTATAATATTCGAGTCCCTCAAATATGGTGAATAAATTAGTTGTTTCGTTTACGACGCTTGATTAATCCCAAATGCTATTTCATTTGACATAAAATTATCTATGTTAAATACGTTATCTTTTTTTAATTACAATCTTTAAAATTCTGAGTTGCGTCAAAACGATTTCGTTAGAGTCGCCAAAAGTACGTAAAAATATGATAAACTATCTATTTAAATATGTACGCTTTCTGATGGATATTGATGGTTCTCGGTCACACTCGGACCTACTCTTCTCTCTCTCTCTCTCTCTTTCTCTTTTGCTGTACTAATTAAGAGAATTCAAGAGCCAGGGGCTTTTTAGTAAAAAAATACATACATACAACATAACAGCCTGGTACATGTTGGAAATTATCTAGGCAAAAACAGAAACAGGAAGGGTTGGAGAGAGTGAGAATGAGAGAGAGAGAGAGAGAGAAATCTCAATGCAGTTCAGTTGCATAGCGCAGGTCTTGCAAAGCTCCTTTACTGCGTGTATAGATGCTGGACCGGTTACGCATTAATGATGATGAATGTAGAAACGGGACCCGACATTTAGACAATCGACCGAGAGTGTGAGCGTAGATGAATAGACATGCGCACATATAAACAAAAAAAAAATGTGCACCAGGTAAAATAGAACGCGAGGCAAAAAGGGCAGGGAGAAAAATCGCGATTTCTAAAACAAATTAGAATCCTGATTGAATTTCCTCATTAAATAAAGAAAATAAGATCGTGCATAAAAGCGCGATCTTATTTTCAAACGTTAACTACCAGAATAAGAAAAACAGTAAAATTTTACTATTTATGCACATCGGATAATAATCATGACAGTATTAAAAAACATTTCAATGACATTTAAAAATATGAATCATTAATTATCCGTTATACAGGATCAGTACTTTTAATATTCTTACTTGTCTCACTGTTAAAAATGCAAAAACACACTACCCAAAGTATCTTTCTTTTTCATACGAATATTTCTCAAGTTTCCCATTAGAGGTTGGACAATAAATATCCTTTATTATTTCAAGTTTAATTACTTATTCACAAGAGCAAAAGAAATTGATAAAAAAGAGAGCATGAAAAAAATCGGATCAGGTGAAGAATTCCAGGAAATTTTTGACAGCTTCATTTCTCTGATCCATGATGAAAAGTAATGTGGGACATATACATTTATGGATAAAATTTGCAAAAAAATTAATCCGCATTAAAGAAAAAACAATAGAAATTTGGAAGAATCATCGCGTGTCCAAAAACAGTCTGGAGTCGCACGTATATACAGTGCAACCTCGATTTTCTATCGCTTGGGAAGAGGACTGGTAAAAAATCGAGGTTCAACTGAGAGATGTGACTTAAATGTTGTGGGGAGGTACGAAATGGTGCGAGCATGCGCATACCTATTTTTACCCTTAGAGTTTGAGGTTATGTTGCCGCAGCGCCTGCGCGCCAGCGTGTCGGACGAGTGTAGTAGGGATAGCAATGCCCATAGCCACTATTCCCCTTGGCGAGACAAAATAGAGTGGGGGCAAGAATTAAGGGGAATGGAAAAAAATCGAGGTGCAAAAAGATCGAGGTCGAACTGTACTACGATATGTTTTTTACTCATCATTCTTAGGATTACTTTATCAAAATACGTATACGTGAAAGTGGTTAATGAAAACGACTTATTTTATGGTATAGTATTTAATTAATTAATTATAATAATTAATTATATAATTATAATAATTAATAAAGTAATTAATGATAATTTTGTATGAATTTCCGTATGTTCCAGCAGTGTCTCATATTATCGCACATTATTTCGTATATGTTCACACCGAACCGCTGCGGCCGCTCTTGATGTTATATATGAATATTATATGTATATATGTAGGAGACCAAAACGTTAATACAGGTTTCTCTCGTCGTGATAATGGCAGAATCCAGTATCAGGAGAAGGGCTCAGATCCATGGTGTATTTACAGTGTTACACAGATACACGCAGGCCGAGCAGTAATCGACGAGGCTATGACACGTTCACGTGGACATAGAGTTCACTGCAGCATTTGCGTGAAACCCTAATGCGCCTCACGGTTCTCCAAACCCCTCGTTGACACTCGATAGCGCGCGCATGCACGAGCAGACCGATAACAATTCGTCACTCTCGATTCGAGATAATTATACCGTTCCATGATTATTCTATCTCCGTCTGCCCCCCCCCCCCCTCTCTCTCTTTCTCTCTCTTTGTTACTCCGTCACTAAACATGTGCTACACACGTTTTAATCAAGGTACAGTCTAATAGTCACGTCTAGCATAAGCTAGATGAAAATAGTTTCACATTCGCGAAACGAATTGTACATGTGGAGAGAAAGAATATTTGACAATAAAAAGAATAAATATATCGTTGAGCCGAGGCTAATTGCATAGAAAGTTTCGATCAGTAGAGTAAAGGTGTTGTTATGAAACAACCTTCTTTTTTACGAAAAACAGAGAGAGAAAAAAGAGAAAAGAGAATATGTAAGGATAAGAGAAAAGATTTTGCGTATTATTATATGGAGACACCATTAACGTCCTCTTCGGTCGCTATCAATGCAATTTGTAACTAAGGAGCAGACACACTCGTTACGAAAAAACGATTTTTTATTCTCGTTCCTCGTTCTAAAATGGCGAGGGATTCTCGCGTTGCAAGTCTCCAAGGTAACATGAAGCAAAGATGAACAAATATTATTTTTTATAATCTGGAATACATGTGCTCGTGCATATATATGAATATACACATTTTGTACGGACAGAAAAGAAAGTTCTTCGAATCGTACATACGAGTTTTACTAAACTTCTTACCACCAATGAGCTCACTAATATATTCCCTGTTTTACAGAAAAGTCGACAAGAATGGGAAGATGAGGATACAGCATAACGAATCCCAGTGACAAGATAGTTAAGAAAGCTCTTGGATACATGGCATGGTGGGAAAGTGAAATAGACAAATAGAGAGAAAGGGTAAAAAAGAAGAGGAGACGTGGAAAGCTTCAGGAAAAGAGGTCGTAGACTGAAAGGTGCTTTTAACGTCGTTTCTTGTTCACCTGGGGCTCACTTCGTACCATGAATCGACCCACAATGGAGACAGCAATTAACGCTCATGTCGACAGGGGGTAGATAAAAAGGAGGAGAGAGAAGAAGAGAAAAATAGAGGGAGAGAACCACAACACACCTTTAAATCACCTACTTTTCGCTTAATAATTATTAACGGTCGACAAAAGCTACGAATACAGAGACAGTAGGGAAGGTCGAGAGATGCCCCGCTCAAGCGTTTCTTTCCCGTGTTCTTTTGATACTTTTACCCCGGGGCTGGTTCGCACTGAGTTTATGACAATGCAAATATACACAGGGGATAAAAGGGTCGTTTAACGTGTTTAAGAATTTTAATAATAATGGGGGGAAAGTGCGGAGGAAGCGCGGCTACCTGTAGCTCGTGAAAATGATATAAAGGAAGAAAAACAAAAAGACTGACTAAAAAAAACCAACTAACCACCAAAAGAACAGCGAAACATTATGAAATTAGCTTATTTTAACAATCTCGAAAACTTTGGGCACAAATGACAAGTTATGATTAACAATAATCAAAAATAACGCATTCGTAAAATAATTTTTTTAAATCCATCACAAAAAAAGTAAACTAAATAATAACAAAAATTGTAGAGCAGGGAGAATTATTAAAAAATAGAACAAATACATAAATAATCACTATAATTTATTGTCGTCAAAAATGGGAAAAATTTAATTATCCCCATTCTACGAGATAATATATGACAGCTGTTTCATTATTTTCGCATATGAAAAAATGTGCCTGTCGACATTCTACACTGGAATATATATTAATTTTTTTTTTTCCTCTTTACGCACCACGCTAACCACGGAGAATGTTTTCGTAGTTGACGATGTGGTACCAATCCAGAGAGTGCTGCTGAAAGATTTCCATGAAAAATACGAATCTAGAAATTTTTTTAATTACAATTTGCTTGAAAATGTGTCTTCCGGAGATTCCAGGGTCACGTTCTTCATTTTTTTTTCTTCTTTCAGAAATCTCGAGGACGGAAAACGTTTCACGTATTTGCTTATAGGATTGTAGCCTCGCTTTGCTACTGCTGTTTGTGCGTAGAAATATGTATATATATATATATATATATATATATATATAGCTACGGTTCGCTGTTGTGCGATTCTCGTCGCGGGCATTCGTGACAACAGACAACCTCGAAGCAATTCCACGCAAGAAGCCGCCAGAAGCGAGTTTAAATTTTTTTTTTTTTTTCATCCTTTTCATCGTTACTGGGAAGTCTTAGTCACCGTGTCGTCGTCGTCGTCGTCGTCGTTGTCGTTGTCGCCCATGCCTCGAGAAAAAGGAAGATACGAGATGATCGCGCTGTAGTCTAAAGACGACGTTTTGAAAGTGAGTTTGAGTACGCGCCGAGAACGTCAAGTAGAGCTATTCTGTGTTACATGAGTCTGAACTACGTATAACACGACATACATCGTGCTAATGTGCGTACGCGATTTTCGAAACCAAATAAACACGTTTCAAAGCGTTGAAATCTTCATATTCGATGACAATTTTTTTAGTATTTTCAATATTATACGTAAATTCGGTAGATTCGATGTGACTGCAAAAAATTTCGTGATATTTTTATTGGTATAGAGAAACACAGGCAATAAATCATCAGTGTAACTGGAGAAATCATTATGAAATCATATTTCTGAAGCAAGTTTTACTGAGAAATTCCAAGACGTCAATTTTAGTTCACGTTGGAAATTTAATATTTCAAATGAAAATAATACATTAATTTTTTTATACAATTGATAAAGTGTTGAATTTTTAGCGAGTACCACGAGAGACAAATTGAAAACGGTTTTTTTAAAACTGTACACTACTCGATCCCGAAACAAAATATAAATCGATGTATCCCGCGTCAAAAACATCAGTCTGAGCGAGAGTCATCTGGTTGAGAACGGTTTCCGAGACTCTTTTAAATTCTTCCCGAAAGTCTCGCCAAAACTGTTTCTAAGATTTTTTAAAAGTTTTTTTTGCGAGTCTCGCCGAGACTGTTTCCGACATTCAAAAAAAAAATTTTTTTGGGAATCTTGACGAGACTCTTTCCAAGACTTTTCGAAATTCTTTTCAATAGTCTCGCCGGGACTATTTTCAGGACTTTTCGAAATTCTTTTCGATAGTCTCACCGAGACTCTTTCCAAGACTTTTTCAAATACTTTTTCGACAGTCTCTTTCCGAAACTCTTCTAGACCCTTTTCGATACTTTCTATCTAGCCATGAATCTTGGATAGATAAATCTATCCGAGATTCATGGCGCGATTTTTTGGGAATTGCTACGATATAGTCTATACACACTTTAAAGATTAAGAGATATAAAAAACTGATTCTTTCAGGCAAGACAAAATGTTGGTATTGATCAGAATAAGATCAAATAACGCGATCAGTGACGCGATTTTTTATATCGAGATAAAACTCCAACTGGACTATATAAGAATCGCGGATCAAGAGGCGCGGTAGCGGCTCGACGCCAAGTAAAAGAAAGCTTGCGTGAGCCTTGCCGCACTCTTATATACGCGAATATGACGGTTTTCGGACTTTTCATACGTTTCAAACTGTTCTCACGACGGAACGGTTTGAGTAAAAAATCTGAATGTAGGGGCCGATTTTTTTTTATTTTTCTCTTTCCATTGGTCTTTGTTGTAAGTTGATCCGTCCACCCAATCGCGAGATATGATAATTTTGTGATTTAAAATCGAATGTTTGGGGAACTTCTGTCCCTTGGAGTCGGAAAGACGTAAGAACCGTTTGTTTACATTTGGAAATACGTCCTTTGCGAGACTGGTAGACATTTGTCTACCCTGCAGTTGCCCAGTTCACTGAACGAGGCTACCCCCACTTATAGCGCGCCGCTGAGCGAGAGAGACAGCGTGCGAAGCTACGTCCCCTCTCTTTCGCCCATAGCGCGCGCTCTCTCTTTCTCGTTCAACAAGAACATATGTATAATGGTCATTTTAAAACTAAGGTCGCGATTTTTTAATACTTAGCGTCCCTTTTTACATTTTTTTTAAATGAAAAAAATATTTTTTTACTTGTATACTCGAACTCTCAATCATTTTCTCGAAATAATGAAAGTAAAGCGAACGTTTAATTTGTTCATCGTGCGGAACCCTCTCCACGCGAGTTCAACTCGCACTTAGACTATACGAGGACGCGAACGACAACAGGTCGATGCCCCCTACCAGCCGGAAAAACAAAAGTTCGTAGAGCTTCCAATTTTACTCGACAGGTGGTCTTCTTTCGCGTCCACGGATAGTCCGCCAGATTTCTATATAGTCTTGTCGGGATTTCGACTCAATATTATCGAATCACAGGCTATGGTCTGCTCCCAAAGACCAAAGACGTTGCAACCATTGCACTTTGTCTTGCCTAAGACCTTGAAATGATTAAAAAAAAATTTCGCATCCAATGTCATTTATTATCACCATCAATAAATGTAAAGAGAAAAAAAGTTTCAAAAAATCTTGGAAACAATCTCGGTGAGACTACCAAAAAAATTTTTTTTTAAATGTTGGAACAGTCTCAGCGAGACTCTTAAAAAAAATTTCAAAAAATCTTGGAAACATTCTCGACGAGACTCTTATAAAAATTTGAAGAAAATCTTGGAAACAGTCTCGGCGAGACTCTCGAGAAGAATTTAAAAGAGTCTCGGAAACCGTTCTCAGCCAGACAACTCGCCGAGACTCTCGCCCAAACGTCTTGCTCAGACTGCATTTTTTTACGAGAGATAGATCTTAAATGTGATTTTCCAACTTTGTTGGTCATGTCAATTAATTTCTCAAGATCTCATATATTGTAATCTGCTATTGAAGCCTCCGATAAAATACGAAATTTTACGCCGAAATACATCCCGGCATAAAATTTCGTACACGGGCGTAAATGTAAAGAACCATTGCTATCGATGTCATTGGCGTGAAATGTCGTATACATAAGGGAACACGCAGAGGATTATTACTCCGATCGTTCGTTTTGGTACTCAACGGAGACACGATAGTTTCGTACGACGTCAAGCTCGTTACGAAACGATTAATTAGTGCCAAAGGTATCGCGAAAGCGTCTCTCTTCCTCCACCGGTAAGCACGATAGGATCAAACGGCTTCGGTGTTGTCATGTAAATTTGCTGAGGTCGTAAACCAACGGCAACAGACGGAAGGGCTTGAGAGGGTGTGGGAAAGAGATGGAGAGAGAAATAAAGAGCGAGAGAGGAAGAGGGAGAGGGAGAGAGAGAGAGAGAGGGAGAGAGAGAGAGAGGTATTGAGCATTGTCTACCCGACGAGAGTGACGAAAACGCAAAAGCGGATGAGGAATATACGACAACGCCGTTGAGAGGTCGAATTCAAGGGAGGCGTTTCAGCGTCCGGCTGCACTGTGACACTCTCGTGGTTTGGGTATAGCGATGTGGTTCGATCGTCGAATCACATTGCTATTGATCTCTCTCCTTCTCTCTTTCTCTCTCTCGCTCTAGACCAGCAATGCAGAGAATATCTCAGAGTCCTCTCCTCGCATCTTGTTCCCGTTCCACTCAGTCGATGAATCGTGAATTATCGTCAATTTATCAAGCTCCCTCATCGCCATTATGGCCAGCATATATCTCACATCGTTATCGCCCTCCAACGAAAACTCATATTCCCAATAACCGATTCCCAAATCGGAAAATTTTCATTTTGACTAAGTTATTTACTTCAATTTGTAGAGCGTCTTATTTTTTTAACGTTCTGCAACGTTGTAAAGATAAAGTCAAATTTGTGTACGGCTCCGTAGCACCGTAAAAAATTAAATTTCATAAGAAATTCGAATATTAATTGGACATACATCTTATGAAAACGACTTTTATGTGTGACAAAAATAAATGAATAAATGTTATAATTACTCATTTAATTTTGTAGAGCACGTTTGTTTTTAAATCGTAAAGATGAAATTGAAATTATGAGAAACTTTTTGTGCTTCGACATAAATTTCAATATGGTAACGGGGAATATAATTCTTAAGTACCCAAGATATATTGGTTGGAATAAAATAGATTTTGATAATTTATTACATTTGAGAAATAATGACCTTTTTGGAGAAATCGTTCCACGCACTCGACAGAGCCCTACACTAAAAAAAAAAAATTAAAGTATTGCCAACTACGCGATGAGGTTGAACGAATTTCATTACGCCAATAGTCATATTACGTTTAGTTAATCACCCGGTGGTTGATCCATTGAAAGTCATATCGTTGAGACAACTACACCACGATATTGCCGCTAAATTTTGATTTATTTGAGTTGAGTCTATTTCATATGATACAACCTGAATAAATGGTTACATTGAGAAAAAAAAACAAAACTTGCGACACAGAATCGATTGAATTTGAAATAATCACACGGAGGTTGAGTTGTATACGGTTTGTCCGTGACTTAATAAAATAATAGCATCGAATAAACTTCTCTGCGAAAATTGAATTCAATGACACCATAGAGCAACGGAATATAATTTGTGATTAAGCTAATTACCTAGTAGTAATTTGGATGAAATCTCTTGTTACTATTCAAACAAATAAACCTTTTGCTAAAGCTACTAAAATTTCGTTGCGCAAACAATAAATTTTGTTTAATACGAATTATATATATCGTAACTGGACAGCTTTATTCCCTGGCTGGATTTCTGGTGTGGCAGAAATCCGCTAGAGAGCCACGGACGAAGCGCTCTCGCGTGAGCGTCACACCGTCCGTGTGCCCATAAGGCTCCGATATTGAATTGTTAAATAATGATCACTCCGACCGATGGTCGTTCAGAAAATCTGACCCCTTGTTTTATAAGGTAAAAAGGTTTAAGACCTTTTATCGTACAATTAAAGTATGCTGATACAAAAAGGTTTTGCCACCTAATTATGACAGGATAGACGCTCTTACGAGACAGTAAAAAATCGATCGTATTTACTATTGAATGTTGCAAAATATCAAATAAAAAATATTCCAAAAAATATATATATCAACAAAAATTTCATATATTTCTTACAGTTATTTCAAAATCATAATTGTTCAGTATAATCACTGTATGTTTTAATTACACAATGCAATTCATTTAATCCAAACAAGATTGATACAATTGACCGAAATACTTTTCCCCATTTCCCGAGCAATGCCATGATACTATTTCAAATATTTATTGAATTTTATTCAAAAAATGTTTGGGTTCTATTAAATATTTAAAGTTTTACCTGAAATTCCGGGCGTAGTTGGCTCAACAAAATACCTTCAACTACGAACGGAGGTTGCGTCAACTACGTCATTGGTTTCGCCGTATCCAACCTCAGGACGTAGTTGAGCCAACTACGTTCTCAGCACTATGCCTTTTTTCAGTGCAGGAATGCATATAACGGGTATTTGATTCTCACCTGAAACAACAAAATTAAATGATCGATTAGGAAAGTTATTATCACGTACATTAACGTGAATAATATGATTCGAAATTTCGAAATTTCAAAATTCGAATAGACGCGTTGGAATATTTTCGACTACAAATGAAACACCATCGAAATAACCTTTATAGTTATCCTCATCATTGCAAGAAAGTCCCAGGAAGGTAAAGAAAAATATAAAGCAAGGACCACTAATGATATGTGTGGTAAGTAAAATAAACAAATATTTATAGAATTAAAAATAAAATATAAAAAGAAAAAAATTGTAATTATTACACATTTCAAAAGTACTACTATATGAGGCTACTATATGAGGCTTTCATTGAGAAAAAACTTATATTATTAGTGTACTCGAAATAGCGTGCAACACGGACGTTTTCAAGGATTGTGTGTGAAAAGAGCCGATCTACAGTGTGTAGAATCAAATCGTACTCTCGTTGAGCTCGTGCCCCCGCGCCTCATTGCACTTTACGGTCCGTTTAACCGAAAACGTTGGCCGAAAGTGGAATTCGATTCGTGCCACGTTTCCGGTGAGTACGAAGTACATTCGAAAATGAGAGAGATTCTCGTCGAGTTTCGTGACCGAATGCTCCATCGTACACGATTCTCGTTCAAGGTAGGTACTAATGCGTCCGACAGGACATTTCGATCGTTCTATTAGAATCGAGACTCGAGAGCGCTTCAAATGATGAACCGAGCGGAAGTATTAGTTAACTAGGATTTAACATAGTGCAGTCGTAATAATATATCATTTATCACGAATTTCAAATGTTGTTTCACAATTTTTGGGCGCCAAAACTTTAGTAGACCCATAGTTGAGTGTAAATAACGCAAATGTCTGCATTAATTATTAAAAGACATATACACGTATTAAAATCGGATGTATTTGTTATTGAAAATATCTAAGAAAAATTAGTGATTATAAATCTTCGTAATATGACATGCGGCCAACAACGTATCCGAAGCATAAACGCAAATAAAAAATAAGTCTGTATTCTGATAGAAATTCTCGGGAACCGTACAAGTGTATTATTAACTTTAACTCCACTACGTCAGCAACAACAAAAATGAAAAAAAAAAAAAACCCTCACAGAAAGTCTAGATGAACTGTTATTGATATCGCTTGATTCAAGAACAACTTACTCAAATACAGTCGTGAAAACGATTGTTACTGGACGGACGTAGTTCACGTGTGACGTTGAGCGAGCAGAACAGTTTTGTTTCATTCAATTTTCTTTATCTGATGAATATGTATATATCGGTAGTGTAGATTTAATATTTAACACGCGGTAAAGTTGCAACGTGAAGTCCATAACTTTAATGCCACAGAGTGAATAAATCAGAGACGATATAAGCCAAGAGACTGTACAAATGCAACTCACTTCGCTACTTATTACGTGTAATATAGAGTTCTGTTCTCTCCCTCTTCCTCTTTTTCTCTCTTTCTCTTTGAAAAAGATCGCGATTAAGGTGGTTATATGTATGCCTACGCGGTCGCAGTGTTAGCGTGCCGAATCGATTTCGTAAAAGCTCCCACCTTTTTCTTCTCCGTCTGCTCTCGTTCTCGTCCCAAGTACGTATATTCATAAGGTATACATATATAATATGTACATGTGCTACGATCGATATAGCGAGGGAGAGAGAGAGAGGGTGAGAGACGGAGAATCCATATACAACGAGAAAGGAAAGTTTCGCGAACGAAACGAGCTGCTATACATGTACAAATGTGCAAGTAATGGATATAAGCTCCAATAGAACGTGATTAGCTCTAGCATAAACAGTAAAGGAAAATTGATTCGACATCAAACTATATAACGTATCCACACCCAGGGAATAATAGAGTTTAATCAAACTCTGTAACAAAGTGTTTTGACATACAAAGAAAATATTTTGTAAGCATAACTTGATTTAACTTTTCAGAAAACAGACACTTATGCAACTCTTTTAACTAAATTCTGATTAGGAATCTCACCGAATTAACTTTAAAAAAATGTTGCCATAATAATCGTCCTGTATGGGAAAGCTCTATGCTATATGTCATTATTATTGTGAGTACAAAATTGCAGATGACTGAGATAAAACGGAATCGAGCATCGTCGATGAGGTGCTTGAACTCTTGGCTCCCGTTACGCAAGTTTCCTTCTATCTCTTTCCTTCTTTCTGTCTAGTGCAACTCGCGAGAAAACACTAGTGCCTTACGACTTGACTCGAGACTAGCACACGAGCAGACGAGAGGAAGACAACACGAGAGCAAGAAGATTAGGTGGCACAGCTACATTTGTAAACATGTACATATATAAACAGAGAAGCTCAACTGTCTAGTGAATGTAATGCTCGGATCGTCATCGTTGTCGTGTTATTCTCGCTTGTAGTAGATCTTACTCGACCGTCACGTAGCCATCAACGATTGAGCGAGCGCGAGCGCCAGCATAATATGCCGGAGGGATGACGCAGACGCGTCAATTTTCATCTTTCAAATATCCCCGTCACGCACAGTACGCACGTACACGCTCGCGAAATAAGTATTGTCCATGATCCTCATGGACGTTACGCAGCATCTCTGATGCATCGATAGAAGCGATGACGACGATTGATATAATACTTAACAACGTGAACTTTCACCTGATCCCACGATAAATTAATCCTACGCTCTTATAAACGAATTCGAGGAAAAAAGAAATATATATGTATATATAGTAATATAATAATAATATGAGTGTATTAGGGTCGATATTACGAGGAAACTACGAGAGGGCAACGGGAGCAACCTGTTCAAATAAAAATGCACATATATTCGTTCCTCATTACTTTATCCCACTCAGAATTCTACTTCATGAGGAAGCAATAATTTGAAAAAATATCCACTCGACCTTATAGAGAAATTCCCAATCTCAATGAGATAATAAATCAATGTCTGATTCGCGTTATTATTATTATTATTATTATTATTATTATTATTATTTTAAAAATGATACCATACAATATATGTAAAGATAGAACGCATACGCATTGTGCGTTGTTAATTATACGCTTATTTGTTCTGCGGATACGATGAGAATATATAGCAAGATCATCGATGCATAACGTTTCAAAAGATCAGGAATAGTAATTAATTATTTTAATTAAGTCAATCAATTAATGCAAGTAGATATTTTTCTCGATTTATTCAATGATCTCAAAGTAAAAGAAAATTACATCACCGCTTGTTTAATGGATACAAACGCGAATTATGATTCTTTTTTTTTAATTCTCTGACTAATATGATTAAGATTGAGAGAGCGAGAGTGTAATTTTTTTTATCAAGCTGGAAGCCGAGGTACAAGTAACATTTCTTAGATGGTAAATTACATAAAATTTCCCCTTAATGATATATGGCATGATTTCCTTCAATGATTCAATTGAAAATATCTTGAGTACGTTTCTGTATCAATAATAATACCCATTTTTAATGAATGGATTTTTTATTTTGAAACTTCACGCGTGCTTGCTTGTAATTTATTGAAATTGGGTCATTCTTTACGAAAGAGAAAACGAGAGAAGGACAGAAGGAAAAGAGAGGTTGGTCAGGAGCACGCCCCGTTGAACTACCTTAAGAGAATGAGAATTACTATAAAAAGGGTTTACGCCCAATACTGCGTTCAATGATGGGACAATGGTGAAACGACGTGTGCATCGTAGTGCAACGTCAAAGTGGGCGCACCTTCGACAAGGACGAGAAACGATGACACCGACGACGTAACTCCAACAATGGACATCCCTCTCGTTCTCTCTCGCTCTTTTTCTCTCGTTACGTCACAGATCATGACGAAAAAAAATGAAGGCTACACTACTACGATAAGTTTGCGCATGGACCATTAAAATTCAGAGAACGAAGCTCTTCCGTACGGACGCACGCCGTTAAATAAATCAATGAAGGCGGCCTGACCCGTAGTAGCATAAAGCGTGCGCGTTTCCGTGCTCCGGCAAGCATAACATAGTCCATAATATTGTAATACGTATGTATATATAATAAATATGTCGATTCGTCCGCTAAAACCGTTAGTGCTTCGTCGCAACAAACTGTTTTTGTTTTTCCACTCGGTCTAAAATTTCTTTTGTGATGAAAGCAAAACAAAATTTGAGGATTTCGCATTGATTCCTCGTAATTCTTCCGGTTTTTCAGAAGTTTCTCGATTACGCAGTTGCGCAAATATCAGTAAAATTTGAAAAAAATATTTATCAGAAAATATTATATGGTATTTTCTTGCTTGAATATTATCGCTGTTTTTATGAAATTTGTTTAAATTAGAATATGAAACGTAGTGTAGTAGTAGAAGAGTCTCATTGATAAGCAAACCAAATTGCAAAGGGTTGTGTTACTGTTGATATATGCGTGGATCATGTTTGAATCTTGTTGAAGTAAAACATTTTTCTGCGTAAGAAAGCAAACGTGCAAGCTCGACTGGTAATCCAACCATCAAACATTCTGATTTCAATCACTGAACCAAAAGGGTGTTTAAATTATACTTTAAGCGAGTCTCCTGTTACACTAATTAAACTCGCAATTGACTAAATGAGTTATATCTAGGAAAAGAGAATCAACAGGGCTTTTGTTTTGGTTTGTTAGAGCTCAGGATGGATGATAAAGAGTTTATTCGCATAACAGAGAATATATGTTTTCCATTGCGCTCTTGGTTTTACTGTATTCTTATCGGACGCGATCCATAATACCGTAAAACGTGTATTATTTTATCTGAAGGAAGAGAAGAGAATGGAGAATGAAAGAACAAAAGATGTAGGCACAGGCGAGTCGGAACGAACCTCAACCGCCTGCAATTACAACCGTTTCAAACGCGATAGGTATATACATATATGTAAGTTCAAAGTTGGAAGTGCAAGGTTGAATGGACAACCACTGTATATGAAATGCGCCAACTGGACCCAGTTTTGCGGCATATCGTATTACCCGAATGGTACATAGGGCACAATCGGTTAACATAACATGCACCCCGAAAGCTCGGGCTCTTTTGTTTCTTCATTTATAATAGCAAGGAGGGACCACCGGGTTCAGCAGAAGCCAACGTATAATGCAGATATGCGAGAAATGGTCCGAGGCAGAGGGCAGGGATAGGTAAAGAGGCTAGAGGAATGTGAATTCTGTTTCGGTGTAGCCCGAAGCTTATTATACATATATTTCATTCACTATCTTTCTCATCTTTCATTACCTTTCTTCCTTGGTTCATTTTAGTATTTCTTCATTTAGATCTGTGTCTATTTTCAACTGATCCATGGCCATTAACACGCCGCAGTCGAAATTTATTCTAGGAGAGCTTACTAATAATCTAAACGGTATAAGCATTTAACCGCGTTATCAAATATAATAGACAAATTTAACTGTTTAGTAGGACACCGTAAGAAGCTAATACTATTATTAGGAAGTATGTGTGTCTACGAATATATCAAAGTATGTAGACTTCGCCGATGCTATTAATTCACTTTGCTGATACTAGAGTTTCATGAACCTTTGAAAACTTTGTTGGACATATACACGAGGAGTAGCTCTACATTCAGCCCGATCTGATGACGATCTGGCATAATCTCTTTGGCCTGGGACATGTCCACTACTGCAGTTGCACTGCTCAAGTAACTACAAGGAAACTATCAACCCTACCTCTGTTATCAAATCACACAAATCGGTAACTGCTGGACAGCACGTGGGACGGGACGTGTAGTACACTCAACTTCCGCGATTATGGATTTATATGTGTGGGTTCAAATGTCAAAAGCCAGCAAATTTCGTGCTAGGAGACTTATCACTGTGGTTAAAAGTTTCTGGACTCTGCGATAACTAATTTTGGTGACGAATTTAACATGTCTGAAACGTGTATAATACTGCATATTGTATATGAGAGAAAAGGCTGTATATAGCGGAGAGTATATATATACGCAGAGAGCGTACGTGGCAAGAATGCAAAACGTGTTGAAAATGAGGCCGCAGAGGGTGAGTTGCCAGGGTTATTCGGGTTAATGCCATTTTTTTGCGTTTTTTCCCCCATTTTTACGCGGAAACGCGTGTGTTTCAAGGATGTTGGGTGACACATGCAGCAATGTGTACAAATGGCACGCACGTATACATGAAACCTTCGAAAAGGGCACGCACACAAAAGGTAACGAGATTCAGTTTTTTAGTTTTTCTCACTGGTCCACTCTCATCTATTTTTTTCGTACAACATACTTCAGAAAAAAGCGAAAGAGGCAGACGTCATTGTTCCGAGGGTTTGTATGCATATGCATTCCGACTCGAGCTACGCGAGAAGCTCGAGAAAGAGAAAAGTGGTGAAAAAAGAAACACACACACGTTTTGAGCAAAATGGAGGAGAGTAAACACATACAGACAAGTTGCAATGCAATGCACAATAACGAAGGAACGGAATTGCACGAGTGTGTTAGGGCCAAGGTGATATGCGAAACTGTTGATCCGTGACGAGATAGAATTACCGCTCAAGGGTAGACGGCAAGGTTCGTAAATGTGTCTCGGTTTTTTTTATTTTCATAGCCACGACTTTCAATGCACAACGTTTCATGCACAAAGAATAAGTTGATGGAATTCTGAGAGCCGAGACTAAAAGTCTATGGACTGTTCGACACGAGGTTTTTCGCACGAATTCGATTAACAATTCTCATGAAAAGTTTCATGAGTATGAAAAAATGTCCCTGTAGGGAAATTATTTAATGCGAAACGTGAAAATTACTTAAGGTTATGTAATCATTAATCATGATCAATTCCCTCAATATTTAGTGCTAGGATATTAAACACGATCATAACTTTCTCATCTAACTGGAAAGCGACTGATCTTTGTTGATGGAAGTTTATTAGAAATTTGAGCGGCAAGAGAAATTCCGAGAACTACTACTATAACAGTATGCTGTATATACCTATTTATAAGTTCTTGTTACAAATCAATGTACCGGAAATCATTGTAAAATAATATGTGTATTGAAAGCTACAAATAATTTAAAAAACCTTTTATCTAGGGGTGCGAAACAGGATAGCAGCCAACGTGTAATTACGAATTGGATTATTATCGAGAAATTGAGATTAGATGAAAGTGCAATGGGTTGAAGATGCGTGCGAGACTATAGAGGATTATCGTTTTGCGAACTGAGAGGCCTCCTAATAGGAATATGCAATCGTTGTATATACACAAGCAATTGCAATATCCATAAGCCGAGGAGTAAGTGCAGAATTAGCTCTGTTAATTATTGCTTAGACTTACGTAGTGAGAGGAGTTTGCAAATCCGGGGATCATGCGAGCTAGCTTAGGGGAGACATCGAGTGTTGGAAATTATATGAGATGCAGTCTCTAACGTTGGCAAACATACGGTATGTATGTATTCACTGTTGATTCACTCTATCTTTTGCTCCCTCTCTCTCTCTCTCTCTCTCATACACACACACACACACACACACACACACACACACAGGTTTAATGTATGCGCAAACTATGCGTGAATTCGATTTGCGATAGGCGCGCCGATCACGACCGAGACTGCATGGCACACTGGCGGGAATTAGAAGGAACCGCCTGCAGCTAATCATCATGATAATCGCTCACTATTAATACTTTGATAGATCCACTCGGTGTGTAAAAATGAGAGGGAGAGAGAGAGAAAGAGAAATAAATAAAAGAGAGTGTGTGAGAGAGAGAGAGAGAAAAAGAGCAGGCTAATAGTGCCTGAGGCAAGCGTTTGCCTCACGTACCTTGCAAAATTTAAGACGACTACCCGCCAAGTTGTGCTGCTGCTTGCGATGAGAAAAAGAGAAAAAGGGAGCGAGAGAAAGAGAGGGAAGCCCCTCGCGTTCGCCAAGCCACTGGGGTTCCCGGTTTTCTTACGCGAGCGACAATTCTCGGGAGTGTGTCTTAACAAACCACCACCAGAGGCCAGTGGCTATATAATATAAAGCTGAGAGATAGAGAACGATGAAATCCAAGAGCGTAACCGATCGGGAGCGACCACCTCGAAACTCGCTCATTCCTCTTCATCTTCCCATTGCACCCGCCTCTTCTTTCCGAAACTGTACACCGAAACACCTGATGTGCATCAGAGTACAGAAAAAAGAAAACCTCCTCATAGACTACATTGCCCAAATGATAGCACTATAAACACGAAATTTAGAAAGCACAAATTTACTTTTATATCGTATTTTGGGATCAGCAAATACTTTCAAAACTCTAAACAGTATTGAAGCGAATTAACTATCTCGATATTTATTGTATAACAAAGAGGGGATGGTATTTAAAAACAGTGTACTGTTTTGTTTATAGAAAATTGATTACAATATAATTCTTTTTTAATTGTATTCAAATTTCTCAAAATCTGACAATGATTTGATCCTCAAATTTCTATAATTTTTCGTACAAGATTTACCTTTCATAAGAGCACTATTCTTCGTGCTAGGACTTCTCACACTGAAGACCTTGTGCGCTATACTGGCAGATTTTCTTGGACGTGCGATGATTACGCCAATGGGAATAGCAGTGGATACCTGAACTGACTTGTATATCAAGCTTTATAAATGAAGGAACGCACAACTTAGCGTTGTAGATGTATATACAGTAACGTGGACGAGAGAAATAGTCGAGATATACATACATGTATAATGGGGCAGGGCATGAAAGAACGGAAAGGAGAAAACTTCAGAAACCACGTGACCCGAGAGCAAGGAGGAAGGTCAGAGAACCCCTGGAGATTCTCTTTGCAGACGGACACAATTATATCGCCGTGACCGTCCAAGAGTATATATATATGTAGTTTAATAGTTGGTCGTGGGCGAGTAAGAGTTGTGTTGGGTGGCTGTGAGGGTTGCCAGAAGACGCAGAGCAAAAGTAGGTGCCTCCGCTCCCGCCCTCTCGTTCCCCTCTTCTTGAGCCTAGAATGCAACGCCAGGATGCATGCCAGGATGGTTCACGTTTTACACGGTACGCTTACCACGAAGGAGGAAGGAAGGAAGGAAGGTTAGCAGAAGCTACAGCAGAGCAGCAGGAGAATGCACGCCGCTGACACCACATACGTAATACACGAGATAGGGTGAGGGGAGGGTCATGGCATGTATATCGAGAGAGTGGAATCTTGGCCCGCACGAGAAAAGCAAAAAGGGGAGTTGGAAGAGAAGAAGAGTAGAGAAAGAAAGAGACAGGGGGAGATGAAGTCACAGACGAACAGGAAAGAGGGAGAAGGAGAGAAAAGTGCAAGCAGCGAGAAGGCCTCCCTTGGTTATATTGCATGTGCACGGACGGAGAAGCAGCGAGCCAGTCGGTACATTGACCATGTCTACCATGGCTATATACAACGTTACTCATACAAACAAACATTTAATACCCACACATACACACACATAGGATGTTCTATGCCAACTCGATCAAAGACCCTGAGCTGTTCCAATCTGATCCATTGCGCTTCATCGAATAGCAATTCAAGCTCAAATACTCCAAAGTATACGAAACTTTAAAAAAAAATTTGAATGAATACTTTACAAAAAAAAAAATCTTATTCCCAAACTTGTCAGCTTGAAAATCAGCTGTATGGGTTGGTAATAACTTTTATGGGTTTATGTAATCAGTCAAATTTTACTTATTATTAGACGTAATATTTTCATCAACGATCGAACTTTGGTCACGACAAAAATGAATTTAATACTTTGTAGAATCTTTGGTACCCAAGTACGTTTACATGTGCGCATGTAAACGTACACGAAACTGAGAATTTATGTCTGTCAACGTTTAACACACAAAACCATAGAGAAACTATGCGCTCACCTGCATATAAACTTGGTTGTGAAAGAAAGAGAGACAGAGGGAGCCAGAGCGGTAAAGTGGACGTTCAGCATGCACACCAAGGCAATGACGCCTCTAGGTTAGAGTCTTAAGGTATATATACACATCTATGTACATATATATACTTTAGTACGACGTAGTTAGGTATAATGCATGTTGCTTGGCCTCGAGACTCTTGTGGTGTATACGAAGAGAAGCAGCATCGTCGTCCAACCGAGTTAACGTACACAATCTTCGCGCTCTCTCATGATCATTCCAAGATTTAACTATTTTAGGGTCAGTCGCGTTATGTCACGTGACTTTAATCTGTAACCGTGTACATTGGTATCCATATTCTGCAATTCTCAGCTCACTCTATAAATTTATATTTGAGGTGGCTCTTCTATTTTAGGCCTTTTGGAATTTGGATATCTATATGGGCGAAAACGTTTCAAAATGAATGAATATACAAAATACTTCAAAACTGAAGCCACGATAATAAGGTATTCTTCCAAGATAGAGAGTTTTCTTGCAATTAACATGCAACTATGGGCAATTTGCATCAATTTTTTTCCTATCTCAGTATTACTCCAAAAAATGCAAAACTTAGTCAAATTCTGCTGCATCATCGATGGTATTTCACTAAAAAATTTGATATTTTTGGCGATATAAGTTTTTTCAAAGTCGACACTTACAGTTATGAAATATAATTGCTCAAATAACAATTGAATTTATTTCAAGAAATTGGATGAACTAAAGACAATTTTTAATAAAAATCGTGCGAACTACTACAGAAGAAATCAGTGAAATTAAGTGAAAATAATGGCAAGGATATTATCTAATATCCACGGTAAGGTAGACATTGACCAAGCTTAAAATTTTTCAGTGTCATACTGAGGCAAACAAAAAAAATACCTGAAAAGTACTCAAACTTTAAAAATTACTGAATTACTAGAAGTCAGAAGTCACATTGCCAAAATTGAAATTGGGAATAGTATTTCTTCTAAACAATTCGATCCAAAATCAGGGGTATGCTGCAAACTCATAATCATCAAAATGATAAATCGTAACTGATGACTGCAATCCAAAAGTATCAAACGTGATGTCGATACGGGAAAAATCTCTGGTATTATAAGAAAAAGTTCTTATAGCATGGGGAACGAAAACCACTCGTAAACCACTACGTATATTCTACGAAATCTCCCATCAAGTAATTTATCTTCGGATCCAGTCTTACTCGATATGATCCAAACTTTTGTTAATCTCTGACTTTTTAGGCCCAAGAGAAATATGGTTCGGTAAGTATTTGGCCAAAGTTACTGATTCACTCCGGGTGAGTTCACTCAAATGCGCCACAGTAGTTTGTGATCTTTCTCCAGTATCTTTAATGCATATAGATGAGGAGGATGATACTTGCACAGTCTGGAACCATTAAGCCCAGCCATTTATCCAATAAATATACTCCAATGAATACGATGAATATCAAGGACTGAGGATTCTATCTGGGCTTATTCGAATGTAACTATGTCATCTAATATCAATATTTTGCTTCTGGGTAACCTGTTGTTGCGAATTTTTAAAGCATTGGATGATAGAGAGAATTGGGAATAGAAATACACACGGATACGCAAATGTCTCTCACACTGAAAAAAAAAAATTACACAATTGCCAATTACGCGATGACATTGGACGAATTTCGCTGCACCAACAGTCATATTACGTTTAGTTAATTACCCGGTGGTTGATCCATTGAAAGTCATGTCGTTGAGACAACTACACCACGATTTTGCCGCTAAATTTTGATTTATTTGAGTTGAGTCTATTGCATATGATACAACCGCAATAAATGGTTACATTGAAAAAAAAAAAACAAAACTTGAGACACAGAATCGATTGAATTTGAAACAATCACACGGAGGTTGAGTTGCATACGGTTTGTCCGTGACTCGATAAAATAATAGCATCGAATAAACTTTTCTGCGAGAATTCAATTCAATGACACCATAAATCAACGGAATATAATTTGTGATTACGCTAATTACCTAGTAATAATTTGGATGAAATTTTTTGTTACTATTCAAACAAATAAACCTTTTGCTAAAGCTACTAAAATGTCGTTGCGCAAACAATAAGTTTTGTTTAACACGAATTATATATATTGTAACCGGACAGCCTTATTCCCTGGCTAGATTTTTGGTGTGGCAGAAATCCGTTGGAGGGCCGCGGGCGGAGCGCTCTCGCGTGGGCGTCGCACCGCCCGTGTGCCCATAAGGCTCTGACATTTAAGTATAAAATAACGACCACTCCGACCGATGGTTGTCGAGAAAACCCGAACCCTTGTTTTACGAGGTAAACACTAGTAAACAGGCCTAAGGCCACGCATATATAAAAAGATTTTGCCATCTAACTATGTCAGGATAGGCGCTCTTACGAGAGAATAAAAAATCTATTAATCGTATTTAGTATTGAAAGTCGTAAAATATAAAATCAAAAATATCAAATAAAAAATATTCCAAAAAATATATATATCAAAAAAAAATTCAAATATTTCTTAGTTATTTCAAAATCATAATTGTTCAGTATAATCACTGTACGTTCTAATTATACAATGCAATTCATTTAATCCAAACATGATTGAAACAACTGACTGAAATACTTTTCCCCATTTCCCGAGCAATGCGAAGATACTATTTCAAATATTTATTGAATTTTATTCAAAAAATGTTTTAGTTCTATTGAATATTTAAAATTTTATCTCAAATTGCTAGCGTAATTGGCTCAACGAAATACCTTTAACTACGTCACTTCTTCTATACTTCAACTACACGCGGAGGTTGCGTCAACTACGCCATTGATTTCGCCATATCCAACCTCGGGGCGTAGTTGAGCCAACTACGCCTCCGTTCTCAACATTGTGCCTTTTTTTCAGTGCACATTTCTGTCTTTCTGTGTCTCCCTCTTTCTCTCTCTTCTCTTCCTCACCCTCTCTCTCTCGTATGATATGCAGGCCACATACAATTGAACCGATATCCGATTAACCACGATGCCACAGTGTAACTCATACTCATCAGAGGCGCATAGTTTTCCGTGTATGTACTTCAGAGATGAACAAGGTAGAGAACTATAATCGCATGATAGAGTACATGTACATATGGGAATATATGACCATGCATATCGTCATGTAACGATAGTAACGTTTCTACATTTCGTTTATATGTTGAATATTGCTCGTCGAAAATTCAGACCCTCACGTACGAGCCATATTTGTACTCTATCGAACAAACGGTGTCATCAACGAATTTGAAACAAGCGTGTTCCTTGCACCTTCGCGGGTTTTCGATCATCTGTACAGCAGCGTTCAATCGTCATGTCGCACCCAATAGATACAGCATGAACATATACAGCTCTTATATATAGAGCCAAAGGTAAATTTTCCGTCGATTAAATGACGGATAGTTCTCGCCGAATGGCAAAGTATAGTTTATCATGTACGAATCTACTCGTTTTCGGGTTTCGATCAATTCTCTCGTCACGATTAGAAATAATTACACATTTTGAATATATTTTAAATTGATATGCAAGTCATCTGCATCAACGTAGGACCTACGAGAATGTGAATTCCTTATAGAATTACAAAATCAATGTTTCGTTCCAACGAAATGCTGGACTCCACAATTCCACTATAGTTTTTAAATAAATTTATTTTCATTAATAAAAACATGTAAATATTATATTTTAATTATCGAATCTAATAAAATAGCCAAAATCTCAAAGTTTCGAATGAAATGCCAAGCACGAGGAATCTGAGAAAAAATTTGTCCGGAGGGCAATCAACGCCACTCGCACACGGTACAAGGCAAAAGTCCTGCGGGATATGGAATTTTAGTTCGTGTTAGACTATATGGAGGACATAAGGGACGAGGCGGGGCACAGAGACACGCGAGCACTGTGCCATGTAGCACTGTAAATTCCGTTTCTAACGCGGCATAACGTAACTCGCCCACTTTAATACGCAATAAGCATTGCTCTCCTCTTGGCTCGCCTCCCGTTCCCTTTTGGCGATGGTCTAGTATCCGTGCTTACCTTATGCTACACACAAATCCAAAGCATACAGAGGCTGCTTTTATATATAGGGTGTTTAGGAAATTCTTTCTGGACCTTTTACCGTGCAATTCCGAAAATGAAAGTCCTTAATCAAGTTTCTCTTCGATATAGCGTTCTTTGAAACACCGATTAGATCAGTAGCGGCCAATGCGATGCGCAAATCACCCAATCGAGTAGGCGGAGCAAACTCCCTACCCGCGCTATGTTTTGCCAACCCGCGTATTGGCAGCCACGAATCTAATAGATATCCAAACAATCTTCCGTAGTAGAAAAAAATGGCTGGGAACTCGTGTGTTCAAAATTTCAAGACGAAGGTATCATCTAAAGATATGACGTGGGTATTGTAGCGCTCTGTATATATCCACACTCATACGGGTATTTATATATACACCGTGAAATCTTCATCCGCTCCCGCGCCAAGATATAATTCAGAACAAATGGCTAGACAACGAGGCCACAGCGTTCTCGCCCGCGAATTTATCTCGTCGGTGGTGCTCCGTTGCGTGAACGGCTCTCTCCACGTTGGAGAAATGACGCTCTTGGCTTCATAACCACGAGTACGATGAGTATACATATCTATCTATGAGTATATGTACAACTGTGAACATGTGCGCGAGCAACATGCACTAACATTGGTATTGTCCGGGGAGTACGATAACGAAGCACAAACTGGAGCGAAGAGGAGCGACATGGAGGAATGAAAAATAAGAAAGAAAATTTGCAAGAGCAGGTGAGCATCTTTAATCTCCATATTCAACATGAGATAAAAAATAAAACTGGAGTATAATTATTTCTGACGAGTACTTCTTCCCTCATCTTCAATTAAAAATTAAAATGTTAATTATCAATTATATGATACTAATTGAACTATCAAACGAGAAATTAATAAAATAATTATCCGTTAATAAATAGAAACTTTTAAAACCTTAAATGAAGAAGGCGTAGTCAACTCTCGAACATTAAAACAACAAAAAATAAGTGAAAATTGGCGAATGCACTGGAAAATTTTAACAGTTTCTGGCGACTGTTTAAGGCATTACATACGTCCAGAATTTTCAAAAAATCGATTTTTTTTTTACAGATTATTAATCTCTATAGTTTTAGGCGTATTTCTGTGTAAGTCGATTGTACAAATTCCCCATAGATCGAAAGTTATTATAGAAAACGTGACTGCCCAACGAGAGTCTGATGCGCGCACTTGAAACTTTAAATGCATTTTTCTCAAAACTACTTTTTCTGGCACGGTCTGCATGATAACTCATACAGTTTTTAATATTTTTTGATGCTTTTTTTTTTAAATATTCGAAATTGTTTTCTCTATAGTCTGTCGGGCCGGATTTTTGATGTTGTGATTAAAAAATTTTATAAACATAATTAAAGTGTGACATTTATGACACAAAAAGCACACTTTTTTTTAAACTGCCGTAAATTGCCAAAATTTTTCGAATTTCAAAAATCCGGCTCGACAGACTGTAATTACAACTTTATTTTACAAGAATTTTTTTACGTTTTGCAGATCCATCAGCATTTCAAGAAGAAATGATGCAGACCGTGGAGCAACTTTTTTTTCATAATGCTTCGGGAAACGTGATTTTTTATGTTGTAATTTTTGAAAAAAAAAATGATATAAATTGTTTTATAAAGTTTAAATACTAATAAACAATGCGTAAAAATTATTTTTATTAATTTCTATTGCTATCTCTTCTAAAAACAGTTTTTCTTTTAGCGCGTTTTAGGCGCTGCTGAACGTATGTAAGGCGTTAAGGTACACAAAATAGGTGTATCAATAATTTATGTGTCCCTGCAAATACACACACACACACACACACAAAGGCAAGCTCAACGGCGGTAAAAAATTGATGGACCCCAACTTTGTCTGCATAAACCCACTCGAAGAAGTATTCGCTTAGCATTAGATGGAAATCTTAAGGGAAGTCGATAAATTAGAGAGATATAACCAATAGACTCGTTATCCTGCTAGTGTCAGCATTTCTAGTCGACTATACGCTAGAGAACCAGAAGAGGAGTTCTCTTGCTTGGTACTGTGAAACTACAAACTCGTGCACAATATGCAATCGAGACTACAAGAGGTATTAGCATACGCTGAACACTTTAGCCATATTATACTATACATATATATGACTACAACGTTCTTAGGTTCGCGAGAACCTCTACATTTCCCAACTTGTGCGTGCGAGAGAAACCGAGGATGGCGCAGCTGCGTTATGGGGGAGCCTGCCCCTTTTTGTGAGTACACGTCCGTCAACCCGCCATTATTTAACCGGCGAAAAAATGAAACCTGAAGCCGGACCAGTAATAGAGGTGGAAGGCAACGACGACGATGTTTATGCTCGAAGTTTTCTCGCAGGGTGTATTACGTGTACAGCAACGCACAAACGTCACGCAAAAATCATCATATTCAGTGTATATACTCGGGAAAGAGCAAGACCCAAGAGTAACGCGTTCTTCAACGAAGGTGGACGAATAGGAAAAAAAACAGGCAGTTAATGTATTGTTTGCTACAAGTATACTGCAATAAATAATGATGCAAAAAAAATAATAACTATAATATGTACCAACAAACATGAGAAATAAACCAAATCACATTTCCACCCTCAGCCCAGTATTAATTTGTCAGCATATTGCAATAAAAAGCCACCAGTCATACTTAAATTTATGTGGAAGTACTTCATATAGAAAAGGCCTTCGTTAAGGTAATTTTTTTTAATGATCTGATGATTATGGCAACTAAATTTTCCAAGTCTTTCAAATCGAAATAACTACCACACCACCTAAGTGTTAGTAAATTACTAAATTGTCATTATATTAATCATAATAACGATATTTTAAGTGAGGCCCATAAATATCAGAAATTGCATATTGAATCTGGAATGTCGGGCTTTGACTACTTTTGCTCGAACGAATTGATGCAATCAAGTACTCGTTAAACACGCGGTTTACCGACAGAGTTCGTTACGATCTCCGGAAAGGGGTGAAATAGAGTTAAACTATACCATTTATACACACACTTACACATATAAAAACACATTATATAGATAAATGAGACAGCCGAAAATTGAAAGGGCTTATCGCGCATGAATTAATGTGCAAGACGACATAGGATACGTCCTTTTGACGCATAGCAATCCTTATATATATGTATTCATATACGCAAGCAGCATATCTACTCATTTGATTTGCCGCAATGCTGCGGATGGATGAGCAAAAGGGAGAAGGAAGGGGTGTACGGCCAGACTATAATCTGGTGAATATTAATCGGTGTCCAGCGTGGATTCGCACTTCCGCCGCACGTAAATACACGGTTGTAGTCAGGGTTGTCGACAAATATAGCCAGAATTAAGGGAAAATGCGTTTGTTGTTGCGTACGATTGGGAACAACTTCCAAATTTTCAAATTAAGCCATAATGGATTGACATTTTACGGTGTGGAAAGAGAATACGAGAGCAAGAGAGAGAGAGAGAGAGAGAGAGAGAGAGAGAGAGAGAGAGAGAGAGACCCTACTAATCAGTATGTATCGAACCACGATTTAAATTTGTTATCAATTAGTTTATTATTTATGTTTCGGGTAAATTCGCATTCATTTCTCACTGGTGAACTTTCGATCGTTGTATTTACCAATCCTCGTGGGTCCTTAGAACCCTTTTCTATCAACTAATGCATACAGCCGCAGATCAATATAAATAATAGATGACGCTATTATCAGAACACACCCAGAACGTGGCTGCATCTATACCGTTTTCTGCTCTTCGCTCTCTCTCTCTCTCTCTCTCTCTCTCTCTCTCTCTCTCTCTCTCTCTCTCTCTCTCTCTCTCTCTCTCTCTCTCTCTCTCTCTCTCTTGTCTCTCATGAATAAAACCACGATGATGAGCGCCCAGACCTAGCCTGTATCCGCGTCTCGCTACAAGATTATGCTTATATACATACACGCACCCAAATAGATGTTGTATTCCCATCGTATAAGACCTATAAGGTGTCCCACTACTGATCGTCATCCCCGTAGACCTTCGTTCAAGATCGACTTCCGCGTTAAAAAGTCTCATCTCATTTTTTTCAGACCCCGTCTTCGATGAGTTATTGATTGTCGTACTTCTAGAGTATAACATTTTTTACAAAAAAAAATAAAGGACGTGCCTATTTATATTTAGTAGTTTGATCATGAGAGCAGCTCGAAAAACGATTTCGTTTACGAGGATCACGCGAAAGTCAAACGGTTTAATTGCCATTTTTCAATCCACCTTTAGACAACCGGTACAAAGACATAAAAGCAGCCAATGACTTTGGTATGGAAAAATTCAAACTGAACGAGATTGGTTCTGCATTTTTGCTCTATTTATAACGATTTTGACGAAACAGTATCAAACTTCCCGACACTGAATTCGATCCTGAACAAGTTTACGGTGATGACATCTATAGCAGGACACCCTATATACATGAAGACATACATTGATATATGAATACATATATCTACTATAAACGCCGTATGCGTACCCAAGTTTGTCGTTGGTCCGTATAACGGACTCGGTTATACTTCTTCTGGTGGCACTCGTCGCGAAAGCGCCATATATATTTTATGCATACAGAGAACGGGTGTGTGCTGAGAGTTGCGCGGAGATCTTCGGTCCAATTTTTTTCTCTCGTTATCGTTCTGCAGCAATCATTTTTCGCATAGTGAGAGAGAGAGAGAGAGAGAGAGAGAGAGAGAGAGAGAGAGAGAGAGAGAGAACGAAAGGATAGGAGAAAAAGCCAGGCTACCTTCTCTTTCTCTGCTATCCTCTCTCCTTCTCTATTCGAGATATGCATCGATTTCCGCTATACTCAAATGCCTGTTATACACAGCCTTGATTTCCGAACGGTGTATTGGGCTATTGAATTCAGAAAAAAATCAATCTCTCCGACGAAAAATCGGATTCTGCTTGAACACGTGGGTGTATGAATAAAGTTAAACTTTGAAAAACTTTTCGTAAATCATAAAATCACATCATTATCGCGATATTTCGATGCGATTCGTGTAATCACGACGCGAATTTATTTCAGGTAGAGGTATTGCTCTTTTCGTCGATGATGTAGGAAAAATTTCAAAAATGAGAGACCCGAAAGATTTAGCGTAGAGAGAAATCGTATTAAGGGTTCATAAATAAATTACAGCACAAAGAGGTGTATGTAGTGCAGACGAAAAAATAGAGACGTGTATTTGAGAGTGGATTTCCCGATACAGAAGTTGGGACAATTTTCTCATCCCTCGGGGCGATGTTGCGCTAAAGCTTATGCGATTCTCTCCTGTTAATCGGCTAGCAAAAGCTTCGAAGAGCAAGTGGATTTTCGGAAATCTCAATCCCTCGTCAAGTCATGATGACTATCGTGTAGCTGAGAGTGTCAGCAATAGAGAAAGAGAGAGAGAGAGAGAGAGAGAGAGAGAGAGAGAGAGAGAAAATTGAGTAGAATATACAGAGATGAGAAGAAGTTGAGGGTATTAACTGTAACTATTACAGAGGAGAGTGTATATATATTACATATATACGTGAATACACATAGGTAAAATGTTTGGTAAAGCTGCCTGCAGATTCAACGCCTGTAGCCAGAGTTGTCCCTATATCTTTTTCCATACTGTTCTCACTTGTTATTTCGCTAAAACAGAGGGGGAGAGAGGAGAGAGAGAGAAAGAGAGAGAGAGAAAGAGAGAAATCAGGGATGCTGGGCGAGTTGGTACTCTGAAGGGAGTTGATGTCCCTTCAGGCTCCGGCAAATTGGAAGACTCATTTGTGGAAGCCCGTGGACGACCGCGTCGCGTAATACCACGTTTAACACTGAGTCTCCAGATTAGTTAGAAAGATTCACAAGGGTATAAGAGAAAGGGAAAGGGAGGAGGAAAAGCGTACTGTTTATATCCATACCGCAAACTGTTTCGCGCGGCGTTTTTTCTCTTGTTTCACAAGTGCTTTCTTAAATCGGCCATTACCTGAGAGGCCTATTTTTTTGCTTACCTACATCGTATCATCCAGCCCTACATTTCGATCGAATATAGAGACATGGATAAATATCATATATTATGCAAATTACAAATAAAGTTTTGTTCGTTCGGACGATTATTCATAAGCTTGAATATGACTGTGATTGATCGGAATCTATTTACAAAACGCTCCTGAGAGGAGCGTGACAAAAATCACCAAAATTTCATTCATCAACCAAATAGCAGACCGGTTCAATTAAAAAAAAAAAAAACAATTATTTGAACAATACAGTTATCACGGACAATGCTGTATGTCGTCCAACGACTACAAGATAGGGATGAATCACATCGAAGGCCAATAAAAATAGCAATGGAATTTTATCATTAAGATTCTCTTGTTTCTTCAGATACTGAGAAAATGTTGAGTAATACGAGAGTTACATCTTATACACGAAACTCAAACATGAAAACCTTCGACTTTTCGAGTACTGATCTTGTATAGAGCCGCATCGATAGACTATAAACCTGATACCGCTTGCAGTCGATAAGATACTACATACCAAGTGGATTTTTCTCTTGTCACTCTCCCTCTCTCTTTTAAGCGAATCTCAATATACAAGCGCAGCGACTTTAAGGCGCCTTGTCAGACTTTGATAAATGCACCGGGAAGAATCCCGCTGTAACATCGATACGGAAGGAATATTTAAGAGGTATTCTAGAATCATGAAGAAAACTACAAAAATATTTCACATTATTCATAATTTCTTAAAAATGGCAATTAATTATGGCAATTAGAAGAAAAAAAAACAAGATAAATTACGAATGATGAAAGCAGCACACATTTATTCTTCGACGCCGCAAAATGTGGGTGACACGAAGCGACCTACTAAAAACATTGTTCTGAATAAATTCAGATTGTCTCATCATTGTGGAGTAGAACCACAAAAATATATGATTGTTTAATAAATAACTTTTCGTTGTGACATTTTGTGATGGTGACATTCTACATCGTATGATCTTTCTCCGTAATATTTTGTCGGTGTTTTTTTTTTTTCATTTGATAAAACTCGAAAATATGCAGTCCAGTGGCCCAAAATAATGACAATTACTGCAAAAGTTTGCTAGATCAAAACTAAACACATATAATTGCATGCGAGGGTGAAGAGCGTAAAAAACATTATAATCAGTTGGTGTGAATGGGCGGATGCTTGGTGTGAGCGAATAAGGGGGGAAAAAAATCAAAGAGAGAGAGAGAGAGAGAGGAAACGAGGGTCATATAGCTCTAGCTATTTTTCAATGAACAAAATGCTTTTGTCGTTCGGTAGGACAAAGCCTTGGAAGCAAAAAAAAACAGGAAAGAGCCTGCACTCGCAAATGTTTGCGTTTTCTCCAGCTGACGGTTCACTAACCTCAAAGTATATAAAACGTAAACCGTACCCCACAGCAGTAGTAGCAGTATGTACATACAACTCTATATCTAACAACAAAAGCAAGCATTTCTTCGCTTCTGTTGAATTCCACGTGTAAAGCACACATACATATACGCGAGTACTGTGTTCTTTATATTTGTATATTGTATAATTTGCTTTCAGTTTATCGCGTAAACAGTTGCCTGTTTGAGTCACGGGCGATAAAGAACTTGGTACACCTTCGCGGTTACAAATTCCCATTTGAAAGCAGGGAACATTTTTTTAAGCGAAAAAAGCCTACAATTTCTTTTAAAAAAGTTCAAAAAAAGATTAACGCGCCACAATTATTCTACCGTCATAAAAATTTTATTGATCAATAAAAAAAAAAAAAAACAATAACAAAGCCTGATATGAAATTTTATGCGACAAAAGAAATTATAAGATTCAACGTAATTGGTAGACGGTCTAGAATTTCGTTGTTTACGAGACTGGGGTGAGAGGGTGTACGAGGATGAATCATCGTCGTTTGCAACGCGCAAAACTCTGATCGACCCCCATTTAATACATGGGGAAGAAGAAAGAAGCGTGTTCTCCCTACATTCAAGGAAGATCGTAAGGCCTACGAGAGAAGGGGGGGAGGGTTCATCTGTGATAAACCCGACACCCTCGAAAGCCTCGATCTGCCCCTGTTAAGCATAGAGAATCTCTTGTCTATAGATATCCAGATATTTATATATAGTACATGAATGTAGGGGTGCTGATGATAATTCGTCTCGTTCGGATAATGACTTTTGTTGCAAGATCTGCAGGAAAATAGCTCAACCATTTGGAAGTTGAACCGAATACCTTGGGGGAAAAACATATAATAGAAATGGAGAGAGAAAGAAAGAGAAGGATTGAGAAAAGAACCCTCCACGCATATATATAAGTACGTGACTGGTGAAGGGGCTTTTTGATGCACCGTAAAATAACACGCGCACATGAATGTGTTGTATACTTACAGAATATATATATATAACTGCAGATGACATTATGCTTGTTTGACCCAGAGTTCGATTGTGAATGGGATCGTGCGAGAAAAAAGGGGAGAAGCAGCGGCATTAATACGAGGAATGCGTGGACATGTGCGGAATATTTCAACAACTAGACGCTGATGATTTTCGAGCAGGATGATTTTTGGATTTACTCACAGCTTACGAAAGCTACATAATTACAAAAAAAAACCAATAAATATATCGCCGGAATCTGAATTCAGACTAGAGTAGTGATAGTTTTTTCTCACATGCTTTTTCGGGATTGAATTACTTTACTAGATATTTGACTGTTAATTATAGGATATACACCCCTCAGGGCTCCCGTGCGTCGAATTGTCAGGGCAGCCCTAACTTAAATCGGGGCCTTGAAGGGCTTGGACATGGATGCCCTATCAGACGTTGTCAGAACACTGCCAGGTTAGGCCCCGACAGGGCAATGTTAGGGACGCTAGGATTATTTAAAACATGACACTTTTAAGGCAACCCATTGAGGATCTAGTCGGGTTGCATTAGGGCAGATCCCATTTCGAGGAATTATCATATTATGACAGAACCATGTCGGGTCCCAATTTGAATGTTTTTTCTTTACATTGATATTTTTTTAAATATTATTTAATAGTAAAAAATTATTATTATAATTTATATTGAATTTACTTCATGTCATAGTTTTTATTAACATGTTTTTTAACCTTTTTTGGTTTGCTATATAAAGATTCTGAATTATTTGTTGGAAGATTCTGGAATGCTAGGTACGTTACATTTTTTAACTAATTTTCTTTAACGAGACTGTAGTGTAATGGTAGCGTGCGTATGCGGTTGAGTCTACAGATACGTAGATAAGTCGGGTCGAATCCCGGTGTAGGTAGGAAAATTTTTTTGCGTAAATTAATGTCAGGAGTAATGGAAATAGTGAAATATATGACCAAATGTGATCGGGAATAAAATTCCAATTGAAAAATGAATATTTTTTTAAATGTTCAATTGTTGATAGCGCTCTGACAGGGCTAGTGATAAAGGCCCCGATTTATTTGCCTTTAAAGGCCCTTGTTTAAAAAGTGTGACAGCCCTTTCAGGGGCCAGTATGGGTTTCCACACAAGGTCCTTAACTAAGTTAGGGAATTCTGATCGGGGCTTTTTCGCAGCCTCAACTGAATTGACACACGGGCTGTTCTCGCATTCGAATAAACAATTGTTCGCTACTAAATTATCGCGGATTTAACCAGAGAAATTAATATTCAAGTTTATAAAAAGTATAAAATCATCTTGTACTGTATCTTTATTATGTAAGGTGTTGACCTTTTAAGGACGGGGAATTTTCCATTGAAATTGACTTTTTTTCATGCGAAATTTAGCTATATATGTACTGAATAACTTATGTGGAGTCGCCAACCTTAGAGGTGGTCGACATATCGACCACTCCCGTCCTTATAACGTTAATAATACACAATGGTTAAGTCACGAAATTTAAGAAAATAACGCTGTATTAAAATATTGCGGTGTGTGAAAACCCAGACGTTTTTATTTAATACAGAGAGTTCGGGGTTCTACTGTTTAATAAATTAAGGTAAATGTACCATATTCCGGGGTCGTACACTATTCCGGAAATTTTAATTCAAAACGTTAAAATAAGAAAACTTTTCAATATTTTGGGGAATTTCGAAGGAAAAGTTGATCTATGACTCCTACAATGTATAAAATTCAAGCGTAGTTTATATTGTTATTAGCACTGTAACTGCAATTTTGAGCCAATTAAATTATAGAATTTTTGAAATATTTTACAGCTGAAATACTTATAGAATAGAGTATGCCGGAATTATGGACATAATATTACGGAATTAGTGACAGCGACATATTATTATCACGGAATTACATACATTTATAGGGTCCCCAAATTCGTCAAAAAAAATAATTAAAATATTATCTAATGTGTTTGGAATTTTACAATTATAAACTCCCGGAATATGTTAAATTTACCTTATATTCCGTAAAATAAATTCCACACGTGAGGTCACCAAAGGAGACAGATGCAAATTGTAACGGGGCAATGAAATAATGAACCAATTTCACAAGAAATCTCCTCTATATATTTCTGCGAGAATATGCAGAATTATTGATATAAGGGAATTGTCAATTCGCTCGACGTGATCGACTTTTGGCGTTGGGTGGAGAACAAACACATAAAGCGATAGTAGCACGCGCACCAAGGAAGGGAGAATATAAGTCATTGATGTATGAAACCTATTGAAAATGAGATCGGGTCGGCGTCGCTAATGTTTTCGTTATGCTGTGCGCAAAGTCTACGGCGCACCATTCCGATATAATATTGATACATTTACACATAGAAATGCAATGACGAGTACGTTCGACATTTATACATATGAGTCAGAGCTGTCGATGCGAGATTATCCTTGAAGCATAATGCACGCGAGTGTATCAACAAATTATGTGAGCAGAATTGTAGATGCGCATATGGAACATCGAATATATGCGTAATACATCGATTTACACGTGAATCAAGAACGATAAAAATAAAAGAAGTTCCGATGTAAACAGAGACAGATAGACAGAAAGAGAGAGAGAGAGAGAGAGGGGGAGGAGAGGAAGAGCCAGAGATACATAATTCGTAACTGATGAAGTTTGCCAGGTGAAACTTTCAGTCAAATTATCGCGTACGTGTTTGTACGCACGCCACAAATTGCAATTACCCAGAGAAAGATACATGACATATGTTGGTTCATATACATACATGTAAATACATGTATATATATATATATATATATATACACACATATTTCTATACATGGATAGTTGGTCTCTTCTGCATTTTGAGATCGCACGCAGCACGCGACTGACGTGAGTCAGGGTTGTGAACGAGGAGAGATACGTGTTTCGGATCGCACATCTGTCGTGTTCGTCGGGTATTGTGACCGGACATACGAGCACATGCGATGAAACTCATTACAATCAGAGTACTAGACTAGACACATACATACACATATTATTTATATGGTTAGTGAAAATTTCATTAACCGCCCTTCGAATTAGCCAAACGAACAGGCAAAAAATATAAAAATCGTTTATGTATGCATTAATACACACGTACATATACGTGAATAGTGTGCATACACATCAATATATTTATCTATATATATGTATATGCACGCAGAAATATTTGAGGCAGCCGGTTTGGAGGATCGTAGGCCGCTTCATCTGCCTTTTGTCACGCAAAACTCTACACGGTTTGGGAACAAAAGATGGAATAAATTGTTATACGCGAGGGGTGTAGACGACGGAAAAAATTTCGGTGAATTGTTGAACAACCCAGGCTGCATAAATATATTTGGTTCCATATATAGATATATCCATATATGGGTCATTTTAGCCCAAATCAACGATGGATCTCGTGAATGTTGCCATATCTTTTATCAAGTATTTATATTTGATGAAAGGTTGAAAAAAAAAGTGAAGTCAAATAGAGTTTTAATATAAAAAAAGAAGCTCCGCTGTTCGGGGTTAACGGGACAGACCTAGTTAGAATTTTCGAAAAATCGATTTTTTTTTATTTCATTTTCAAAAAGTAGAATCTCTTACGAACATTTTCCGCCCAGGTAAATGTAAATCGGACCATTATTCGCCGAAATACAAGACTTTGTAGCACGTCGTGTCTGAGCCATAGGTAAGCAGGTAGCGGACTTCAAGTGCGTTTTTCTCGAAACCATGTTTTTGAAGTCGGTGATCACTGTAGCTCGAGAACGGCTTTACCGATCGGGTTGAAATTTATATCACTTCTTCTATACATGGTAGTCCTCCATATGAACGAAGGATTTTTTTTTTGGATAATTATTTTTATTTTTAATAGCAAAAAATGGAACTGATATTTTGGTCAAAAAAACACTTTTGACTTTTAACGGCCGCCATTTTGTGAAAAATGGAAATTTTTCAAAACCCTTCGTTCAACCGGAGCATTATATCATTAACTAAAAATCCCCTCCGTTTTTTTTGTTTCAGATGAGCCGTTGCAGCGTGAGCTTGATCACCGCAAACCGTGTTTTTTTTTGCAGCGTCCTCGGCAATTGACGGTCACCAGCTTATTTCGATATGTATTGCGTTGAAAAAATTGCAACATATACATTACATATGTATCTTTTAAACGGAAGAACTTTTGTTGTGAATTATTTTATCGTTTGACCAAAAAAAAATCGGAAAAAAGGCCTTTTTTTTGACGTTCCAACTAGCTCTGTCCCCTTAAATAGTATCTAAGCAACTTTTGAAATTGGATTTCCAGTTATATCTCATCAGATTTTTTAACAAAAGTTTTGAATTCTGGCGAAAAAAATGACTGTGAGGAGCCAAAAATGTCGTTACACATTCAAAGTAAATATCAATCTATCGATTCTATTTTTGTCATATAAATAATCACAATTAACAAGAAAAGCGTTGAGACCAATTATTCACAGCTATAATGATATTCGGACAATTATATCATAGTGTTATATTATTTCAGATCCTAATCGTCGGGACATTTACAGCATGGTAATAGGTTCTCTGCTCAAGTTGATTAATTATTATACCAGGAGCAAAGTTTCTGTACGCGATATTACAGCAAAATGTACCATTGTCTCGCTGTATATAATATCCTTAATTGCGCCAATAATTCATGCAGAATGAAACTGGCAAAGCGTTAAAAGTCTCTTCTAGGGGCTTATTATTTATCTTTATCGCTATTATCTATAAAAGGTATCTTAGCAGAGGTAAAATGTTGTTACACATCAAGCCAATTAGGATGAATATATGAAAAATATCTTATTAGTTGAAGTGCACAGGCCACTGATATTGACGTTACAAACTCGGATATATGTATCGAGCGAACGTGGAGCAAGTGGCCGTTATCATTATGGTTCACAGGAGAAGCGGGCGATGATAATTTGAAACTCTTAAGAGCGAACGAGCTTAAGAAAACGGAAGAAAGAGAGTGGACAAGGAATAAGCATTCGATCAGGCAGGATCGTGGCGTGATTATTAGCAGGCTTCTTTCCTCGATCGATGGTCCTTTACTGCAAATACCAGGCGAAACAAGAGGAAGCTGATACGTGTATTAAAATTATATACATAAAGTATGAAGCACAAAAACGACCAGAGGGAGCCATTGATTCGCGTCTCGACTTTCCCGCCGTTATTTCTTTTATCCCCGGGTTCTTCTATTTTGTCCTCCATATTATACCTTCCGGTTTCTACATATATAAAAGCATACTTCTCATTTTCTCGAGTTGTTTTGTTCGAAAAAACTTTTATTTGCTCCATTTCTTTCTATACCGCGTGCATATGGCTGCCCCTTTTTAACGAGGGCGATGCAGAAATAAAGCACGGATTCGTGGTCTTGAAGCGAGAAAGTAAAAGTAATACGCGAGTAAAACGCCTCGCCACTATGGCGAAGGGCCACGAAAGAGGAAACGCTTGCGAGCTCAAAAAAACCCACAACCCAAACAATAGAAAAGAGGGTTAGAGTACAGTTCAAAGTGCAGCAAGAGAAGATTCTCGATGGGTGAGGTACGCAATTGTTGCTTTCGCGATCGAAAAAGCCCTCCAACTTCGACATTGTGAACAATGAACCTCGAAAGAACTTTTCTGTCTCTCCTTCTCTCTCTCTCTCTCTCTTTCTGCTCTCTTTCGCCCTCTTCCTTTCGCGTAGCTCTCATGACGGTGGGGGTGTGATAGTAAAAAAAAAAAAATAAAAGACAAGCAGCGAACGGTTGCGCAAAATGGGAGAAAATATCACGACAATAAATCTGGAAAAGGGAGAAAAACTTTTTAAACCTAACAAGAATTGACCGCTGAAGTTTGGAAGAGAAAAAGAATTTGGTGTATACGAAGATTTTCTAGCCTATCGAAAATCTTATATATTATGACAATGTGATGAAATCTTGCCCGAATTTAAGCGAATACAGTATATATAGTTCCAGAGAACCCTTGGTTTTGAAGTTCTATCCTACGAGGATGGTCCTCTAATTAAGTTAATTAAACGACAAAACGGCCAAGCGGACAACTCAAGATCTACGAATTATATTAATTATGATATACGAGAGAGTAGAGATAAAGAGATTCTGGTCCGTTTCTCCGTTTGCACTCGTAATAATGTTTGATATTAAAATGCCGAGAGAATCGAGTTGAGTGGGCCAGCAAGCAGCGGAGCATCCGGAACTAGGCACTGAATACCATAGGAAAAGAAAAAGATTGAAACAAGGAGCGCGAGGAAGAGGTAGGAAGAAGGAAGGCGAGCGAGCTGGAGAGAAAGAAAGAAAAGGAAAGGAGAAGCTCAACTGACGAGATGAGTGAGAAGAAGAAAAAGAAGAGGAAAAAAATTCCTTTCGGAGGAAAAGGCCGGAACAGCTCCTGCAGAAAGCTCATAAGGGATGAAGAGACGAAGCGGTGAGACTCGCAAGAGCGGAAGATGCTGAGGGAGGGTGGACGAGTTGAAAAACTGCTCGAGCTATTTTGTTGAGAAAGAGAAAGAAAGAGAGGCCCCCTCGGCGTTAACGTAGTGGGTGTGAATAGGAGATGGAAGAGCAATGTAAGAGAGAGAGAGAGAGAGAGAGAGAGAAAGAGAGAAAGAAGAGGACATTGCACGTGAAAATGGATAGAGAACGGAAATAAAGAGAAGGAAGAAGTAAAAGAGCAAGGGGTGGGATACAAACGCAGAGCACGTCGAAAAGCTGGCTGCTTCCCGTGGTTCCTTTATTCTCTCGTTCTCTGTTTTTAAGAATGATCCAAAAAAACATCGCGTTCACTCTACGGAGGCTAACGCGTAAGTATGAAGAAGTGTGAGGAAGTGGAAGACAAGCTCGGTAAAACGGCACTGTATAAACCCTCGGTGAAAAAGGTAATAAAGGACACTACGAAGGAGGGTTCTGCGCGAGCTTTAAGGAATGCACCAGACTTTCCATACCGCCTTTACTTTCCTTTATGCATCGCTGCAGCACAAATCGTGCGCAAACAAAGTAACACTAAAAACTAATTTTGTGACAAACGAAAAGTATTGCGTAAAAGTAGTTGAAAGTAAGTGAAAAATTCTCATTTAACTTTTCCACTCGTTTGCATAATAGTTTTATGAAAATTTTTTATAAAATCTTAAGTTTCCGACGCTATTTTATGATTGCAATTTTTTTTTTCACCCTTTAAAAGAAGAATAAAAAGAATGAAAATAATGAACATTTATTGGATTTGCAATTTGTAAAACAAAAGAATGAATTCAGTAAAGTATGAAATACTGCCGAGGATTAATAAAAATATACCTAATATAACTCGATCAACATTTGCATCAAGTTTAGTCCTAATAGTTGGCGTTGGAGTCGCTATTATGGCTCTTGATTTTTCACGAAAAAGCGAATTTTTTCATGATATTGCAACTTGGACCATTAAAATGTAACGAAAGTTTTCTTTTTTGGATCGCCCTAACAATTTTTTTTAGTTTTAAATCACAAAACTTGCTCGATCTTTTTGTTTAGGTCTTTATTGTGTATCTAAAAGTTTGAATTAAAAAACGAAAAAAAAAGCTTTGAAAATATTTTTTTTTTTTTGCCTTTACAGCTGATACTTCGCAAAATGCCGTCGTAGACAGATAGTGCCCCGTTTATAATAACGAGCGAGTCAATATACATGCATATATATGTGTATAGTAACGGCCACAAACACACACGCACACACATAATGAGAGACATTATAAATTCTATGCACTAAATTCCAGTCCATTCCATCCTATGCAGCCCAGGACTACGTGTCGTAAGTAAATTTGTGGTATGTGAATATAAATGAGACTAACGAGCTCTATAATATCAGTAATGACGCTAGATTGCCGACACTTGGCCTTACAGTGGCTTTACGGAATGAAGAGATCGAGCAAAGTTGTGGTCAGTTATGTGATCCCCTCTAGATTTTGGAGTGGTGATGCCATGACCAAGAGGAAAAGAGAGACAAAGAGAGAAAGAGAGAGAGAGAGAGAGAGAGAGAGAGAGAGAGAGAGAGAGAGAGAGAGAGAGAGAGACGGGGGGGAGGGAGGGAGGGAGAGAATCTCCTATATGGCGCTTCTCGTCTCTACCTCTCGTGTTCATTTACATACAAAGGGAAGGGCAGTTGAATCCGTTGAGACTCTACGGTCAATAAGGGGATGAAACACACTGCATATACATTCCATTGACGAGATTCTTGAACCACATGCATACATTACGTGAGTATATTGCCATAAATTAATATTTCACCTAGAAATACAAAATACAGAAGGAAAAACCATAATTATTATACATTATGCAAGACAATAGACGAACAAATTTGAAAAAAAGATACTGAATCATGAAAACTTGACAGATTCAATTTTTCATTAGATTGAGATTAAATAGCGCTAAATTATTATTGGGTTTGACCCTCTTTAAATTAGAAACCGACGAGCGTGGGAAAATAAAAATCTGTAGAAAACAGGGCAGCATCGAAATCGTTCGACAATATCAAACGACCGACTTTCTCTAGAACTCAAAAGTTTCTCATTTTTGTCTTCTTTTATCTTTCATCAAAAGTCTTTCATCAAAAGAATTTGATGAAAGACTTCTAGCATCTCCCTTCTTTTTTACTTTTTTTTCAGCGTGTTAATTTTTTTTTTTCTTTACGTTGATCCTCGGGAAAAAATGGATAGACAATCCGGAATTAGTCTGAGCAGTTGGGGAAAAGACGAGAGGGCAAACGGGGACAGGAGAGTTGGAAAAACTATGGGTAAGAGAAGAGATTGTGCGCGGCGTGGCGAGAGGGTAGCAAAGTGCACCACTGGCAATTTCTTGGCTTAAAAACTCTTTCCAAATACATAGAAAGTAAGGAGAAGCTTACTGGAATGAATGGTACAGTTATCGGTCCGTACGTATACATGCACAAACTATCGGGTTGTATTGCCAAGAGTTCTACATACAAATATCCGGTACCGCGAAAGTATAAGACCAGGGTGTAATCCTTTAGCTCGTAGCGACGAGGAGTTTATTTCGAAAGGTATAAGACGTCGACAACACAGAGTGTTCAAGCCATGTATACAAGCCATGACTATCTGGAGTAAAAGGTCGTGTGCACTTTTACGCGAAACCCGAATTAACCTCGGAGCAAAAAAGAGAAAAAAAAAGAATTCTAAAATATATATATATATATATATATATAAACAAAAAGAAGAAAGCGTACACGAGAAAGAACAAGAAGAAGAGGCGGACGAAAGTAGAAAGAGACGAGGGAGAAAGACGAAAGTGTATTAGAAGAAGAAGAAAAAGATGAGCGCGAGTGCAAGACGGATTATAGAGGGAAGCGGGCTGTTCCGTACGATATATATATAACTATTACGTACAAACCCAAGGCGTACCGAATTATAGAAGCTTATTAACGTGGCAGCAGCTGGTGCACCCTCGTGTGTAATTCCAACTACATCGAGGAGTATAGGGCACAAGCGCAACCGCATATACAATTGAAACATCCGAGGCGTGTGGATAACTTTAGCATGTGAACGAAAGTCTATTGGTGACTATGCACGTACATGTATATATATATATATATATATATATACATATAACGTATTTGCGTGTAAGTAGATATCCCACAGGATCTATCCAGCTTTTCGAATGGGGAGTATAGCTTTCTCCGGAATTCTCGAAAGCTCTGTGGTTCTGGAGGTTCGTTCATCGAGCACATACACATTCCACAATGTATATGCGAGGAGGAAAGGCAGGAATAGTGGGGGGGAATACCACAGCGGTGCGTTATTGTCTCTAATTTAAAGCAACGATTTCCTGTCGTTCAATACGACGTCGCAGATGTGCCCCGCCGTACAAATTTCATAGATATAGTATAGTAAAAATTGAAAAAAGTGGAATAGTGTATGTAAAGTGAAAAAAAGTTTTAGGAAAGATTCTCTATTAAGGAAGCTCCGTCACGTAGGGCTGGGTTGCATGGGAGCATAAGCAGGGCCTTTTTTATTTTTAGTAATTCACATGTTTGTCATGATACAATTGGTTATAAACCTATTATTGGTATTTTTATACAAAAATTATTAGTTGTACATAGATAAATAAATACCGTAAAATTAGTACAATTTTATGTTACGGTACGGCATAGAGAAGTACGGCAACATCACAAATCTCCATCTCACTCTCTCCTCTAATTTCTTTGTCGTACTCATGACATCCAGCTGACCGCGGGTCGTCGCGTGTTATTGTGTAAAAAATTTTCATTTTTTAAAAGAGCTTACAGTGTATTGTTTATTGAAAAAATGCATTGATCAAACAGTTCAACAACTCAGAAAAACTTGATTTGATACATATATTTTGCTTTAGTAATTTATTAAGATATTTATCATTTTTAACCCGTGTGCAGGCGCACTATAAGACTTTTTCTCTCACACTTATATTAAAACGATGATTACTCGAAAATTTCAAATGACATAAGCATTTGAAATTTTTTCTATCTTCACCATATTTATTCTTCTGTACGATAGAAGAGTTAAATAATTTTTTGGAATTTTTGTTTTGGAATTTTTTTAATTATTATTTTTTGGTTTTTAGTGTCAATTATCGTTGTATTTAGGGTTTTTTTTTAATAAAAATTTTTAACAGCTACAATCTGTTTACTTTATAATAACAATTTATTTTTCATTATTGTTGAGAAATAGATGACAGGTTTTCATTAATCCATTATATTATTTATTTTATTACGATGAAACCAACTTTTCTATCTATACGTCAATCGCAAACGAATTTAAAGTTACGTAACTGATGACTTAATTCTCGCGCATACGTTTCTACGTTATACAGAAGACCTGATTTCTACGACGCTGCCCAATCTTCATACGGTCGCAAAACCTGCCGAAACTTCAAGTATTTCAACATTTTAACATTAAATATCTTTTTACATAAGTCGTTAACCAAATTTGTTTTAATTATATTTGGAATCCTTATAACCTAATCAACGTTATTGTAGTTTTTGTTCAATATCTGTTGCGTGAATGCGAAGATATCGCTTGCTACAAGTCCCTTGAGGGGTGACTTTTCCATAAGCCCTGTGTTAGAAATCCTAACTTTAACCATTTTTATCTCTCTTATTTAGTCGTTGAACTTACCTGAAACTTTGCATACGTGTATATGGGTACTTTATCTATGACATACTTAAAAATTCTTTTTTTCCGTTGATGAGACGTTTATGATGAAGCCTCCTTAAATACTCATAGATGTAATCATATTAATGAACAAAATTTTATCCAGTAAAATTGGCTTTAAATTTCATTATGAAAATAACGGTATAAACCTGTTGGATTAATTCACTAAACCAGTCATCGAGTGCCCAACTTTTCTAAACGATCTTTTTATTTCTTATTCCTTTTTTTAATCAATTTTTATAAAAAGCACCAAATAAATAATGCGCATTCAACAAAATTTCCTATCTACGCATTTGGGTGTAAAACTGTATATTTTTTCCAAAACAGCATCATTTTTGAATTCACAGAACAAATCGAAATAAAGAGCATCACAAATGAGGCAGACCAAAAAGAAAGAAACGGAGAAAATTTAAAATTCAGTCTAAGCACTTTCGCCAATTTTCTTACAAACAAGCTGACCGACACAATTCGTTATTTGCATCCGTTGCGTATTCAAATCCTCTCGAAATCTGAAATTTCGGTCATACTCTGTGATTTCATGAGTTAGAAGTTTAGAATATTTGAAGCGGGAATAAAAAAAAAGAGACTCGAATTTCAGTGTTCCTATGTGAAAAACGTCCGGTGACGTTTTATTATCTTAGTTAAAAAACGTGAAGGAAAAATATCTTGCTTGTATATTTTCAAAGGTGGAAATATTGACTCTATGGAAGTGGTTCAGTGTGTGATATTACCGTAAACCTCAGTTGTTCAAAAGTAGTCACGTGTATAAATGCGACACCCGAACGCATATCAATATATATGGATATGCACACGGGAGTTCCGCCATATACATTCACGTGTTTAACTAACAAACAAAAAACCACAATCTTCGTGTATACAGACATGCAAACGTGTGCATGTGGAAGTATCTTTTATCCTACTGTATTTTTCTCCGTTCAGTGGACCGAGAGAATTGAACGAAAGCCAAAATACGCCGGCCGAAAGCTCTTTGCCAGGAAAGTTGGTGAATCTAGCCATACATACATCCACATCCACCTACATGCATGCATATATGCATATAAATGTATATAAATATGTATGTATATATGTATACATGTAAATAGTCTAGAATGGAACATAACCACTCTCGAGTTTGGGGCCCAGCACCGGTGGTTTTGGTGGTCTCGCTTGATTACCGATGCGGTGTGAGGAGCATTGTCATTTCGGTGTTCAACCTTCTGAAATTTTGTTTTTTTTTCCTTCCCATCTCTTGGCTCTTAACAAAAGAATAAGCAAGAAAACAATGAAAAAAGGCCATTAGCCTAGCAAGGGATACCTTGCTTATTCGTCACCCAGTTTATAAGCGACTATATTCTTTTTTCTTTTTAATGAAAAATTGATCGTCAAATGGATAGTTGTTCGAGGCACAGAATCATCGACAAAATTCTACTCGACATTTCAAAGTTCGATGCTATATATAAAGGTAATAACAATGATCGAAAAAGCGAATGTTTATTTCAACATTATATTGATTATTTTTTCATCCTAGCAAGGAAACGTAAACCATCAGTTTTGTTACAAGTGCACGAAAAGAGAGATCCGTGTATTTGAAAATGGACTGTATGAAGATTATATATGGGCTTAGAAAAACAACGCAACATTTTCCATATTATTACTGAGCTTAATTAAATATGATGAGTGAAAACGAAATAAATGTTATGCCTCAATGTAAAGAATTTTCCCACGTTATCAGCCAGTACATTTTAATATCCAATGAATATTTCAAACATAAATATTGAAATCACATGTAAATATGAGTGAAATTTACCGTTTGGTTTAATATATGAGAGAATTGTTTCCACAATAATAATGTGAATATGTAATATCAATTTTTACCAAGTATCACTGAATTTTCAACGAACGCTGAGCTGAAATATTGTGTACCGCACGTCACGGTACAAAATTGCATACTGCACTTGGATGTTTACATGTATTAATAAACCGAAAGAGAAAGAAAATGTTCACAAAACAAACAACAAAAAAACAATTTTATTGCTACGTTGCAATGTATCACATGGTAATTTCTACTGTGAATATCAAGGTGTATAAATTACTTTTCATTCTCTCCGTGCTTGTGCAAGTGAGTAATCGATTGACTCTTTATACGCAAAAATGTTTCTAATATATTTTTTTTTTTTTCACGAAAAATAGGAAGAAACGTGACATATATGTATTTGTATACATAAATCATGTTTCGCAATAGCCAAAGAGTACGCTATCCGATTTTTCACTCTCTGGTGCCCCTTTCTTTGGTTCAATTTTCTGATTTTCTCTCTCACTTTCTGTGTACTAGTCTCAGAGAAGCAACGCGTGCACATCATGATCGTATATGTGACGTTGGGAAAGAAAGTTTCTCTTTGTCTCTCGGGCTCTCTTCATCTCTCGGCCGAAGTACATATAAGTATATATATGTATATATGTGTGTATACATATATACACAGTCGTTGAAGTGTAAGAAAGGTTGGCTTCAGCCTTTAGGGAAAGGGTGAATCACGGAATACTCTCCGGTCTCTGTATATATACACGCCTGCACACACGAAAAAATAAAACCCCTTGGGCTCTTTGCCTTTGAGAAAACTCATGTATGCTTTTCCATTCTCGTGCAACTGGCATAGAAGAAAGACACGAGATTTCACTGTGTATCACGGAAGTTTATGAATATTATATACATACATATATATATATATATATATATGGAAAGAAAGAATGAGAAAGAGAAAGATGGCAGTACGGCAAGAAGAGCATCGAGACATCTCGGAAGTGAAGTTACAAAGAAATGTATATAACAAAAATGCAAATACAAATATTGCTTTCTCCCTCTCCCCTTCTTTTCTACGCCGTCTCGCAGATTCTTCGACTATTCTGCAAAACGGGAGTACGCCTCTTTGCATACATGGGACATGCCACGATTCAATTGGAAATATGGTTCCCTTTGATCTGCCATAGAATCGCACATACCGCTGTATATCGCAATAGCGCCGTGCACTGTGTTTGTATCGTATTTTCCATCTCACCTACTCGTGCCACCATTTCCATGCGTCTTATTACAATTATGCATATATATACATACATATATATATATGTATATATATGTATATGTATATGTATATATATATGTATATGTATATGTATTGTAACGACTTTTTCCCCTAAGTCGCACAAAATATATTTATTCTCGATAATCTCTGGACGCCAGTTTAAGAAAATTCTTAAACAAATTTTATTCGAAACCATCGAGAACAAATAAAGATGTTTTCCCGGTCGTAGCCGTAGTTTGAAACGATTTGGTAGAGGGGCGAGGTCAAATACAAAATACAAAATTAATCACTCTCAATTCTCACACAAATCCGGAATTACAATTGATATTTATTCAGTGAAAACAAATTAAGGATAAATTGGATTTGGTTTTTCCGGAAAAATATAAATTTACAATTTAATAATTACAATTGAATAAAAGAAAAGAAAAATAAATTTCGATACAAAAAGTTTCAAAAAAATAAATTCAGAAATACAATGTTCTTCTGTTAACCGTCGAAATTAAATTAACAATAAAGTAACCTTTTTAGTCGATCTATCGTACCAAAATTGCGTAACGTTAAAGATCACTCCATTAACGTACTTTCCAACTATAAAATAATATAGATCTACATCGACAATTATATAACAATTTTTACAAACTATGGATCTCGAGATTGGACAAAAGAATATACTAGAATTCCTCTCGGCAATTCAAACTAATAAAAGACAACGACAATTCGCGAAAGATTTAAATCGCAAGACAAGACGTAACCGAAATTTTCCAAACGCGTGCGTACCCCGAAACAATATCACTCTTTTACTCTCAAAATTCCAAAATATTATTCGCGAATATTACTCAAAACGGTACAACAAAATTAGAGCGAAACGACGGCTCACCGCTACAGTTTCAGTAGGACGAGATCCGGAAAAAGACCACGGATATTCTCTCCATCGATAATTCGGGGCGTCGAATTCTTGATCGGAACGGCCACGGCTCGAGAAAAAGACGTCCTCCGTCGTTGCTGCCCAAAACTCGAGTCCTCGATAATTGTACCGAGAGCCAATACGCGAATTAGGGTCCTAACCCCCCACCCGTTGCCTCCTCACGAGAATCGCAACTGTTTGTTCTCGAATATTCTAGAGTCTTCTCTCGCCGACCTGACCTCAACGATATATTTTGAATTTCGACGATATTTCCGAGCGACAGTTTTTGTTTCGCTGAGCTGTAATTTCAAAGATTCGTTGAGCGGCAAATTCGATGTTTCGTCCCGATAAGATGATGACTGTGACTTCTAACGAGAACACGGCAATCTCCGGAATGCTGAAAGACGCATCCTGAGTTCGACAGCTCAGGTTGAGGGCATGGAGCTAGCGACCCACGCTTGATGACCTTGAACTTCGCCATAACCCTTTCCTCGACGATAAAACCTCCCGAAAACGACGATAATCCGATGTTCTTCGGTATAAGAGACCGTCGTTCGCTCGTACAAAAATAAAATAATTCAAAATAAAATTAGTAAGTGAGAAATACGCAAGCATTTGGCCCTTCTGGATGTACTCGAGAGAAATTCTTCATCGACGAAAAACGCTTCCCTCTCGTGCCGTGCCAATTTTTAAACATTTTGGGACGTGGGCAAAATTACCACGTCACAGTATATATACTTAACATATTTACACACGCGGGGGGACAATATGCAATGAAATTTTAAGTCTTCGAGTTCATCTTATAGGACTAAAGAATGTCGAAAAAAATATTACCCTATTTATTTATAATATGACAGTGATAATGCATACGAAATAAAAGCCGTTTGACGTAGTAAAATTTATTGTGATATTGCTGTACAAAAATATCTTGAAGAAGGATCCCCTGCATATATGGGATCGAGACTACAATCATAAAATGCATCAACGTTCCAAATTGTTTCAACGTCTCAACGCGAACATATTTCCTATTTATTGTTCCAAATGCAAAGATGAGAAAATATTTCTAAAGCTGTCCTCGTCAAGATTTCTTGCAATGTAAATTCGATCCCTACTAAATTTCTGGTTTCGTTGCTGTTCGAGAAGAGAAAAGAAATCGACGTAACTCTCATAAATGCCGGGGGTGATGATACGTTCGATTTCGAGTTTTGGCAGGCTGCTACGATTTCGTTCACTTCTATTAATGCAAGTGGCGGTTCAAAGACTTCAACTGGAACACTAAACTTTCAACTGAATTTATAAACTCTGAACATTAGTCAAATTGCTGAAGTTTGTATGCTGATATATTGCTTTAGAAGAATAATATGTCGACTCGGACTCTCAACGTAAAATTACCGCTCCAAGTGAGGTTCGTTGCAGGAAGATAAAGTCGAATCGGTTTTCTCAACGAACTTTTTCGTCCTGGTTCATTGCCGGACAAGTTTTTTTCTCATTCTTTCACAATTTAACGCTCGAAAGCAACACGCATACATTTGCGTACACACGAATACAACTGCGTAAGTCTTATGCTCGCGCTCTCGCAAACTCTAAACGTAGCAAATTCCAGAGCGTGTGCCTACATATTCAAATATGTGTATACATTCGTATGTGTTTGTATTTGTATATCAAATAATATAGTCTATGCTTAAATGCACCTTCAAACATCAGCGTAAATGATCCAACATTTTACATAAAGTAACTGCCCACTAAAAAAGATATTATATTTGACCACTTCTCCATGCAACACTGCCCTATGTGCAGATTTGCTACGAAGAATAAAACTACGAATTTGTTCAACTAAAATATTAGTGATGTGTGTATATATATATATATATATATATATACATGTTTGTTTACATTCTTTTATTCATTAGTTTCAAAACATGTCCTACAATGGGAAATCAGTCTCCTTTCTGCCACAATGCCGAAACACACGAATATTCAGCTTCGTGAAATCGTGTTAAAACTTTCGTTAGAAGGAAAAAGTTCTCGTGATGTTGCGGAGACTTTATCTACTGCCAAAAGTACCGTTAATCGTATTATTACTAAATATAAATTAACAAACTCACTGTGTGACAAAAATCGGAGCGGTGGACCGCGAAAAACTTTGAATCGCGTCGACAAAATTATAAAAAGAAAGTGCATTGTAGATCCACGAAAAAGTGCTGCACATGTTTCCCGGGAATTGCGAAGTGAAAATCTAGCTGATGTTAGTCGGAGTACGGTATCTCGACGTCTCAAAGCTGCGGGGCTGATTGGGCGTGTTGGTGTAAAAAAACCATTGATTAGCAAAAAGAATAAGAAGGCTAGATTAGACATTGCGAAAAAATATCAGCGCTAGACAGTATCAGATTGGCGGAAAATACTTTTTTCCGATGAATCGAAATTTCAATTATTCGGAAGTGATAATCGGAAGTACGTAAGACGTCCAGCAGGTACCAGATATAATGTAATGTGCCAAATTCCTACCGTAAAACACAGTTGCGGAAACATTAAAGTTTGAGGAGCATTTTCTGTTGATGGCGTTGGTCCGCTGGTGGAAATTCATGGCAATATGGACGCTGCAATGTACAGGGACATACTACAAGATCATATGCTCCCATTTGCAATGAAAAATTTGCCGCGTGGTTGGGTTTTTCAACACGATAATGATCCGAAACACGCTTCGCGTCTTGTTAAAAATTTTCTTCAAAGCCGGAAAGTCCGCCTTCTTGACTGGCCATCGCAGTCACCGGATTTAAATCCTATTGAACACCTGTGGCAAGACCTCAAGCATCGTGTTGGAACGAAAAATTGTTCCAACAAAACGGAATTGTGGAACCATTTGCGAAGTGAATGGGAAAAATTGCCACAAGAACGAATCAAACAACTAATTAGGTCTATGAGTCGAGTGGAGAAGACCAAGACATGCTTCCTTATTTTTCAAGTTTTTTGTTATTTTTTTCATACCCAAAAGTACGCGGCCCAATACTTTTGCACAGCCAGTTATAAAAAATTGTTGAACAATTAATGATTCAAGATCGATATCAATGTATACAACCTATTGTTTCCAAATATAATTGATTACGTGTTATCATTACTCGTTTGTTTTTCTCCCGCCACCATATTTTTGTTCAATGTGTATAAAAAATAGAGTGGCCCGAAACTTTTGCATGCCACTGTATATACTAAAAACACGCACCAACGGTCGCGAAAACCACTCGTCTGTCTGCTGCTAGCATTTGAAAATCAGTACGTAGCGGATAACCCAGCACGTGAACTCGTTTGCTTCAAAAAAACTCGACTATATTTTGCATTTACGTACTACATAAATAAGAAAAAAAATACGAGCAAAACAAACCAAAATCCCGTCGTTGTTTTATCGGTTGTATTTGATTTATGAAGGTTTCCTGGAGAAAAATAAAGTTGAAGAGTTCAAAGCTTAGTCAGCAATTATAGTGTTAACAAAGTATCAAAAATATGAAGATAGTTCGATCGAGTACTCCAGTAGTATAATAATATAATATACAGGTAAGGAGAAGGAAAAAAAATGTATACCTATATCCATAAATATATATATATATTTATATATATAGTATATAATATATATCCTGCGGCGGGTTTATGCGGACGAGAACGCTTCACTAACTCGACTAGCGCTCCAGGTGCTTTGTTCGCAGAGGGCACAGATCGGTGGCCTCTCTTCTCTTCTCTCTGTCCCCCTCCCCCTCATTCTATCTCTCCCTCCCTCCCTCCCTCCCTCCCTCCCTCCCTCCCTCCCTCTCTCTCTCTCTCTCTCTCTCTCTCTCTCTCTCTCTCTCTCTCTCTCTCTCTCTCTCTCTCTCTCTCTCTCTCTCTCTCTCTCTCTCTCTCTCTCTCTCTATCCCTTTGCAAGAGCGCCAGGTAGGCAAAGGTATGTGCCATGATTCTGTGTTGAACGAGTCCAACCGAGTCTATATATAAGCGTATATATAGGCATATACACGAGCATGAAAGACCTCTGGCGAACAGTTCTCTCGAAGTTGCGTGCCACGTCTATTAAATCTATAGCCGAGGGCGATCGCGTTTTCTCTCTCTTTCTGTTTCACGCATACGTATACATACATACATGCGGACGTTCTCTCGTTACATACCATAGACGCATAGTCACATATAAAAGTTACGTATACACGGGACGAATCGTCTCACATGCCAATATTAATACTGTAGAAGTCAACTAGGAAGCTTTTATTTTTCGGTGTCGTTTTGATAAACTTAATTAGCCACGATCCTACATACAAAAGGGAAAAAAGTATAGTGATCAACTGAGGCTCCGATCACACGATTTGACACTCGAAATATTTTACTCCAAACAAAGTGTTCCAATTCGCACCGTTGAAGTGTAAAGAATAATTAATTTTTTTTTTCTTTTCATTTGTTCTGTATTGTTCAATATTTTGCGAGCCAGTTGAACATGAAAATCCCTCAATTTTCTTTCCTTATTGTTGTAAAAAAACCTGCAGGCCTAATGTGCAATTTCGATCAATCCGATAACTCAAACAATTTTTGTTGCTTTGCAAGCACGTAAACTTCAACGTCACAGAAAATGAATTGAACAAATTATTTCAAATTGACAATTCCATGTTTTGTACTACATGACGATAAAAAGAACTCTACACGTTTTTGGAAAGTACAAATGTGTAGAATTCCGAACGTTTTCTCAGGCTTCTCTCGGGATCTTTATCGATACTCAATAAATCAAAGAATGTTCCAAACTTTTATTTATTATGTGTATATATATATAGATGAACAATTGTCCATGTGTTTGGTACACGAAAAACCGATGTTTTGAAAAAGTTATCGAGGCAACAAGCCATTGACTCGTTAGCCAGTTACAAGATGTTTGCCACAACCAACTTTTCCGTGTTTTCGCGATGAGACGTTGTATTTTGTCCATGTATATGTCTATATATCATATAAAGATGTTGGGCGGGAGTGTAAAGACAAACAAGCGTGCTTTCGTCGCTATTCTGGAAAGTTTGCTAAGTCTCTATGGGGCAAAACCTGTATGATGCGCGTCTGCGCCGTTCTATTGTCCTACATGCTCGTTTTATTTAACAAGAATACGGTATAAGAAAGAGGGGGAAAAATGGAGGGAGAGAGATTAAGGAGAAATAGAGAGAAAGGATCTAGAAAGAAGAGAGAGAAATACACATTCTCGCAACGAGAGTGGCTTTATATATATGCGATGAAGACCGAAACGAAATTCTACACCGCCTACTCTCTACTACCTTTGGGGATATTTCTAGAAGCGGTTTGTGGATGCTGCCCGTCCAGAGGGCCCGAAGAACGAAAGAAAAGAGATAGAGAGAGAGAGAGAGAGAGAGAGAGAGAGAGAGAGAGAGAGAGGGAGAGAGAGGGAGAGAGAGAAAGGGGGGAGGGGGGAGAGGGAGAGGGGAGGGATAGAGGATGCTCCACGTTTTCGATAGAACAATGGTGCTGGAAAGCTGCACGTATTTATGCGCGGTTGCTGGGGTCGTCAGCTGTTTGTGACAAGGTGTTCGAATAGCCCTGACTACGGATCTCAGGTAAAACCTTTTCGTTCATTTTATATCCAAAGAAAAAGTATACTGAAAAACTGTATATACGACCATACTATGAAGTATAAGCGGATAATTCACCTCCGTTTTCGATTCTCAATAGACTTTGGAGAATAATTTCGCACGAAAAAAATATCGATGCTCATAATTTACAACACAAATACCTTTTTTGGGTACAAAAATTCGCGAAGTACGAAAAACACCGCAATAGATTATTCAATTTTATAATACGATTAATTAAAAAAATACGTTTAAAGAGAAAAACAAAGACCAAAACCATCACTGGACGATCCAAAAATAAAAATGAGTTTAAAAAAAATGTTCTCAAGAAACGAACACAAATTATACTACGAAAATAGGTGCCAAATATTTGTTGAATTTTAATGGCGTTCTTTCATTAAGCTGAATAAATAATGCAGATTCTTCGTCCACAAGTCCCATTGTCACATAACCTACACATAGTAATAATATGCATGACATTACCGAGGGAAGCGTTTAATTGGAAACAAAAAATGATCGAATAAAAACGCGGTCAATTGATAGTTGCGGGAGGGGGGGGGGGGGGGGGGTCAAAAAGTGATAAAAATGAGAGAAAAGACAATAAAAGTGGATGATACACACTCGTCGCGAGAATTGATTGGGGAAAAATCGTATTTTATAGCATCGGGATGTCAATTTATCGTGTACACAATGGGGTAACGTGCGAATCGTAAACCCATCGATTGTTCCAAACTCCAATTTTTTTCCTCACACATTTTTTTTGCATTTCGTTAACGCCTGTTCGATCCCAAAATAATTGTATTCCGAAAAATTCCACACTTGAGCAGCACACACACTCTCGAAGCTCTCGAATATGCAGGCTCATAAATTAGGGACTATTTATTTTTCTTTACTGGCCTTCGGTATTGTATAGTGGTTTTTAAACATACACACGGGATGTTCAAGTGGGTCTCTCACTGTGGGTCCCCGAGGAGGAAAAACGTGAATACATTTCGTGCAGCACGAAAATCCTTTTTCGAGTGCGACGACCTCGCACTCACTTTCGTAAAGATTTTCATTTTGTATTCGGGGCTTCGTGGTGAAACCATCACGGGCCACTTGGCGCAGTCGCGCCATGTGGTCGAGATGCAGAGACATTGAAAATAAATGGTTCTTTGGTCGCGTTACATCAGTCTGCAGCGGGTGGACAACGGGGATCGACGAATTGAGAAAGGGGATCGTCAAAAGTCGAAGAATCCGAGCGAAAGAGAAACAAAAAGGGAGAAAATCAAACGATACTAAATAGGTAGAATGAGAAGAAGCAGAAAAGGCGTACGAATGAGAAAATAGAAGAAAACAAAAAATGAAAAAAAAAAACCCCCCCCAAAAAGGAGTAAAAAATATAGTGAAACGATGGGGAGCGTTTCGAGGTCATATCGAACCTTTTTAAAGCCACATATACACTTACAAAAATCCGATCTAACGACTACGTACCGGCGATCAAACGAATTGACCCTTTTTCTGAAGAAAAAACGAAGAGAAAGAAACAAAAAAGGCCAAACTCGAATATTCGATCGCACGTTAGAAATTATTAAACGTGACTAAATCGAAAATGCTACGAGATGTACGTGACCTCTCCCTTCTTCTCCACCTATGCCCCCCTCCCACCCCCCACTTCATCAGCCTCTTTCGTACCTGTTTGGCTTACCGGAGAGAAAATAATCGTGATGGTGGATGCCATCGGTATTTCTCTGTGTGTGACTATCGAGAAGCAGGTTGTTGTCGCTGGTTAAACTTCGAACCCTTGTAAATTAACAAGCAAGGCCAAAAGCACCTTTATCCTGGGTCAAGATACACACGCTCTCACACATACACCAACACACAGGCAAGCATACACAATAGCGTTTGTACAACGATCGGGATCAGTGTTTCCAGGCTGCGTGGGAAGCTCGTTTTGGCACAAGCTCGATGGTGCGTTATAATTTGCCACAAATTGTTTTTTACCCTTTTTACTCCTTTTATATATTCAACGTAAATAAAATTCTCCGGCGACTATATGGCTAAATTATGTACTTGCACGTGCCGACGAGGAAGAAAAGGAGCAAGAAACAGAGAAAAAAGGACCGGGGGCGGCAGACCAAGCTCGTTTTTTCATGCTCTACTTGCAACGCTGCAGATCTAAACAGCCTCGACTTTTCGCTCACCTTACAAATCTGTATACTTGGATATATACACAGGGTGTCGCATATTCAAATCTTTTTACGCAAGTATTTTTACACCTATTTGTTGTTCGAAAAAATGGTTGTAATTAAACTTTTACGATGTATCGAGGAAGACATTTTATTCTTCACACGCGTATTCCCGTTAAAACGCAAAATAAATAAATTTTATTCAACATTTTTTTTAAATGTCACATAGCTCGGGAGATATTTATGACGTTGAAGTTTACATCGTTGGATACAACATAATCTGATGCAAAATATACCTAACTTTTAATCAAATTTTGTCAAGCCACTGATACTAACATTGACAATTTCAAAAACTTTAATGCCATAAATATTTGCGTGGAAAAATTAGAACGGGACACTCTGTATATATAAATACATAATCACACCTATACGCGTAAATACGAGCTGCTTAGGTGGCTTGTGTGCAATCAAGCTTAGTACAGATTCAAGCATGTAATAGAGTACGTACTCTGAAGAATTTCTCGAATCGTTTGACGCTCAAAATGCGAAGTCTACGTTATGAAAACGACGAGACTCAATGAATATGATACATTTTTTTCGAAGGTTTTAATATGATGGTCAATCTTTCCAATGTCAAAAATTCTTATTGATACATCTCTCAAGATAATTTTGTATAATCAATCAGTCTTTTATGTTGCCAGAAAAATGAAAAACAAAAATTTATTACCATTAAAACAAAATAAGAATCATTTTATTTGGCCTGTATTTTGAATATTTCATTACGAGAGCCAAAACGTGAAATACAAAATTTCTAAAACACAAGAACAAAATAGGATTTAATGAAAAACCTTTAGAAATTTAATAAATTTCATTCTCAGAAAATTCAGAACGAATATATAACGTATAGATATACAGAAACATTTGTTAAGCGTACTCGATCGCATTATCAAAGCTACTTAAAACGGGAGAAACCAGGTTAGGAGGTCGAGATTTTGGTGTTTTTCGTGATTTTTTTTTAACACTGAAGGAATAATCAGAATTTGTTTAAACTTGGAGGATATTTTATTAATGTTTTGAAGTACACTTTGTAATTTTTTCAAGTCATTTCCGCCGGAAATAGTGGAATTAGAAGCTGCTGTCCATGGACGATTTTTTTCAACTGGTGGGCATTTTAGCTCAAAAAGTTAATGACCAATCGTTCTGAAAATTTGTGTGAATATTCTTTATTCAATTACAATTTATATAAACCTAACTCTGCGATGATATTATTATTCAAAATACTTTTTTTTTAATGCAAAAAAGGTAAAACAACCTGGTATAAAAACATGACATCGTGTTCAAACACCTCAAAAACATGCAATTTTCAACTTTTTTTTATCACAATTAGGTTCGTATTCTTAGGAAATATGTTGTTAACGAAAAAAGAAAATTGTAATGATTACAGATAAAAATTGTGACTTCAGGAATGCCCACCAGCAAAAAACTCGGATGGCGATCGTCCATGGACAGCAGCTTCTAACTCCACTATTTCCAGCGGAAATGACTTGAACAAATTACAAAGTGTACTTCAAAACATTAATAAAATATCCTCCAAGTTTAAACAAATTCTGATTATTCCTTCCCTGTTAAAAAAATTCACGAAAAACACCAAAATTTCGGCCTCCTAAACTGGTTTCTCCCGTTAAGAGCAAGTAATTATGTAAAAAATGAGAGTTCGAAGACTTGAACTCCAAAGTTTTGAGTTTTCGACAAAATTACCTCCTTTGCGGCAAGATTCGAGATTCCTGAGGACAATAAAGGAATCTCGGTAACGCGGGCTCCAGTAATTAACAACCTAACCGCCCCCGAACAATCTATCAACCTTCTAAGAGCCCGTGCCTGAAATCAGTGCCATTACTTTGAGGAGCTTTACCTTGAGGTTGTACAGAACGAAAGTGAAACAGACCAGAGAGAATTGCACTGTAGAAAGGCGCTCGTACGTGGCCACCTGTCGCCTTTGCGTACGTATTGACCTAAGGTGTAATTAACGACAAAGAGAACTTGCTCGCTCGTTCATCGTGCTCGAACTATTCAGCAAAAGTCAATCTACGTGCATCAAAGTTCGTAGTTGAGTGACAAGAAATACCATTAAACAAATTATTCATATACACAATTATAAAAACATTATACAGGGTATCACAGAATGATTAATACTATAGACTTCCAACTCAAAAAGCCCAGTAATATTTCTTGATCAGGCTCCCTCCTGCTGAGTTATTAATTATTAAAGTTGAAGAATACGAGTTCTTTTATCGCCCGTACTGTCAAAAAAATTGGAAATAGAGCAAAAGTCCATAGGATCAATTTTATAGAGCATGAAATTTACTATAAAAATGTCCATGAAAGTACGTTTCTATCTTCAAGAATTTAGTTCTGAGAGCGGAAGGAAAAACCGTACCCGATTCTCGAGAGTCGCGCGTATGTCAAACATTTTTAAGATATTCCGCGGTAGCAGTTTATTGTATTAAAACACTGTAAGCTAGCGTTGTAATTGCCACTATCATTATCAACGCAGTAGCCATACGGGCCAAGTATTTTAATATACAGCCACATGAATATTAATTATATATGCGCTTTTTGTCTCGTTATTTTTCTTTTCTTTTTACCATGAGGAAAAAAATACATAGAAACAAAAATAGTGTATATCTACGTGTACATAAAATATTTTCTATTGCTTGTTATACAAGTAGATAATATGGCGTGTGTACGTACCGAGCGAGTTTGTGGTAGTCGACTCGAAAATTATTCCGGACCATCGAAATTAACGTTTCCGCTGGCTCGCCTGTGCGAGAGACCGAACACACCGCACTCGCGTACGCAAACGAGTGAGAGTTCACTGGGTCTCGAAAAAAAAAATATATATATATATATATCTGAATATCCGAGAACGCCGCGTTGTCCCCGGATTTATCGCAGCCTCGCGCGTCCGATTTTTAAATTCATGAAAATTTGCTTGCGAATTAAACAAAGAAGAGCTTCAAACATAACGAGAAGACATTCATTTCGTATGCGATATTTTTGAGAATAATATTCGAAATATCGAATTATCCGATATGCGTGTGTACAAATTTATACGATATATCGCGTCGCGGAGTCCAGCGTGTGTTTAAATTTTGTTTCACATAGAGACGCAATCTCACACATACAAAAGCATACACGTGAATCTCCGTAGGGAAATGCTCGGTCTATTCAACTTTACGGAAAATTAGAACGCGACCTATCCCCACCCCCCCCCCCCCCCCATTTCGTTTTTTCTCTCGCTTCTACTGCTCCGCGCACAATTTTTTTGACATTTTTCATACCTTTTTTCTGGGTGGCCCTTTTTTCGTTCATATTCTCGGCGCGCACGCATGAGGGAGTCACAAAAAAACGAAAGAAAAAGAAGAAAAAAAAACAGCCGGTCCCCCAGCTCTTTAAACCTCTCGTTTCAGCAGGAATATGTTATATATGTATATGTACACGAGGGGCACGACGTTGCAAGAGCGGGAAAGTAAAGTTGCGTTCGTCCGAGACGCGTGAAAAAAACGGAGACATCGAACAATAAACCATACATTCTATGTATACGGACATATAAGTAATCCAGCCGGGAATCGTTTTTCAATAGTTTTTCCTTTTGAAATTTTATTAGGGAAGATTCAATTGAAAAAAAAAAAAATAGAATAAAAAAAAACGAACATAAAATAGAAAAATGTGAAAAGAATCTCGAAAGTCTATCTGGGAGGAGCGCTCCAAAAAAAAAAATTGCTCGTGACAACAAGTGTCTCTGGGAACCGTGGGTGTGTGCACACCCACACACATATTACGAACAAACACCTAGAGATCGAAAAAGTCGACAAATCTTCGTTTTTATTTATTTATTCATTTTTTTTTTCGATCAAACTAAATAATAGATGGAACCATGTTTTTCTCGTTTGTTCCAGGGTTTGTGTATATACACGTAAATGTATCTAATATAAACGCATTGAGCGTAACACGGATTCTCGTGTGCGGATATTTTTGGAGTAAATCCACTGCCTGACGTAAATCCAAGTACATATAGCATCTGTCGTTTGGATTTAGAGGAAGAAAAAAATGGAAATTACGCTTCTTGCTCAAGAGGTCTTGCATCAAAAAATCCTTAATTATTTACGACGATAAAACTGAGAATGTAAAATTATTAATATGTTTTTAAAATTATTTTTCTCCCAAGAATTTTGAAGCTCGAGAAATTCAAAATTAAATTTCTCTTTCGGTATGCGAATAGAAGCATGGAAAGAAAAAAAATGTTTCGTGACCTGCAGGTTTATTGACATACCCCACAGAAGAGAGAGATGCAAAGAAGGAAAAAGAATAAAAAGAACAAAATCGTACACACAATCACGAATAGCTCGCTTTCAATGGGGCACCAAAATGAATATACAGATATATCAAATCGAATGGAGCGACGACGCTAACGAAAACAAACTTGACGGTTTCGCGTATGCTATAGCCGTGTCGTCCACATCTGTACTCTTCTCTGTATTCCTCCGTCACGAGATCTGGTTTCAAAATCCTTGGATTTACATGAAAGAAAAAGAAAATGAAGCGAAGAAAAAGAAAACAAACATAAAAAGACATACACATCCTGTCCTCGTTGTCTATATTTCTCAAATCAGAATAAAATTAATTCGAAAAAATGTTGGTACACGGAGAAAATTAAACAGTAATTTTTACGGTGAAATTCACGGTAAAAATGACCGTGATACATTTGAATGGGGGGACAAGTTGGCAAAACCTATTTATTCGTGATAAGTTTTTTTTTTAATTTGCGAAGTATAAAATTTCAAATACTACGCCATACTGGCGAAAACACTTGTACGGAAATTTTTACCGTGCTGCACGGTAAAATTTACCGTAACGCTCATTTAATATTTCAAAATAAACATTGAAATAATCGACATAAGTACGGCACTTTTTCAAGGACATTTTTTGAGGACGTAAAATAATGAAATATACGATAACATTTTACTTGTATCACACAATTTTTAAATTTATGTTCCGCATATTTTACTGGACATCATAATTTACTAGACACTCCGGTAAAATTTTATATTTTAAACAACAAGTTTTATTTAATTTTCATGAAAATTTGTTCAGTAATAATCTTAGAAATTGCAGGTTGTCACCTCACTACTGTTACTGCATGGTAATTTTTCAAGTTTAATTCTCTCCGCGTATAATACTCCAGATGTTTTGATCATTTCAATTTAATAATTTGTTTTTTCGATCGACGTTTTAATCAAATTTCTTCGAGAATACCGTGTTTTCGGGTGGCAAGTAACGTTTTGAAAGCTGTAAATTTAATGTATTAAAATTTACATCGTTGAAATGTGACGAAATTTCGGCTTTCTCTTTTTCGAAATCTTTCAAATCATCCAAATTTTTTTTGTATCAATTTAATCTATGAACTTCTAACTGGATCCACAAAAAACATTCCATCAATCAAAAGGAAATCGTTGCAATCTAACAATGTGCAACGTGAAAAAAAATGTTGAAATTCAAATTGCATAAAGAGCCGTGGTAGCGGCTCGACGCCAAGTATTTAAAAAAAATCAGCGCGAGCCCTGCCGCACTTTCATATATTCGAATATGGCGGTTTTCGAACTTTTTTTTTCTATATATACTTTGAAATCCAACCGCGATAATATTCCAATGGTACTTCATTTTTTTTAATCCTTGGATATTTCAAACTTTGTCAAAGGCATTGAAAACAAATTCACAAAGTTTGCGAATTTAATTTAAAAAATGTGCAATCACAAAATGTTCGATCAAACGAAAGAATTTCTTGACGTGTGTATTTTTGCAGACTGTACTCGGAACGCAATGACTAAAAGTATAAAAGTATTTCGAAAAAGAGCCGATCATCAACACGAAAGAATGCTCGTTAGTCATTCATTTGTATGACGCAAATAACGAGATTATCAGAAACTTTATCGCGAACGAGTTTAAACGTGTTTCGATAGGCGATCATGGAAAAAAGAAACTCGAAAGTAAATGTCATTCCCTCTTTTAAGCAAGTGAAGCTGATAATCTACGGAGAATCCGGCAAATCAGCACTGTATTATAAGATTTTATGTCCCGCAAAGCCAAAAAAGTAACTCGAGACGAGGAAATTTTATGACGTTGAATTTTTGCATCGCTGGAATGCAAAGAAATTCTTATTTTTTCTAGCAGCGTCTTTAATTTTTTTTGTAGATTCAGGTTCGAGTTCAGATAAGTAAAATCAGGTAATAAATACTAAATAACCACAATAAAATAGAATTTTTGTATGGGGGTATACTTAACATTGTTGGAATGAATCAGACTTTTTTTTTAAAGCCCAACATTTTTTAACTCCCGACTGCCCGCAAGGGCAATAGCCGGGAGTTATGCGTTTCACCGCGATCAGCTAATTTTCACGAATTTTTCGTGCAGAATATTTGGTGAAACGGCAAAAAATTATTTGACCAAATTTGAAATGTACATTCCATTACCAGTGGACATCGTTCTTAGCAGTAATTCGATACGACCGTATGTATGTTTGTAGAATAATTAGCATAACAAAAAAACGCTGTTCAACCATATCGACATAACAATAAGCGATGTCACCATAACTACGTTCACTCACAACAGATTTGGCATACTTCACGCCGTTGCTAGCTGCTCGTAACTCTGACAGATGCCTGGGTTTACATTTTTTTTGTTGGTTATATTTGTTTTTTTTTTTTATTATTGGTTAGGATGCTTGATTGTTTGAATTATTTAATTTTTAAACGTTCGGTGTTTATTTTAATTCATCGTCAATAGTTATAATGAAAACAAATTGTGGACATATAACCGAAAAAAAAATCAACTGCAGTGCGTAAGAATTATGACATTGGAAGAAATAATGATACTACAATAAAAAAAAATCCCAGCCATAAAAATTGTAGTAAACTTAAAAAAACGGTCAAACGAAAATAGTTAAAAAAAAACATCTTTTGAATTTAAAAACGTAAAAAATTAAGCAAATAAAATCGATTGAAAAAAATATAAAAATAAAGAAACGTGTTTTAAAAAAACAGAAGAACTCCCAACTGCGAAATAGTATAATATATCACGAAATAGTAGTAGTAAATAAAAAAAAGCAATAAAAAAGATGAAAATAATTCACTCGGTAAGTGTAACTCCCTCACAATTTCATTTTTCTGATCCATATCGTATATAATGAAATAATAAAAAATAAAGTAATTATAGCAGCTAATATGGATTGATTAAAAATAAGTATTGGGTTTTAAACTTAATTCCCGCTGTTTTACAATAAAAAATTAAAAAAATTATTTATAGTTTATGGTACATTCTATTTTATTCGAAGTATTGTCCTTCAGGAGCTACGACCTTTTCCTATCTTTCACGAAACAAATGGATTCCACACCAATAGAAATCGTTGCTTTTTGAGGCGAACCATTCATCGATCCATTTTTTGATATCTTCGAAAGACTTGAAATGCTGTGATGACAAATCATTCTGAATCGCTCAAAACAAATGACAATCAGACGGTGCTATGTCCGGTGAATACGACGAGTGAGGTAAGACTTTCCAGTTCATGTCCTTTATATACTTTTTTACGGTTTCTGCTACATGTGGCCGAGCATTGTCATGGAGCAAAATTAGTTTGTTATGACGTTTGGCGTACTCAGGCCACTTTTTTTTCTCAATTCCTGGTTTAGTTTCATTAATTGTTGTTTATAGCGAACAGCTGTGATCGTTTCACCCGGTTTCAGCAATTCGTCGTAAACCATACCTTCTTGATCTCACCAAACACTGCATGCCACCTTTTGAGCATGAATATTGCGTTTTGGCGTTGATGGACCTGGTTCACCTGGTCTCGTTATTTTTTTCGCTTGGGATTTTCCCATGATTTTTTTCGTTTGGGATTTTCATAATAAACCGATTTCTCATCGCCAGTCACAATTCGATGTAAAAATGACTTTCTTTCGCATCGTTCAAGCAGCAATTCACAAATCGTTTTTCGCTTTTCGAGTTGTCTCTCGTTTAATTGATGTGGTAACCAATTTCCCGCTTTTTGAACCAATCCAAGATTATATAAACGCTCACTAACAGCCATTTCAGTAACGTCTAATGTATCAGACAATTCTTTAAGAGTCTGACATCGATCTTCATTGAGTAAAACCTCCAATTCTTCATCTTCAAATTTTTTCGGCTGTCCTGGACGTTCTTTATCTTTAAGGTCAAAATCGCCACTTTTGAATCGTCTAAATCAATCTCTGCGCGTTGTCTCAGATTGAGCATATTCACCATAAGCTTCTTGAAGCAAGCGATGACTTTTAGCAGCACTTTTTCTTAAATGAAAGCCAAAAAAGGTTCCCGCATATGCTGTTTCGTTGCTTCAAAATCTGGAATTTTCGATATTATAAAAAAAGTAGTGTGTACAAGTAAATTCACTCTCGAATACTGAATATTGCAGGATATGTCAAATACTTCAACACAACATAGTTTTAGAGTTACTTCTGTGAAAATAATACTAGTTACCCCATCTCATATAAAACAGCGGGAATTAAGTTTAAAACCCAATATGTAGCCAAAAATCATAATCGAATTTAGGAGATGACAGGATACGTCTCCAAAACCGTGAACAAAACATGAAGGACTATTTTTTGTGGACTATTTCGAAAGTATAATCAAACGAAATTAACAAATGTTATTGATTGATCATTCCTAAATAATGAAATCGGAGAACAAAAATAATTTTTTTTTAAATTGTCTAGGATTTTTTTTCAACCTTATATGAGTATTCACCTAACGGACCGGACAAGAATGTTATAAAGAGCGAAAAAGCGAGAGCGCGAGAAAGAAAGAAGAAGAAAGAACGATAGACTTGAAAGAGCAGGAGAAAATCTAGAGACCCTGAGCTCCGAATGAAAACAAGTTATGTTCACGGTCTTTCCTCAAGGATCCACGTACCAAAAAGGAATAAGGAACGCTGTAGTAAGGATCTGTATAATTCATTACTTTGGAAACAACGTCCTTAATCTTTTATTATTTTTTTTTAAATCCATTCATCAACAATTACTTCAAGAATGACTCATAATATTTTTCCGTAGAGCAAGTGTAGCAGCTACTTTTGGATATCAATTAACGTGTTATTTTCCGTATTTACTGCGTTTTCTCTATTGATTCTGCACTGTGACAAATTAATGATTGATTTTACCAATAAATTGTTTCCAAAGAAAATCAAGCATTAATGCAACGATTAAAAACGTGAATATTCAACGGATTTTTATAACTTCAAAAATACGTATATAAGAGTAAAAATACGATATGTTAATTTCATAAAAGAATTGTCGATGTTAATGGATAAAAATAATTATAATAGCTGTGCAATTTGCAACCATTAGTAAATGCTACGTTTTGTACAAAAGTTCACTAACCTCAAACGCTGGCGTTTTCAAGAGCTCCCACGTTCGTGTAATCCAAAGTTTTAAATCGCAAACGACGATCAATTATTACCGCAACTGCACCAAGCGCGTTGTACTTATTCAACTATTTTGCACGAATAAAACCGTAAAAAGAAACTTCACACGAGTACATGTAAAAAACCGTGAGTGCAGAATTAAAAAAACGTGGATAATCACTGTTCACTTTGAGAGAAGCATTTGCATTTTAAAAATCCGCGTGTTATGGAAAACATTAGAAAACATCGCGTGCACTCGAGAAAGAATTAAAAAAATGAATAAAATATGAAAAAGTGTATATCAAAAAATCCGTTCACGGGTACAATTTTATTCTCCAAAATATATATTGTACCACTGTCAAAATAAAAAACTTCGACTCGACCAATATTGTATTTTTTAATTACATTTTATGTTTTTTTTCATAAATAATACACCACGTGACGTTCAAAAATATTACTCCGAAAAGTAGGATAGCATATAAATCGTCGATTATTGTTACATCGATGTAGAAAAAATAACACACACAGTACACAAACACATAAACGACGCGTTGTTAGCGATCGCGATTTATTTTAGCATTCCACGTGGAAAAACTAACCACCCATTACTCAAAAGACCCGTCGCGACCAAGCGGCAAGCCGACACTGACGAGTCGCGCTGCCGGCGAGCGTCGTGAGCCTACCGGTGCTCCCTCTCCCCCCCTCCCATCCTCGCGCCATTCGCCGACGCCACGACGATTCCTTGCCCTCCCCCCCCCACTCTCATTCTATGTCTCGCGCTCGCTCTCTCATAGTGACTTCGACGTTCGCTACGCGATCCACGACCTCTCACACTGACAGGCTCACAAACCCTGAGTCCCTGTACATCGTAACATATTCTACACTTACTTCGATGCTCTGTTTTTGCTCTTTTGCTTTTTTTTTCTATGCTGTTCTTCTTGAATCTTGGCCCATTGACCTCTTGTCACGGGTTACATTCTCTCTCTCTCTCTCTCTCTCTCTCTCTCTCTCTCTCTCTCTCTCTCTCTCTCTCTTTCTCTCTCTCTCTCTTTCTCTAATATTTATAAGACATAATATGAAGGTGTTTATATATAAAGCACTTCATGATATATTATCGCAAGAAATTAAGGAAAGGTTGATAGTAATCGGAAACAAAAATGGAGTCGGTACCGGACAAGCGAAAAACATAAAAATTAACTTAAAAACAACGAAAAGTGCACAAAAGACGCTGTTGTACGCGGGTATAAAAGTATACAACGAGCTCCCGGGTAAGATAAAATAGCTGGAAGACCTTAGTAAATTTAAGAGAGAAGTCAAGGCCTATGGGCTATGTGCGTGTGGGCGGAGTCAAACATTTTTCGACTGTAACGCTCGAGGTGGCGAAATGAGGAAACGGCTGCAGCACTGTCTCATATTTTTAAACACGGTTTAAAAACATATTTTTTGTAAATATCACGTGTAAAGGCGGTAAAAAATATTATTATTGATATCAACGAGGTTCACCAATTCTTAACATTTTTGTACGAGTATTTTGTTTACGGAAAAATTCTGGCATGCAGGCGAGCGATCGCAATAGCAGCTCAACTGGTACATGCCATAACCAAAAAGTGCGTCAAATCGGAGCGTCAAACTTGACGTATGAGGAAAAAAGAAAGTTAGTGGTAATTATGCAGTTTGACCACTTTTCCGAAAATCGATGGAATATTTTTTTTTTCTGCATGCATTGCTTCTATTGGTCACTACTAATAATATTCTGACGGGGGAGGCTGACATTTCCCATAAAAACCATAAGTTATGGGGTTTTGAAGTTACCAGAAATACGTGATAAAATACGGCATTTCCGAATATTTCAATGCTTACACACACACACGCACGCACGCACGCACGCACGCGCACGCACGCACGCACGCACGCACACACGCACACGCACACGCACACACACACACACACACACGCGCGCGCGCGCGCGCACACACAATTCTACGAATTCATTATCAGTAGAGGCGAAATTCTTTAGTCTTCAAAATTATTTGCGAGGGTGGTGAGACACAGCACACGCCGTACTATTTCACGCACCCTACTATTTCACGCACACATCCCAAGATTTTCAACACACCCTACTAATTCACGCACCCTACTATTTCACGCACACATCTCAAGATGTTCAGCACACACCCTACTATTTCACGCACCCAATTATTTCACGCACACATCCCAAGATGTTCAGCACACACCCTACTATTTCACGCACCCTATGATTTCACGCATACATCCCAAGATGTTTAGCACACACCCTACTATTTCACGCACCCTATTATTTCACGCACACATCCCAAGATGTTCAGCACGCACCCTACTATTTCACGCACACATCCCAAGATGTTCAGCACGCACCCTACTATTTCACGCACACATCCCAAGATGTTCAGCACACACCCTACTATTTCACGCATCCTATTATTTCACGCACACATCCCAAGATGTTCAGCACACACCCTACTATTTCACGCACACATCCCAAGATGTTCAGCACACACCCTACTATTTCACGCACCCTACTATTCCATCTTATCTCACCACCCTCGCAAATAATTTTGAAGACTGAAGAATTTCGCCTCTACTGATAATGAATTCGTAGAATTGTGTGTGTGTGTGTGTGTGTGTGTGTGTGTGTGTGTGTGTGTGTGTGTGTGTGTGTGTGTGTGTGTGTGTGTGTGTGTGTGTGTGTGTGAGTGTATGTGTGTGTGTGTCCACTTGTCCTGATGTGAGCTTCTAAATATTCGAATATACCCTATTTCATCACATTTTTCCAATAACTTCAAAATCCCATAACTTATGGTTTTTATGGGAAATGTCAGCCTCCCCCGACGAAATTTCATTAATGGTGACTAATCGAAGCAGTTCATGCTAAAAAAAAAATGCTTGCATCGATTTTCGGAAAAGTGGTCAAACTGCATAATTACCGAAACTTTTTCTCACACTTATATTAAAACGATCATTACGCGAAAATTTCAAATAGCATAAGCATATGAATTTTTTTTATCCTCACCAAATTGATTCTTCTGTATGATAGAAAAGTTAAAAAAAATTTTGGAATTTTTTTAATTATTATTTTTTGGTTTTTAGTGTCAATTATCGTTGTATTTATGGTTTTTTTTTGTTTAATAAAAATGTTTAATAGCCATAATGCCTATAGCGAAATTGTTTTAAAGTTCCTATTTATCAAATTAAGCACTTGAAGCTATACATGTAAGAAAATCTCTCATCGTGCGCCCAATGTTTAAAGCAAGTAAAGTGTACGTAGCGCATCTACTGACGGATTAAGTAACGCCTAATTGAAATTAACATTAAAAAATAATGGGAATTTACTTTGCATATATAAAAAGTGTTCAATCAATTACCAATAATTCACTGGATTAATAAATAATATATTATTTACACCGTAAGGCACCGTACAAAGAAAAAGGCAGCCGTTTTCAAACATGACCACATGGCGGCGCCACGAGGATAGTCGCACATAGCCCATATTTTGAGTGAAAGATAGCGAAAGAAATATATATAATATAAATTGGCGAATAATGTAAATAGGCTAAATTAAACATAAGTAATGTATTTGTTAATAACCGAGGAGGGCAAATAAATCTGTCAATCAATTTCTCTCTCTCTCTCCCTCGCTTTCGGGTTTTCTTGTTCGCAATCGAAGCTCCATCTTGGCGTCAATATCGATACACACACTTGTTACACATACTTTAAATTACTTTACTTTACACTTTAAAAACTTACCTGTATCCCGTTAACGCTCCTGCAGGAAATATCTGCTGAAGAGCTCCCTCTTAATTATGTCATTGGAAGCCATTGGATGCCATTAGAAGCGCATTGAACACATTAGTTTGGAAAAGTTTCATTTTTTCGAAAAGTCGAAGTCTTCGCGTGACGCCGACTAAAAGTTTGAAAGTTTATAGAAAATCGCCCAATCCCGAGTATAGATACTCGGCTCGTCTTGCCTTGGACGTTCAACACTTTTTTTTAAATACTTGGCGTCAAGACGGTGCTGCGTCTCTAGATCCATAAAATGCCATAAAAATTAAGAAAATAATCACTATCCTTTTAAAGCCTTCATACATCAGACACACGCGTATTTTAATACTCAAATTTCCGGACACTGATGAATTATATTTCTCAGAAAATAACGATCCTCCGTCTACGTAACATCATTAGTGCATACGTAGTTAATTTTGGATAATCGGATATGATTTTCGAGTTAATCAGATAACGGATATTAAATAACGGAAATACCTACCTACAACGAATGAGTTAATAAAATTGAAATGGACGATTTTGGAGAATGTTTTACCCGATTTAACCTACATTTGCATCAGTTTAATGTCGATTACACATACACTTTTGCTTAGCGCATAGCGTGTGTATAATCGCACACCGATACTTTAAGATTGGAAAGATGGCGTCTCTATTAAACTACTAGCGTATGCTAGCAAAAATCCCCATTTTTAACGTACAAACATTTTGTTCCAAGTCTATCTTTCGAAAAAAAACCATCAATTATCGAAACAACCTGAAGAACAAAAATCTAACAAAGATGGTAATCATTTCGATCAAGCGCTTGATCGAAGATTCTTTAAGAAAAAAAAACTGCCGCCCAATATTTAAAAGCGAACATTTTTCAAGAAAAAAGACTTTTTTTTGCAAAATTTTTTTGTCAACGAGAAATGAATAAATAAATCATCACACCAACCGACTGTATGTATTAAATTGCGCATCTTCTCAAACCAGCTATTATTGAATATCGTGATAATCGATAAAACAAATGGTTTCGAGGACTTATTCAATAAAAAGATTTGTATATTTTCACGAGGAAATCTTAAGTGAGGCAATATATTTCCGACGGCTGTAACGAATAGTAATTTTCCAATTTCTTTTTCTTTTTTTTTTTTTGAATATTTTGTTTCTTAGTGTTGAATAGATTGTTTTGTAATACACCCCAATTGCAGAGTTTAGCGGTCGCAGAGCTATATAGTGCGCCCTCTTTGCATGTTTTCTATTATTCATTGTTTCCGACGGTCTCCATTGTGCTTCAATACCCGTGAAATCGCATATCCCTTCGAGGCTTGGTCTCCCAGTAGGCGGGAAAAAGATCTTTGTCCTCGTCCTATATTCCCGTATAATCACTGCATATATATAAATACATGTACAGGCTGTCCCACGTTGAATGAGCAATACTATAAACTACAAAGTTCGAACGTCAATACGAAATATCTAATACTCACAGTTTTTTCAATCTGATCTTCGTTTAATAAGTTATTCATTGTTGAAGTTGGTGAACACGTGCCCTTTCATCATGCAGGCTGCCAAAACGGATGAAGAAAAAACAAAAATGCATAGGACCAATCTGCCAGTGCATAGAATTTTCTAAAACAAAATCCTTAAGCACACTTTTCTATCATTAGTAGTCTAGTCCCGAGAATAGTTTGAAAAAATCCTTAAAAACGATCATCCTAAGTGCAGCCCTGGAAAACCAAGTTGTTTTTCGATCTGCTGACAGAGCTAAACCGTTGGAAGTAGAAAAATACGGTTAGTAACTTTTTTATAGGAAACTTTGTGCTCTATAAAATTAGTCCTATGGATTTTTGCTCTATCTCCAATCGTTCCAGCAATATCCGCATTGAAAAAGTGCATATTTTTCACCTTTGACAATTAATAACTCACCACGAAGGAGTCCTATCAAATAATGATAGCAGGTTTTTCGACTCGAAATTTGTACTAAAACTTCGACGATATATTCGGAATGCATGTATGCAAAACTTGAGGAAATAAGTTTCAACAAACGTAATTCGTAATAAAAAGAATTTGATGCGATTGTAAAAGTCGCAGTTTTTAGATTAGATACTAGCACGCCTTGCGATTTTATTTGTATGTTCGTAGTACGCCATTTATCGCACATTCGACATGTGTTGAACACGCGATTATCGCGGTTAATTCGACACAAACGTTAACGTCTTCTTTCGCCTCTATCCAATAACTATATTATATATACATGCTGGATACATGTATATACTGCGTTCCACCGTGAAATGACCTACGCTGCGACCCTTACCATCTGTCACTTTTTTAGTCTGCTCGTATATCGCGGAGAGTATAATAAAACACTTGCTGAGTTTCAGATTTTTTCAACTCTCGTGTGCAGTATTGTGAATTATGTACAAAATCGAAATTTCGAATTATAAATATCGATCGATTTAATGAAATGTCAAGATTTATTTGGTAAAAAATGAATATTTCTGAACAAAATTGAAGTTTCATTTTTTATTAAGGCGCTTCAGGCGACAAGAAGGTCCAACGATTCAATCAAATTAATTTTGAAAAAGTTCACGATATCATTCCTTTAAAACTTGGGATGAAAAATTAACAAAAGCTTGGACTCAAAATTCAGCCATAAGGAAGTCTATTGATGATCTTATTTCATTTGACACTCATATTTTTAGTTTTAATTTCCAGTTTATATCAGGACATTTCTCCTTCGTAACTGAAGCAAAATTACAATAGTGTATTTGAATTGCTCATTATCTAAATTTTGAAATTAATTTGGAAATCGAAAAAAAATGGCCGGCTCAAAAGACATTCCTGATCAATTATTAATGTATTTATTATTACTTATTCATTTATTTGTAAAATGTCATTCGGAAACTGTTATCTTTCTACGCAAACATTTGCACTTACAGCCAAATTCGAATTAATTAAAAACACATTAACGCTATTTCGGTACAGGGCCTTTCATTAAGATAACGAAAGGAACGAAATTCCATAGACATTGAAAATCAAATCTCACATTTGTTAAAAGTAGCATATCCATTTGTCATAGATTTATACATTTCTCATATTTTCTCGTGCTGCTGTATAAAGCATTGTAAGCTATTAACTCTATTCTCACCTCTGTGTTATTTTATGATCCGTAAGTTTGTATCCATTTAGGGCCCATGATCGATTTTGTGAGTTCATTGACGTCCAGCATTCATGAAGTGCACCGGAGACGATAACAAACCCTGCTGTTTATATGCTCAGTGTTGAAATGCTCGAGACCAAGAACCACCACAAGTTTTTGTCTCGTTGATTTACTGGCAAAAAATGTTGAAGGAAGCAAGAGTCACCTACAAGCTCTTAACTCTCAGAGCCAGATATAAAAGGTAAATGCTGAAGAGAACCCTTACCGTTGGTACAATTACGAGCATATGGCCATGAACGTACAATTGACATAAATATATATCCGTTCTTTCTTCTCAACTCCTTCTTTACTTTTAGTTTGAATTAACTTCTGGCTCGTTCATACTAACATGTGTAGCCTACGTCTCCATGATAAACAATTAATAAAGTTTACAATCACGTTCAACTTTACCCTGTTCTCTACATTTTATCTAAAAATCATTACTCAACTATACTCTTAGATATGTTTTAGAATTTATCATTCAATTATTCTAATTTCATGAAATGTGCTATTTTATTTATTCATTTTTAATGCGTATGCACAATTAGAAATTCTCTGATTTTTTTTCTATCGATCATAATTCTGTTATTCTCAATTTTTTTAGGATTTCTCTACTTTCATATACAATACACGATTCATTTATATAAGAACGATATACCGACAGCTATGGGTGCGCAGTCGGTGTGTGACTCCGGCGATCACCAAAGTTAAGCAGCCTCGGGTGAGGCCAATACTTGGTTAGGTGACCGCTTAGCCATGCACCCACTGAAAAAAAATTAAAGTATTGCCAACTGCGCGATGAGGTTGGACGAATTTCGTTGCGCCAATAGTCATATTACGTTTAGTTAATCACCCGGTGGTTGATCCATTGAAAGTCATGTCATTGAGACAACTACGCCACGATTTTGCCACTAAATTTTAATTTATTCGAGTTGACCAAATTTCATGCGATACAACCGCAATAAATGATTACATTGAAAAAAAATAAAACTTTAGACACAGAATCGATTGAATTTGAAATAATCACACGGAGGTTCGGTTATATACGGTTTGTCCATGACTCGATAAATAAACTTCTCTGCGAGAATTGAATTCAATGACACCATAGATCAACGGAATATAATTTGTGATTAAGCTAATTACCTAGTAGTAATTTGGATAAAATCTTTTGTTACTATTCAAACAAATAAACCTTTTGCTAAAGCTACTAAAATTTCGTTGTACAAATAATAAATTTTGTTTAACATGAATTATATATATTGTAATCAGACAGCCTTATTCCCTGGCTGGACTTCTGCTGTGGTAGAAATCCGCTAGAGGGCCACAGGCGGAGCGCTCTCGCGTAAGCGTCGCACCGCCCGTGTTCCCATAAGACTCCGACATTGAATCGTTAAATATCGATCACTCCGACCGACAATCGTCGAGAAAACCCGAACCCTTGTTTTACGAGGTAAAAAGGTCTAAGGCCTATCGTACCGATCGTATCGTATCGATATAGAAAGGTTTTGTCACCTAATTATGCCAGGGTAGACGCTGTTACTAGAGTAAAAAACAATCAGTCGTATTTACTATTGAAAATCGCAAAATACAAAATCAAAAATATCAAATAAAAAATATTCAAAAAAATATGTATATAAAAAAAAATTTCAAATATTTTTTACAGTCGTTTCAAAATCATAATTGTTCGGTACAATCACTATACGTTTTAATTACACAATGCAATTCATTCAATCCAAACATGATTGATACAATTGACTGAAATATTTTTCCGCATTTCCCGAGCAATGCGATGATACTACTTCAAATATTTATTGAATTTTATTCAAAAAATACTTTGATTCTATTGAATATTTAAAGTTTTACTTCAAATTGCGGGCATAGCTGGCTCAATAAAATACTTTCAACTACGCGCGGAGGTTACGTCAACTACGCCATTGGTTTCGCCATATCCAACCTCAGGGCGTAGTTGAGCCAACTACGCCTCCGTTCTCAACACTGTGCCTTTTTTTCAGTGCCGGCTTCCACATCAATTGCTGAGCGGGAGAAAGTTTTTCTAAGTTTCTGATGGTGCTAATCAATTGAAACTCAATAAAAATATAGCCGTCTATATCGGCTGGGTTTTCCACAGTTTCCCTTAGCCCTCATGCAAACGCGATATAGTAGTGCATTAGGAAAGAGTGACTGTGAGCAACACTCTTGGGGGATCTCTCAGGAATATGAAAATGAGCAAAATTGGAAATTAGTGAAGTGGGGTTGAAGTGATACGATGAGTTCGTAAACATCCGCGAGGGTATACACAGGAACCATAAATATAAGAAAGATACAAAAAATAAATAAATTATATTCCAAGAATAATCGAGATTTGATTTGAAAAATAATTGCTATTCGTCTATTTTTCACTCGACATGGATGTTTCATGCGCCGTCATTATATTATCTCATCAAATATATGCACGATCTCCTTTTGTATAAACTTTTATCTAAAAGCGTATTTTATTAATCTCGATCCTATTCTTTCCATTCATTCCGGTTTGATATTTTATTACATTACTAATTCATGAATTTAAAAAAAATTCTGGGCTTTGGTCGCCTTGTTATGTGACGAAATGCATCATTGACATCAAAATGTGATGGCTTCTATTCTGAAATGAATAAACTTTTCATTGACTACTTATTCCATATTAATAATAATTGAGCTTTCCAAATGTAGCAGTTTTTGCTAATAATTAAAGAGCATCGAAATAAAATCACGAATCAGAAACATAGGGCTTCAGTTAAAAAAAGATCCACTTGACATGGAGCATCCTCTGTTTACGTCTTTGCCACTGTTCGTGCGTTTGTTAGCTGAGCTCGTTTCGTTGACTCGCGAGACAAACTACTTTTTTGCTACGTCGTGTTTGAGTCATGTGTCATGGATAGTTGTATACATGAGATCATTTAGAAGTCTCGTTCTATCACCGTTTTTTCTCTCCTGCAAGTTGAATATGTTGAAGATGAATCAGCTGTAATTTTTTTACTTCGCTCGTTCACGTATGAAGTAGTACAATGCAAACACGTGAAAAAAACAAGTGAATGAAAAAGTCATCGAACTGTACGACGATTCAGCTTGTCGAAGATTGAGCGACTGTTCTCCGGCCGAATGGACAAAATTTCTACGAGAAGAAGATTCTCCTACGAGAAACTCTGTGAAAGAGGCTCAAGGGTTTGCCTTGAAACTCGAATCTCGCTCACGGTATTTGTGTGTGCATGTGTGAGTACACGAGGGAGAGAAAGAGAGAGGCAGTCGGACCTGAGTCTCGCCATCTCCAAACTACGTGAAATCGAGCGTGGAACACACTCCACGGGGTATAGACGAGATGTGAAGCTTCGTGAATCGAGATCTTCGATCACCACGCTTGAGTGCTTCCCTCGAAAGTTCAAAACTAACGCCACTTTCGGCTTGTTTCACCGAGCCACGGTGTGTCAGCATTCGCAACCTCGAGTACGAGGAGCGATCTTCAACGTCGAGAAGTTTACGTCGAATTCTCACCCGTTCAATCGGATATCAAGATGCGATTTCCCGAAGAATTTTACTCACACACCATCCTCGCACCATTCCGTGCAGATCGGACATTATTCGAATAACTTGTCTGAACTTTTGGAAATTTACCTGCATTACGAAATAAAACTGAAAAAAACGGAAACGAAGCGAGTTTGAATCTCGGTAATCCTGCACTTCCATTCAAACGTTCAATTTCACAAACAAAGAAACGTTGAAATCTCTCACAGATTGATGAGAAATAAAAAAATTGAATGAGGGAACACCACTTCTTTCTTTTATCAGGTCAGATGTTTGCTGCGATAAAAGGGGTCAGTTGAAAGCTCATTGTCGAAGTGAACGCAATGAAAACGCAATGAGAGTGGGAGATAGATCTCACAGCGATTACTTCAGAAGCATAATTTCGTCTTTAAGAAAGGAAAAAGATTCGCCAGCGAGGAGATCTTAACGCCACTTCTGAATAGCCGGAAGGGTTTGCGCGTAAATCTTCGGAGCGAGCCGTTTATCCGGAGCTTTGGCGGAGGAAGAGAGGAAGAAAAAAACAGACGGATAAAAACATGAGCGAAACGCGCCGGTAGAACAAAAAAGTGGAGGAGCGATGTGAAACGAGAATCGGAGAGGGGGGATAAGGAACTGCGGAGCCAAAAAAGAAGAAAAACGAAGAGAATAAAAAGAGAGAAGACGAGAATGGAGAAGAAAGGTGAACGAGGAGAAGAAGGGTTATAGCCAGAAGGCATGCGAGCACATTGCACTTTCTTTGTCGCTCCTCAAGACTTTTCTACAGAAAAGGGGTTGGCCCCGAACGAAGATTGCGGGAAGAGAAGGAACGAATAGGGAATAGCGAAACTGAAGAATGAACGAGCTTGTACGTTACTATTTAACAGAAAAGAGACATGGAAGATGAACTCCGAAGTCCACGTTGAGCATCTCGGCTATTTTCAAGATCCTGAACCTTCAAAAGGATTATATTCCAATCTTAAACAGACGACGAGAATTTTCATAAAATCTTCTTGAAAGTGTACGAAAATCTACTGCGATCAATGTCTTTGTCTCAAAGGATAAAAAAAATGTTAACGATGCAGTTTAAATGCAATGGCGTTTACCTCACACACCAGTATTCTCGTATAAAATATTCGGTCACATTTTGAGCTTGGAAAGCAGATAGAAAATTAAAAAATTAATGACAAATGATTTCGTAAGTAAAAAAATCTAAAATATTGACAGCGCCATTCACAAACGTTCGAAGGCTAATGGTACAATAGAGTTGCTATACAATAGAACTCAAATACTAAAATTGGCTGAACTGTGGCAGGGTAAATAAAGAAGAAATACAAACTAAATTTACTTACTCGAAATTTACTTGAAGTTACCCAAAACTTGTATTACACACATTAGTTGTTCTCTTGTAACAATTGATTTTTTAAAATCATGTCGTCATGATCATAAGAATCGTAATTTGTAAAAATATTCTTTCAATCAATTTTATATGAATGCGAAGTTAAAATTGGGAAACTCAGATAGCAGATTCAATACGATCAACCAAAATATGAGATGTTTGGGTTAATAATATTAATTTTACTGGAATTCAGTGCGAACATGTTTTCCAGGTAGATAATAACAAATTTGCTGTCGAAATTGGTATATTCAAAATAGTACATCCAATGTGGGGCTAAATAGGTCGAATTCAGCGACCCAGTTCCATGTACCAAAATTTGCAAAAATCATAAGAATCCATAACCAAATTAATGATGTGCGCACTATTGCAGTTTCTGGTAAGAAGAAAATCGTTGAAGCGCAGTCAATACAGCCAGTGAGCTCAAACTGTTCTTTAGTGCATTTAACATCCTCACCAACTAACGTGAAAGGTTCCGATAATCAAAGCTTCTGTGTCTTCGAATCTTGAATGAGATGACGATTGAAACGTTGAATCGACATCGTCAATAGCAAGGGACTGAACTCGTTTACGACTATGGTATTCTGTATATATAACCGTATGTATATACATATAATATGTGTGGTTATTTTGCAGTAGCTATATTGTCTACCTATGAATACACCATTGGTGATTGGGCTGGGCAGGGAGTTAGTCGGGCAGTCCAGCACTGCGATGTATTCAGCGTAAGTTCGATCGGACATCTCTGTTACTCGAGATTCGCTCTCTCGTCAAAGAGTCGACTTTGATTAGTACAGAGAACCTGCCAGTGTAGAGAATGCTAAAAATAATGGAAAAGACCCCAATCTTGAGTATAGATACGCGGTGTGACTTGACTTTAAGCTTTTCGTTTTCAATACTTGACGTCAAGACGCTGCCGCCTCTCGAAATATAGACATATATTTCGACAGAACGAGGCAATAAGTCTCACTATGGTAAATATCGTCATACCTAAGATTAGGAAGAGATATTCGTAAGAAACGATATTCACGGTTCGAAGAGGACTATCGAATGGCAGCAATAATATTTTTCAAGATGGAGCCGCCTCGACGATTTCAAGATCACATTCATTTTTTTAAATAAAATGTTTTTTTTCAAGATCGTGATTGGAATTAGAAAAAAAAACATAAAAATATGTCTCCAATGCTCAGTTGAATTTTAGTATTGTAACAGATTTCTCGGTTATAAAATTAACAAATCCGCAGATTCAACGGAGAGTCGTTAAAGCTGGCCAATCTGTAATCAAATTTAACACCACTCGATTTTTCTTATACTGAACGTCTTTTGTAAGCCCAACTTTCGATTTCAAGAAAAACCTCCGCGATGGTCACACGTGTAGCTCAAGAAATATTCCGGCTGCTTTCGAAATTACATGAAAATGTCGTATTATAACCTCTCAATAAACGAAACAAGGAAATCACTTCATTTTTCAACACGATAGTTCGAACAATATAACATGCGACCCAAGTTTTTTAAGCTACTATGAAAACCTTATGCAACCTGTTATAACACTGCAACTAATTTTACGAGGTATTATATGCCGAGGACCAAATGGGTAATAATACAACTTTCAGATTTTTATTCTCTATTATCAAACATCTCCTGAATGATGCAGCCAAACGGGTTGATTTTTAGACAGCGGATGTATTAAACACCAATATTTCAATACTGCTGATCTAAATCGAATCTAAATATTTTGCTTTTAGTCTCATAAACTTGTCGATATGGAAAATGTATTTTAGGATTCATTGAATTTGTTCAATGAATCCTAAAAGTGTTTTCAAGTCTTTTACTAAATTATGATTAAAAAAATCGCTATGCAGCTTAAAAAGTGAATGCGACCTTGAATTCATCCAGATGCTTCCGCCCCTGCAAAAACATTGTTGGCAGCCACTCGACGGCGCTTTCTGAATGATGCAGCTTTCATTGGACATAGTTTTTTCTAAACCTTCTAAGTTCAAATAATATTTTAGGTGACGTGATTTATTGCCTTATCCAGTGTACACATGTAAGTACATCATTCGGATTTTGGTCGCCAGTTCGATTGTGACGAACTTATGCATCGCATAAAATTTGTACGGCTAAGCAAACTACTCAGTAGAGTTAAAACTATAGACATAAGTCTCTCCCACAGTTGGCTTACATGGTCTGATAGTCCAGTCCCGGTTGGACAGAGTCGTCTGTACTAGCAAGGACGGTTTCTAGATGACGACAAAACTAACCAGCTTCTAAGTGCTATGTGCACGTGTGAGGGAGTGAGAAATGAGAGAGATGGAGTGTCGACGGCGCCAACAGGTTCACTTCGCGTGTGCACACAATGAATCGCGGACGCGGGGGCCGCCTTGTCGTCGCCCTACAAAAAGCCGTCAAACTGGTAAAGAGCCGCGAGCAAACTCCACGAGAAAGTACTAGCTAGAGTGAACAAAAAAGTGAGAGAAAGGGAGATAGAGAGTCTCGCATGCAGTGACAACGACAATCGATGGGAAGCACCCAACGAGAGTTTTAGGTATTATCCAGTTTACTCCATTCACGAAACTTTCAGAGAGGTTGTCTCATCTTTACTGAATGGTCTTATACAACAATTTTGAGTAGAATTCGTGAATAGGAAAAATAAGGTTTCAGAATTATTGTACTAGTAATATTTTGAATTCAATGTTATCATACAGTATTTGATTTTTTTTTCTATTTGAATAGTATTTATTTAATCATTGTTTAACATTATTTCGTTTTTCATATTACTGCATGTAATATAAAAAACAACAAAGGTAAGTAACATAACATTTTAGATTCGTTAGAATTGCAGATTCGTCGTCTAAATTGATGATCTCTTTAGTCAATATTTAAACCGTAAACTATATACTATCACCAAAATCAACATTTTTTAATGTGATATGTTTTCTAGTTCTGATAATGTCAGCGAAAATTCAGCTCTGGCCCCGCTGGAATGGCGTAAAAATAACCTGATTTCCGATGAAGATCTACTCATTTTTTGTTTTGTTATAGGATAATAGTGTACAAGAATTTATTTAGTTGAATGTTTTTTTTTATTTTGTGTTCGTAAACATACAAAAAAAGAGATGGTCCTGGGGATATGGGTTCAAGGGCAACACAAAACAAATTTCCTTCTCCTTTTTTTCTCTCCTTTTTTCTTGAGCATGGTAATCTAGGCATGTTGCAACGAGAGCTTCACTGTATACAATCCTGAGTGCATTGAGAATATGGTCGGTTACGTGTAAGATAAGCACGCAGGTACACTATGTGTAATGTCCGAAGTATCGATCTTTGATCGCGACCTCTCGATCGCGCGACCCAAGCCACAATCGCTTCGATGTCATGACCTTAGCCAGTATTATTACCACCATAAATCATCCACGTTGAATTGCATTGTAGGCTCTCGTGATGAGAGCATTACCAAGAGAGGGAGAGAGAAAGAGGGGAAAGGTGGAAGCTCTCTTGAGACGAAGTCGAATAATCCACCAGGTTGAATCTGCGCAGGATATCTTCTTGCCGCGATGTAATACGCTGAGCGAATCATCGGTACTCTTGTGAAAGTCGACGAAACGCGCGGTTCTATCTTTCTCCATCTCTTTTGAGAGTTCGCGAGCGAAAAAGCGAGATATATCCTCGTTTCCCGGCTGGTTCTCTCGCAACCAGATATATCTCATGAGGACCTTTCTCCCTCGCATCGAGATCTCTCGACACCCAGTTTTGTTTCGTGTCTGTATGTACGTTTGTATTTTTTTTTTATGACTACCATAAGCTGTCCTGATCTGCCTCGAGACTTGTGTAAACGTTGATCCTTTTTACCTTCATCAGATTTCGCATCATCACACAAGCTTCATGAAACCATTGCTCAGCCGTCCCGTATTGGGTTCGACGATCTACGCACACTGAACTTGAAAATATGGCACTCGCCAGGCTATGCACTCACTCGAATCCTAGATTTTTGAATGAAATTTAATCGAGACGAGTCTTAATCATCTCGTCAATCGAAATGAATATCAAATTAAAACGATCGATTGATAGGTATCCGTTAATGAAAGTTTAAGGATGACTTGATGAGCATTCATTCGAACGAATCATCAAATTGATAGGATTTGTTTTCGACATCTTTACGATTTTTTTAGTCGATGCCTCTGAGAAATCACTATTGATTGTTATTACCCTTTGTATCGCTTCATGTTCTACGCTACAGTTTTTCCGTGAATTTATATTCTGATAAATATAACTCCATATTTGTTTATGGGAAATTTTTTTCTTATGTATCAGAAAGAGCCCAGTTTTCGATATTCGTGATATACCCAGTAAAATATTTACATAAAAATAAAAGACGTATATTGATGGCTTTTCTGGTGGTTCAACAGTAACGAATTCTAACGACTACAATCGAGATAGAAGCCCGCATAAACAACAGCTATTGATTTTATTTGTTTGCTTTTTTCTATCTTCATTTTTACTCTCTCTTTCAAGAATTTCATGCTCTCGGCCCCGTCTTTCAATACATCTTTTTGTTTCTATTCTTTGTATCATTCCGTTGGTACCGTGGTGATCACAATTTACTCTGTAGTACGTCGCACGCGAGAAATCAAATTAATTCCCCGCCCACCGTTACTCGTTCGTCGGGGCAATCAACACGATTACCGTAATCGAGGAACAGGGCAGGCACTCTCGCGTACAAATGCATCCAGCAGCAAGAGAGACCCTGGCGCCCATGGTTTCCCATTTGACGCTCGGGTCGCCCACACGAGACCCGTGATCCCTCAATGTGGGACGTAATAGTATGCACTTCCCCATCTATATATGACTATATATTATATATATATATATATATATATATATATATATATATATATATATATTGCAATACCATGTGAAGTACCGTTGTTACATGGAACATCTGGGAAAATGTTGTTTCGATCGTGCGCGAAATATTGATCGATTCGGCGATCAGTTTATCAAATTATACAGATTCAATATTTTCGTTATCTCCAATATTGCATAATTTATTTCATTACTTAACGAAAGAACGTTTCTAAATAGTCTATTTATGAAATTCATTTTTTGAAATCTCTTCGATGGTTTTTATTTATATTAGTCGAATTTTTAGTAGTATATATCGAACAGAACATCCATCGTAATCAATTTAACGGGGTCATCCCATGTGACAGCTATTTTTTTTCGCTTTTTTGGGAATTTTTTTTGATGAACAATTATAACACAATATCTTTGAATTTTTACCAAACTTTATTACCGAATTTTATCAAACAAAAATAACGAGTTGAATCGACTTTACACCGTTCGGAAGACACTCATATGTGGGTTGACGTCTGGCATGATTCCGGAGGTTTTGCTCATCTGAAATCAAAAAATCAAACGGCATTTTAATTTGTAGACCTGAGACTATCGCTGGAACTAGAGTAAAGTAAAAATATCGAAAATTGAATTTTTGGCACGGTTTTAAAAGTCGAAAAAAACGACGAAAATTGCGGAACTTAACATTTAAAACCGTGCCAAAAATTCAATTTTCGATATTTTTACTTTATTCTAGTTCCGGCGATAGCCTCAGGTCTACAAATTAAAATGCCGTTTGATTTTTTTATTTTAGATAAGCAAAACCTCCGGAATCATGGCAGCCGTCAACCAACACATAAGTGTCTTCCAAACGGTGTAAAGTTGATTCAGCTCGTTATTTTTGTTTGATAAAATTCTGAGGGATTGTAAAAATGTTAATAAATGTGTGGTAAAAATTCAAAGATAGTATGTTTTAATGGTTCATGAAAAAAAAATTCCCAAAAAAAGCGAAAGAAAATAGCTGTCACATGGGATGACCCTGTTAATCCGTAAAAACAATTTACAAAAGGATGCAGATTTAACCGGCTCATAATCAATATATCCTAGAGAATTATCTAAAACTTTGCGGTTTCATGATCGATGTAAATTTGAAATACTATACATATTTATTTGTTTCAAATGACTAGCCTAATAAGTGGTTTTGAAAGCAACCATATGGTTGTTTTATATGGTGGTTTTTAGTAGTATATCACTTTGCCCGATCACAAGGATATTTCGTTCTTTTTCAGTGGGTGTAAGATGAGTTCAAGGATGTATAAAAATCCTTTCGCATCATCCTAACCTATGGTGGACATGCCGCGTCCTCTTTATGAGAATTCCATCAGGAATAGTTTTCTTCGGAATATCTACGTGAAAGAGCGGAAAAGAGAGAGGGAGAGATCAAGTAAGACAGCGTAGAACGACGATGGCAGTACTGGCAAACCCTCATATCGTTTCTATATCCCACGGGTAACAGCGGGTTCACTCGAGCGTCCCGGGACAAGCGACCTCGACGGGTCTCTGGGATATGATGTTCCTTCACCCTTTGTACCAAGAGCGGGTCATTGAACGACCGGATTAGCTGAACCGAGGTGATCGAGCCGTAAGTACTTTCCCGTCTCCTCTTGTTCCCTTTTCCCATCGGCTCTCTTCGCTATCAGTAATACATAGAAAACTGACCGTACGTCTATTCTGGTCTGGATAAAAATATCTTCGACTTCCCAAACGCTTTGATTTCGCGTCGTCATCTAGAGAGCTTTGTTTTCGAGTCACAAAACCAAATGATTTTCAATATAACTTCGTTTATTCACTAAAATTCTACTTTTTTAAAAATAATCTCTTAAAACCGGTATATGAATCAGTGCGTTAATAATAATTTTGGTACTATTCGAATCTGGATTATTAGTTATTGATGATATTGTTCCAGGAAGGGAATTTAGTAGTATAATTGTTGAATTCCATCGCCTGCGCGATCATTTTAATTCATATTTTTCTCTTTCATGATCTGCCGACGTCATCCGATGATCATTTTATTGAAGAATTTTACTGAAGAAAATTCGTGGCGAAGCATGACGTTAACTTTATTGAAGAAAATTCAGAACAAATGAGGGCATCAAACACATTGCTTAATATACTACATTTCTGAATTTAGTGAGATTGATTTTCAATCTTTAAGTAAGTACCTCAATGTAAATTTATCCTATGGTATCGTATTCATGTCCTTATAGTGAATGAACAATTAGTTAGATAACGATACAATAAATTACTGGGTTCTTATTCTGCCATTAATTCAGAAATAGCAATAGATTTCTTTGTCCCTGTAGAACCATAACGAGCTCGTTCAATTTGTGCTTTAATTTTTCATCAACGATACATCGTCTTAAAAAAGTACCTCGCAACTCCGAAGAGTCTTCTGTACGGTAAAGGGTGAAATTAGCGGGATCGAGTACGATGTAGCATCGAGGAAGAGAAAAAAATGGTTGGCGCAGTGCGACTGAAGAAGAAGGCCAGAGAGGCGGGATCTCGATTTCACAAAGAGCATACGACTGTCGGGAGCTGAAGCTAATTCCACTACAGCCCCACCGTAGGTAACAAACTCTTGTGCTGGTTGGCAATTCGCTACGATGAAAGCATCTGAGAAAGAGAGATAGAGATAAAAGCTTCGTTTTCACATCTTCTGAGCGTGTGCATATACTTTCGGCGCACGTTTCAATGCTATTTCTCCATTGCGCCGAACATTTTTTTCTACGTACTTAGTTACCTTGAGGTTGGATATCGAAACAGCTGGCTTTCTAAATGGCTCAGAGAACACGAGCTGCAGAGGAGAAAACTGCGAACGACGCTGGGTTCTTTGCAAGCTGAAAACATTTGCGGAGGGAACGATTCGATGATCGCTATTCGATATGACACTCCCCTCTCTTTGAGGTTCAATCGAATCCATCGAGGGGCACGAAAACCTAGGACCAAATATTTGGCTCCCCGGGGCAAGCGTTACTCCAAATATTTTATCCGAAAGTCGGCAACGTCTGTACATACGGTTGCGTATGGAAAGCCAGGACTAGCAATTTAAAACTTATAAGTTTTCAAGACATACGAAGACGTAAAATCGATAGTATAACGAAGCTAACTTTCTTTATTCCATATATCTCCTACGTTCCGAACAAATCTTCAAGAGCAAAAATGGAGCTTGAGAATAACTGCTGGATATTCTGAAACAAGTATAAGTCCCGTGATGGAAAAATAAGTCTAATTGGAGAAACGAACAAGGAGAAGACAGCAAAGTCGAACGAACTCTCGTATTCCAACGGAACTGTCAAGCTTGAACATTTAATCGACGTTACCGGAAAATTTTCTGCGGTATTTTGCGGACGTCAAGACGATATAATCCTTATCGTGCTAAAGTATTTTGGTCTCTTGGACCTGACATCCGTGAAGCAAGGGACTATTTCGGCAAACAACGCTTATTAATCAGTACGCATCATACTTTTGGTTAATCTCCGGAGGAAATTTCAAACAAATTATTGCTGGTTTTCAGCGTCGCAGCCACGAGGCGATCTCGGAGACGTCTTGTATTACAAATGGGGCACGGTGATATAAGGAATTGCGGACATTAGTAAGAGGGTTGTCAGCGTGTCCTTTGCACGTTTGGCTTGAACCATCTTATCATCGCAGCTGCTGTTCCTTGTTGCCGCTTCGTGTTTGCCGCTGTTACTCAGCCGGCGGTCGTTCCAAGATACCCCTTCATACCTTCGACTTACCTCTTGGCAAGCTCGCAAAAATTCTGTCACGAATACCCTCGCACGTTTTCGGCAGCGATATCCGACACTCGAATTAAGCGGTCTTAAATGTCCTTTGATACTCGCCGTCGACATGTCGCAAAATATTGTATACTTTCTTTCTCCTCGCGCATCCATTTTTTATTCTGCATCTGGTGCATGTCGACGCGACGATTTTTCACCTCGATATATTCGAGCGATACCCGAGGGTGGAGTTAAGGTAGAGTCCCGTGCTCGTTCTCTCGCTCTCTCTCTCTCTCTCTCTCTCTCTCTCTCTCTCTCTCTCTCTCTCTCTCTCTCTCTCTCTCTCTCTCTCTCTCTTTCACTCTCTCACTCGCTCTCGTTCTCACTCTTTCTCTGTTATTCCGCTCATAATAAAAATGTCGGTTGTAACTTCAAGGATTTCCGCCAAAATTCTTGACTCGAATGCACCCATACTCATTGTTGAATATGTCATGGCCACGAAGACAAGTTTGCAAATGACTAAATATTGAAAAATTTGAACAATTTATCTACATTTGGCATTTTTCGTTTCTCAAGGATAGCGGATATTCGAGACCGTCTTTGCATTTTACTTTCAAAGTCTTTTTCAATTTTATTAGCCTTGTTTTCATGAGTTTCCGAAATCTATAGCTCTTCTTTCCATTAATCAGACAAATAATTTTTGAAAAGTTCTTTTGTGATAAAAAAAAAACAAACAGAAAAATGATGATTTAAAAAAAAAAAGAATTAATTTAAGGTATATACTGTACTGCATGCTAGTCAAATGAGTGCTAAATTTTCACAATTATTTTATGCCAAGTTTAATGCTTTGTAAACGTAGAATTGAACGCAGTATTAGTGGATTTATATCACAGCATTTCTTATTAACAAAGAAAAATATTAACACTATAAATTTGCGAAACCATCAACTGATAAATGCAAATTTCCATGATGGCACATTTTCATCAGAAATCGTCAACGAATAATCCGTATTTTTTAACCGATTGCAATGTACCACATCTTATTTTGTTCCTCAAGAGATCTTTTACGAATTCATCATATAGATTTCTTCTAAGCTTAATCTTTCCACTGTTGCAGCCAATTGTTTATTTATCGAAAAAAATCTTTCATAAAAAAATTGCTATAATTTCCAAACAAATAAACTTCGAAAAAATCTGCAGGATGAATTCGTAAAGAATCTCTTGAGGAACACAATAAGATGTGGTGCATTAAAATTGGTTAAAAAATACAGATTATTCTTTGTAAAGCCCCAATCAAAATGTGTCATAATGGAAATTTGCCACTATCGGTTAATGGTTTCACAAATGTATCGTTATTAATATTTTTCTAGGTTAATTAGACATGTCATCTTACAAATTCACCTTCACTATGTATAATTAGTGCATTAAACTTGGTATAAAAACGATATGAAGTTTTAGCACTCATTTCACTAGCATGCAGTATTTACCTTAAACGTATCTTTATGAATTATCAATGCTCTTGATAGTAAATTACAATTTTACAATGGATTGCACGAACAACTTTATATGGAATTCAGGTTTTTTTCTCTCTTTCGTGTACGTTAATTTCATTTTTATTTGGTGTGACTAAGACGTTGTGACATTGTTGTGTCGAAACGCCAGGTGGTCGTGGCTGAATATCATCCATCGATGTTTTCCTCCCTTTTTCGACAATAAGAAAGCGATGAAAGGGAGTTCTATAGTTACTTTTCGATTTCTCTAACAGACAATGACACAGATGCTTCTGGGTACAGAGGAGGTTTGGTGCACGAATAAATACCAGTATATAATAGATCGAGGCATAGAATTTATGAGCTTTCATTTCACCCCCGCGCTGCTACGATCATAAAACCACATACACATCTATGGGAACCGATGTCTACATGCATGTATAACGTTCTTCTATATACATGTGTACGCCCAGTTGCCAAATTACGATCAGTACATCGATGATTAGGTACGAAGGTTTCGTTTCCCATCAGATGTTGTATGCCCCTATGGTATAACATAAGCTCGTAAACCGTTGTGGCATTGTCGACTTGACCATATCTCTGTTTTCCTCTCCGGACCCATCGATACTGTTTTATATAGATGAATACAAGCGTAGACCCCTCAATGGACAAAAGCTCTAGTCTCTCGGCTACCCTCCTCAATGACTCGACCATCCAATAAATCGATATCCCACACTTCCCTTGATGAGGAAACACACGATATAAATTGTTCAATCCAAAGTTTCGGTCCCTAAATATCGTCGAGGTTGACCTCGTATTGCTCTCGTAAAATTTACCATATCTTCATCGACCTCGTTACAAATAATAACACTGCACGGGAAAGTCGAACGCTAACATCAAATCCTCGTAAAATATTAGATGAAGATCATCCGAGTTTATGCGCAAAGTTCAATTTATTTATAGCCCAAGTTTTTGGAAGATATGGTGCCTTCTATTTTAACAACAAGGATTTCTCGAATTGAAAGAATTCTTATTTGATAATGGCTTAAGAGAGTTACAATAAAAAAGTATGTTAATTTTTTTGTGATTGCAATATAATTCTGAAACAATACAATATTAATAAATCGGATATAAATAATTTCCAAAAAGTAACGGTGGGGAAATAATAATAATAACTGCAAGCTACAAAAGAGAGGAAGAGAAAGTTAGTTACGTTAATTATGGAGTGATTATTAATCTCTGTTGGTTGAGCCGTCAAATACCGTTTCCGGATAATCCTCAACAGCCTAACGATGAACCCTCTTATGTCGGTTGCTGTTACTAATGGATGCTTCATCAGGTTTACCGAGAAATCCATTCTCGCGTTCACACTTTAACGACTAATTAGATGCCACGTAACGTGGGAACAACTATAACACATCTCCGATGGAGATTGTATTACATATGGGTTATTCTAACTCACTTTAACCGATTCTATGGAACTGGCCATGTTTTATTGAAAAAAAAAAAAAAACAATAACAAGCACGTAGAAAAGTGAAACAGAGATTTCTCTCGGGAACCATGGGACGAGACGTGATCGCTGAAACAGTTTTTCAATCGGTTGAAAGAGGTTGAGGTTTGTGGTATGACCGAAATGAGCTTGACTGGTTTGTACAGGGTCGAGGTGGTATCGGTGTTATATCGATAAAGCCGCGAGTGTAAGAGCCGCAATGCCGGAGGTAACCATTATCGAAGAGAATGTTCGACGTTACGATGAAATCGGAGCAGCAACTATTTCTATCGATATACAGGCTTTTATATTATCGCCATGTGTGACTGTCGATGTAGAGATGAGTTGTTCAATGATGCGTGCTACAACATAGCTTCTAATACATATAAACTTTTCCCTCTCCCTTTTTCTCTTTCGAACACACACACACACGCATACAGAAAGGTCTCGAATTGCGCGCGAACGAGCCAACATAACGGTGATTTGCGCGAAGCGTATCCTGCGGAAACATCGAGTGCTTATCAAGCTACGGGTTGAAGAGATTGCGATGTTTATTTCAACCTGTTTTCCCGTGCTCGTTCATCCACCAATCGCTCTCGTTTATTGTTTATTTTTATTCGATTCTTTTCTTCATCATTTTCTTCCTATCTATCGCTGATTTTCACCTAGTGCATTACCCATCAGATTCCATACACTTAATAGTTTCTCGACTCTCTTCAACTATCAAATAGACTCCGAGGCAGGTCCCTCTAATTTCATATTTTCTCTCGACCATGTTACCTTTGCTATAGTTGCGCCAATACAAATACAAATAAACAGATGAAATATATATATACATATACATATCTCCTTTAGTTGCACGGATATCGCGTATCGCCAATCACCGCGAGTAACCGCAAAGCAAATAACACTTTTCTCAAATTGATGTTCCATACATGCTGATGGTAGAGTCCGAGTCGTCGATTTTCACGGACGAGAGTTGTTTTGTACGTGTGTCTGTTATTTCGAAAGCTGTTGATACAGATGAGCACGTGAGGACACTGCCATCGGCCTTTTATAGAAATTCCATAGTGCACACGTGTTCCAGAATTTATAGGTTCACAATTGTCATGTGAAAATGGAAGTTTTCTTCTTTGATCGAATTTTGTCAATTTGGAATATTTGCGTAGCACTTTTCTCGTTAATTGCCTGAAGTTTTTTTTTTCTTACGAATTACGAACGGATTGCCGGATTTGCTTGTTTCAAACAGTCACCAAAATAAATTATATCGCATGTTATAAACCCAATAGAGCCTCTAATAAGCATATTGCGAGTTTTCTATTGTCCAAAGATCATTTTTTCATTTTTGTTCAGACCTCTGTTTATTGCAACGTAGTTAAACAACGTATTAGCTAACGTGCTCAGCTTAGATAATTTATTTACAAATGCACTAAAGGGATCACAATATATCGAGTTGAAAATTTTCCTAACGAGGCCGCTAATTTGGTTTTCGTTTGGACTGTTTTTAAATTCGATTTATAACCTTTTCTTCGATAAAATATTCTAAAGTTGTACAAGAAAATCCGGGAAACTTCGCGTTTTCCTTCCACCCTAGGACTATGATCGACGAAGGTTTCCGGGAATGTTAAAGAACGAGCGATTCTCCCCGTTTACTTGGGTTACGACTCGTCGAAGTATTCAGAAGGCAAAGTATTCGCCAAAAAACGAAGGTCCAAAGGGATAGAGAGAGAGAGAGAGAGAGAGAGAGAGAGAGAGAGAGAGAGAGAGAGAGAGGAGAGAGAGAGAGAGAGAGAGACATTCAGCGAAGTGGATACGGTCTTTACGTGATCGGGATCATAATAGTAGCTGACAGACTTACGAGATTCGCGTACAGAAGACAGTCAGGATGTTCAAAGCCCATATTTTTACATCTCTGGTGTTACATATGTCCGGATCTTTTTAGATTTGCATGGGTTGCGATTTCTTTAGGTTCACAATATTCCCGACGCAGCTCCATATGCCGGGTTTTTCGCAAACCTAAAGATTCTAAAATTTCAAACTGCTATAATTCCGTAGCAAATTTCCTAAATAATTTTACTAACGGCATAGATGTAGTCAGAGTTTCAGCTCGCAATAGAAAACGGAGTTGTAATAATTTCAAGATGAATCCGACCAAATTTAGCTACGATCTCAAGAATTATTAGATTTTTTATCATTTTTCCAGAGACTATGCAGATGTATTTTGATATCATTCGAAAAATTCATTCATCAATTACGTGTTTGCCTTCAAGAAGGTTGTAACAAAAGGTCCATTATTAGATCAAATTTTATACTGAAAATGCATAACTCCCATCTTTTTGCACTACGGGCAATCGGGAGTTAAAAACACGGTGTAGGTTGAAAATTTTTCATCAAGACTTTAAGTGAGAAATAAAAATCTGAAATTGGCATACTTAACTCAGCATTGTTGGCGTATGTCTTCGAGTCTTTCTTTGATTGGGTATCGGTACTCCCGTACGATCAGATAACCATGAAGTATTGGTTCTTTTTCATCAAATATAGATACCAAAAGGTTATGTCAAAGAACAAATCAAAATAACCTCAAAGAATAGATCGCGACCCATCACGACGTTCGCGCTATAAAGTTTCTGTGGAAACCTGTTAATATGTTACATGTCAAGTCAATATAGTACCAAAATTGACAGCTATCTAAAATTTACGTATTTTTTTTTTTTTTTCTTTCGATCGTGACTATTTAGAACTCTGTAGCCTAATGCATATTGGAAAAATTAATATTTCATCCTTCCAAATCATCAAAAAAAGGTGGCATTTTTCGCACACATTTTTTGACGTTTAGCGGTTGCTGTCTAGTGACACTAGTTATAACTAGAAATTTTCTGGTAATATGCGAGATTGTGTTCGTTGATGTGACAGCCGATGACTTTTCTTCAGGATGTATAAGTAAGAGTGACAGCTGTGAGTTCAGAAAAAAGATCCCGGTTATACTAGTGACAGTTGTGGGGTTAAAAAGTAAGGTTATAAAAATCGCGGGTGTGAAAGCAGATAATTTGATTTTTGGTTAGACATATTCGAGATCAGGACTTTAAACGCGTATTCGGCGAACATTTAATATCTTTGTTGTAAGATTATAAAGATCGCGGTCAGTTTCAACTTTTGATTAAAGTGACTTTTATTATATTATCGGTAGAAGAGTGATAATGCAAAAATAAAGTTTAAATCAATAAATAAACTTCTGAACTGTGTCTAAATAAATAATTTTTTTTATTAACCCCAATAATCAATTTTTCCGAACGTAAACTCTAAAACGGAGTCGAAAACGATGCCCCTTCTCTTTTACCATAAAATGTTCCTTGAATGCAATAATAAAGTTTATTTAGAAACCATTCTCTTTGTTTTTTTTTTTTGATAACTAAGAGAATGGTGTATGATAAACTCGTATTCGGTGAATATTTGATATCTTTGAACAGTCGTGAGGTTATAAAGATCGCGGTCAGTTTCAGTTTTGGTTAAAGTAACTTTTATATATATAGATAAAAGAGTGATAGTGAAAAAATAAAGTGTAATTTAATAAATAAACTTTTGAACAATACCTTAATAAATAATTTTTTTTATTAACTCTAGCCTCAACAATTCATTTTTCCGAACGTAAACTCTAGAACGAAGTCGAAAACAGTGCCTCTTCTCTTTTACCATAAAATGTCTCTTGCATGCAATAATAAAGTTTATTTGGAAACCATTCTCTTCATTTTTTATATAACTGAGAGATAGGTGTATGATACAACCCTAGGTTTGAATTATATATGGTTTTAAACTACCCTAAAGAGTGATAGAGACCTTAAATACATGAAAATTCTATTTGCACTTGCAACCCAAAACGGAATCAGGCGATGCGAAATAATTTTGAGTGAAAAGATATTTGATTTGAGAAAAAAAAATTACGTAAGTACTTCACCAATTTTTTTTTTATCATTTATCTATTACTCATGAGAAATAATTCGGAATCAATAAATATTATAAAAGAAAAACTCGTGTAGTACTTCGGCCAAAATCATTTTTTCCAATTAAACTTTAGCTCTCGAAATTTTGTACGTATATTTTTTTGTTACAAAATCTCGTTTCGTTATGATTACTTATATTTAAAAACTTTCGGTGCATTCTGATGCTATTGGAGTATTTCTTCGGCATCATTTTTTATGGAATATTTTCCGATCCGTTGATCTGTTGGCACGGATGTTTCGGTGCAATATTTTTTGAATTTTTTTTTACAAAATTAAAAAATAAATCAAGTTTTAACTTGTTCGTTGTTCTTTTATGCGTCGTATCTTTTCAGAACTACTGTACGTTTTAAGTAACCTAATAATTTTATAAGTATTGACGGTGAATTACGAAGATTTAATTCATTTGAACACTTCTTAGATCAATATTTCACATTGCATTTTTAGTCCGAATATACACCAGCTCGAAATTCGATCATATATCCATTTTTAGCCGAAATCATTAAAAAATCGCTTGAGCGACCTCTAAAATTTTTATTCAGGATTCAATTCTTGAGAGAATCACTTTTTGATAAAATGTTACCATATTTTACTGCAATGCCGAATAAAGTGTCAATTATTTTGCATCACTCAGATACATACATAATATAGACATGTTTAATTGGTAAGCTATGCCAACCTAGCGCCAAAATACCGATCCCCACAAAAATTTACAAAAACCCGTCTAAGTCGTTCATGCAAAGATCTCCGCACAAAAATCCTTTCTAAAAACCAACTCATCATACAAAGTTTTATGGGTAACCGCTCTCATGATCTTATCAAATTAAGTCAAATTGTACGGAGGTGATAATTTCATTCTCGTAAATGTTGTGAGTTCACAAAAAGTTGATAAATAAATAATGTAACGGTACGCTTTTTACGTCCCCCGCTACGCGTGAATTCGAGCAACTAAGAGTTTAGGAGCAGGCATGAAAATAAACGAGAGTATGAGAATTTGTGTCGAAAATATAAATAATTGTGTTTATTCAGGGTATTGTCAATGTACACAAAAAAAAATATGACGCCAATCGTTGGTGTTTTTGAGATTCTCTCCCTATTTTCAATAAATTTGTCCAATTTTGTGGTTTCGTTCTCTTATATCAAGAAACTTGTCCAGTTTATAAATTTCGCTCTCTTATGTAAAGAAACTTGTCCAGTTTAATAATTTCGCTCTGTTATGTAAAGAAACTTGTCCAGCTCGATAATCTCTTTTGTTTCAATGAATTTGTCTTAATTATGAATCTCTTGATGCTTACGATTTTTTTCCCGAATTTCAATCAATCTGATCCAATTTGTGATTCTATATAATTCTAAATTAATTTTTGTGGCTCGATACAATTAAACTAAGATTGATTTATTAATTTTATTGTTCGGAAAATTGAAAGAAATTGAAATGACTGAAAAAGTTCTCGCTTCAAAAAAAAATATAAATTGTTTTTTAATTTGTTTAAATGAAATGAGTTATTTTTACTCCAACAAAAATCAAAAAGGGGTTAATGATAAGGGTCCTATGCCAAGAATCTTCAGACTGCACGGAATCGCACGGTCCCCTCCCTCTTTAGCATAGGAAAGGAAGGATCAAAATTGAGAATCTGCAGACCCTACGGAATCGCAGAGTCCCCTCCCTCTCAATAATGAATGAAAAGGTTATCACGTTAGAAATCTTTGACCTGCACGGAATCGCACAGGTCCCTCCCTTCTTGGCGTGATCGGAAAGGAATTTCACCCTCGAATCTTTGGATTGCACGGAATCGCACAATCCCCTCCCTCTCGGCGTGAAATTTGGAATATTATAGGTTAGGTAGTTCGTTGGAGCTTGTTTTCCAGAGTCACTACCTCTGTACTTGAAGCGAGAGCTGATTCAAGAATGAGCTGCCGTTGCTGATCCGCACGGCCTTTTATACGTATTTAGATAAAGGAATAATGATAATGATTCGATCTAAAAATAACTTGGACTTTGCTCCCAGGAATAATCTCGAACCAGAGTTCTCTTACTAAATTCACGGATTGGTCAGCCGACTTGTCGCCGCGGCGTGATTGGTTGAGCTTAAGGCTCATGTGAAAAATAATGATTTTGTAATAAAAATAAATGTTTTTAATGAATGGAATTTCGTTTCTACTTTTTTCAATTCAAATAAACCAAATTTTCCTCTTATGAATGTTAAATTGATAATTTATGAGCAATTCAGATCTTTATTTCCCCTAGATCCAAACTCTGGCTCGTGACGGGCCATTTCTGTTGGATCCAACACGCCATTGGACTTTTATGAAAAATTACTATCTGGACTCTCTTAACTTTGTCTTAAAGCTTAATTTTTAATCAGTTTTTATTAGGAATGTCATGTCTCGTATAAAAATTGAATTAATTAAAGTGTCGGAACATAAAATGTGTGAAATTTTAGAAAGAGAAGAACTACTTCCTATCAGAAAGTAGCTTCCACGCCTAACCGCGGAGAGTCGCGTCAAGCGGCTGAGTGCGAGCTGGCTAGGCGCGAAGTTCAAATGCGACATTTTACGCAAAATAAAGGGAATGCCGTTTCAATAAAGATCTACCAAAGTATATGTGGCCAAGTACGTGGGATTTTATTATGTTTATAAAATCTCCAATTATGTTCATATGCCATTTCTCTAATTAATGCTTTATTACAACGAATTATTATCTTATGACTTGGAACTACAAGGGCTTTAAAAAAAATACAGAATTGCATTAGCCTGCATGAGCTTGAACGCTGCTACACTCTCATTTATAATATTTGTAGTATAATTTTATTGGTAACAAGTTGATAAAAGTTTACTATCATACGTAGAGCGGATACGCACAGAGTACTTGTCCGGCCCGAAATTTTTTCATAAAATTTGTCACATAAGTCAACATTAATCTACCATACATTTTGGCCTTAACTAGTAAAGTAAGCACATCTAATTTGGAATCACAATATTCGGATTGTTTTGTATCCCAAATTATCCTCCTTTCCTTTAACCAATTGTTATCGATAAATTGATGCTCGGGTGGAGCATATCTCATGTTATTACACGGCACGTTTATTCCGGTTTTGTAACATCCGGGGGAAAACTGGAGTTACAGAGCGTCTAAACGGTACTGTGCATCCGAAATAAGTAATCCGGTATCATTTACACGCACTTTTACACCGGTTTTTACTACAACAGGTTTTACAAAACAGAATAAGCCTGCCATGTAAGAGCGGTCATCAATTGATTGCATTCCAAGGCGGATAAGATTCAAATCTGCGTCAGGAGATCCGAATATTCGGAGTGGTCAAAAAATTTGCCGTGAACAAAAAAGCATATTTTTAGCTGACTAGTCGAAAAATTTTCAGGCCGGACAAGTACTCTGTGCGTATCCGCTCTACGTACGATAGTAAACTTTTATCAATTTGTTACCAATAAAACTATACTACAAATATTACAAATGAGAGTGTGGCAGCGTTCAAGCTCACGCAGGCTAATGCAATTCTGTATTTTTTTTTTTTAAAGCCCTTGTAGTTCCAAGTCATAAGATAATAATTCGTTGTAATAAAGTATTAATTAGAGAAATAGCATATGATCATAATTGGAGATTGTATAAACATAATAAAATCCCAAGTACTTAGCCACATATACTTTAGTAGATCTTTATTTATTTATCGACTTGTTGTGAACTCACAACATTTACGAGAATGAAATTATCACCTCTGTACAATTTGACTTAATTTGATAAGATAATGAGAGCGGTTACCCATAAAACTTTGTATGATGAATTGGTTTTTAGAAAGGATTTTTGTGCGGAGATCTTTGCATGAACGACTTAGACGGGTTTTTGTAAATTTTTGTGGGGATCGGTATTTTGGTGCTGAGCGATGGGGGGGGATTAACTGGAACGACTATTTGGGGGGCATAAATGTACTTGTCTCAGCTTTTTTCACAGCATTTATGCTGTTTTTGGCTAGGTCAGAATAATGATGAGTAAGTCAACTAATTAGTAATTGAAAATATGGGTTTATTGTATTCATTTGTTAGGATTGCTGTAATTTCATTAGAAGTTGATGAAAAAATATGTTATACGTCGTGCAAGTATTAAAAATAATGATTCTAAAATATTTTTCAATATACGGTTGACTAATCACGATCCACTGAAACGACTCCGTTAAACTGGTCCTGTTTCTATAAAAACCAAATTCATTAACAATACGCAGATAGCGCCATTATCAAGCTAAAAATTACCTTTGACATTTTTATTTTTATGGAATAGGCAGTATTTTTAATGATTAAAAAAGGTCCACTTTACGGAGTTTGACCACTACGGATCAGGTTTGTTGAGTTTATGTGCGTGTATGAACAACGAAAACTTTACTGATAGTACGTCGAACCCTTGCCACTCTGGATGTTTTAATTAATGTGATCGCTGTGCTTGTGCTTTGGGTCCGAGTTCTCGAAACATTTCTGTTGCTTGGCGAGATCATCTCGTACAGCGAAGACGACAACGCCTGAGCAAACCCGTTCGACGTCTGAATTGTGTATTGTCTTACATGTATACACCATTTAATTCGCTCATATATACTCAATGCGAAGATCCAGCAATGTTGAAACAGCTCAAATATAAAGAAAAAACCTTTCACGTTTCGACATCGAGCGTGTGCAATCCCCGTTCAAACAAATGTGAATTTAATCAGGTGAATTAGGCTATAAAGGAAATAAATCAGTAGATATAAAATTAACGAATTTTATGGTCCTGAAACCGTTGCAAGCTAAACATTTTGATAACGATATTTCACTGTGAACTTGGTCGATGTATGTTATCGGATCGAACGGTTGAAATATTTGCTCCCGGTAAAATAAAAATTGTATTCAACAGCTCGCGCAGCTGAAGCCATTTTTCGTTTGGTCCTTTGCAGCTTGGGTCACAAACTCCATGCTAGAAACAAATGTGGTCGAAAACGTGAGTGAGATTATTTGCGATATCGTTTCGCACGTTGTTTTTGCAATTCGGGACAGTATCGTACATTTTGAAATCTGCGCCGCAGTCGAGTTGTGATGATCCTTGCTGCGTTATCGAAGTTTACCACTTTAAAAATCGAGTTTCAGCTCCTCGCCAATCACTCTTTATTCACATACATATATATTTTCATACATTGACAGAGAAGACCATGGTATATTCCGACAAACTAACATAGTAAAATGCGTTATAGTAAAATTAACTATTGACAGGAATATCATATTATAGTTCACTTAACTATATTTGAAATATTCATTTGAACATACGATCTGAATAGTTAATAACAATATGTTAGATAAAAAGTACTATTAGTCGTGATAAATAGCTTAACAATACAAAATATGGTAAATACAAAACTATGAACAAGTTGCTACTTTTTTTTTTATCGCAAATCGCGTCTGGTCTTTTGGAATGATTGGACTTTTAAAACAGATGTAATTTTTCTTTAATAAAGTAAGGAAAAATTAAATTAATTAAATTAATATAATTTCCCTATATGGTTTCTATATGGTTTTCCCGTCCCTATATGGTTTCTTGTATTTCACTATATCGTCATTGGCATGCATAATAGAAAATTTATTAATGGTATCTTGAATAGTACTTCTGACTATATCTATAATTGGGTGGTTTGTCTTTGATAGTGAAAAGATCTACATATTTTGTGTGACATACTAGTATCCACTAGTAGCAGATACTTAACTTTTATATGTAAAAATGTCATTGTTGCAATTAACATGTGCACTTAATATATTCGATTGTTGGAATATAGTAAATAAAACTATATTTTGGTGGATTACAGTAACCATAAAATATTCTGTCATCTCAGGGAAACATACTGCATAGTTGAAATATAGTCAGAAATACCATATTTTTCTCTCAGTGTACGTGATCATAATTATATATTTCGAATATCATTCGGGATTTACGGTCATTTTTTTACGACCATTAAATGTTTCACACGTGTTGGATTGCAAATATATAACTACTCAATTACGGTAAGAAAATATTTAATTTACTGTTATTTACAAAATATCTAGTCGACGTTAGACATTTTCTCCATTAATTATATTTTCTCAGTGTTATCGAGCTAATCTGGGAGAACATGAGGGAACATGTTACAGAATATCTAAGTAAGTGAACTATAGATTTGTATATAGACTCATATTTTACGAGAGTCTCCGAGCAAATTAGCGTGATATATGTATATATAAATATATGTATACAAGTATGTGTATGCGTTCATACCGGCAAGCGTAAACGGCTATTTGACTTGCTGTGCCAACAAGGCTCGCTGATGTGCGTGTGCGTAATTCTCTAACCACCAATGAACGCAAAGCATGCGAGACACGCCAATGATACACTTGGCAATCTCACTCTTACATTAGCCACTAGTTGGCCAGGAACCTCCAACCGAGCTCTTTCTTTCGTTATCCACGAGTGGGGTAGTTTGTACCATAAAGACGACCGAGAATCCCCTGTCCCCCCGGCCTCTAACATAGGAAAAGATCCTTCGTGCGTGCTGATCTCGTCGCCATTCCCGCACGCAGAGCCACGGCGAAGTTTCTCTTGATAATTTTATCCTACAACGTGTATTTAAGGCATTAGAAGTAATTCGAAAGAAAAAGAAAAACAACGTGATTTTCTCGTTCGTCGCCAGTCTAATCGCTGTGTCTATCATTCCCGAATGATAATAAAACTCGACGCATATGGAATCCGGTCGAACAAGCCTAACCGATAGAAGCTATGTTGCCTTCAGAAAGTTGGTTGACCAAATTTGTGCCCAATAATATAAAGTATCTTTTTGACTCGGCGACATATTTTTTATATAACCATATTTTTCTAATTTACAATATTATTCTATTTCCCTATAGTTGACTTTTCGTATGAAATAAAACATTTCCAAAAATATTATAGAATTAATTTAACCCTTAGCGGCCACTCGGGGTGTGGCTTCACCTCAGGCAAAGTTTGGGCTCAAGTTTGAACACTTTGCCGTTTGCAAATTGAACTCGGCGATATCTGCTTATGGTTTGAAACCTCTTTACGATAACACAGTGAAAAATGTTTCGAAATATGTACCACTTGACGTCTTAAAATAAATATTATTTTTTTGGAGCTTTCACTATGGGGCGCAATTTCATCTTGAAGTAACATATTTTATGTAGCTTAAAACTTTAATAATTAACGACGTTATACTATCTATCATGAGCATAAATGATATTTATCATTTGGGTCGAATTCTTCAATCATTTTTTCTAAAATGTTAATACTTTTTTTTGATAAACAATTTATTCTATCTTATCAAGGACACTTTGAAAATCATACTCGTTTTTTTTCAAGCCTCAAAATTCAATACTTTCAGTTTGGCAACAGTTTAAAGATACTGGGATGGCCGACGTCCCTTGAGGCCGTCATGTTACCATGCAGGGATCTGTGGCCGTTAAAAATTCAATTGTTATTATATGAGCTAAAGATAGTTTTAACGGATAAGTACATTTTTTTCTCACCGAAATCTTTCGTTGGTGAATCCTTCGCCCATGAAATTCACCGAAGATGCAATTACAATGATAAATAGTTCCAACAGAGTAGTAAGATTAGTCTCGATGATTAACAAAAAACGAGTTGACCCCAGGTCATCGCAATAAAGAGCTTTGAGGGGTTTTTGAAGTGTTTCACGCCAGAAAGTGCCTCCCTCACGTAGCGAAGGGCGTCTCCCTCGCTGGAATAACTTCGCAAAGCACCTTAACACATCGGCCGGAACTTTTAAACCTCGTGTGCCTGGCATCTGAGGGTAAATTTACTTAATTTGCGTACGCAAACTGAGTAGAGATCGATTTAACTTGAGAAATTAGGATGAAAGAGAGAAGAAGAGAGATAAAAGATAGAAAATATATGTACGCTTCGTGTCGATCAACAATCGTAAATTTCCCAATCGAAAATCAAACTATTAGTAGCAAGTGGAGGGAAATCAGGATGGTAAATAGAGAATTTGCTTTATAGGTGAATTTCCAAAGATTAACAGGCGAGACAGCGTTGATTTAAAGTAGTTGTTGGTATTGGCCAGCCATGTTTGTTCGGGAACGACGAGTCTGACTCTTTTTCCCTCCTTTTTTCTCTCTCAACATTAAATTCCCGGCAATGTTCATAGAGGATAATCGTGTCTGCTGATCCGTTCCCCTTGCTCATGAACAAAATGTCCAAAACGCATCACTCGCTATTTACGAAATATTGTAAAGGGACAGGTCAAAAAGAATATCTACTCGCGTCACGTGCATGCGTGTAAAATTTTCAGAAGACAGCCTTGAGTTAGCTAATTATATTTTAACAGGTTGGTAATTGCCTCTATAATTTGTGGAGCCTAATAAAAAGGAAAAATCAATGAGAATCATCTCGTGACAGTGATTTTAGTCGCGTAGTTATAATACGTGTATAAATGGATATATGTAGATTTTTACGTACACTCGTGTCTGTATAATTAACCCAAATTTGTCGTTCAAGGGTCGAGAGAGGCTCGTCGAAAGCGTGGAAAGAGAGTGAGACAGAAGTCGATGGAAGCCAAGAACGGGAAAGAGATCTCTCGCTAACCTGGCTGAGCAGAGCAAGACCACCGAGTGGCTAAAGGGTGCTGGAGGTAATTTACATTTTTGAGCTCACCATGGATCCGCCCCACGAGTGGTGGTAGCAGCTGGCACTGCTAGATATCTACACCAACACGTTTTAACCTTAATGTATATCTCACATACATACGTGCCTCTATAACGAACTCACCGTCAAATTGCCCGTGGCTCGCGCTGCTCGTGAGTGTGGTAACTATATGTTTATATGTACATCTTGGCAAAAGTACCAGGAAACTTATATCGCTATACGAGTTATTTTACACGAAGACAAATATAGTTTATCTTGCAGGATCGATAGCAAATTTGACAATCGTATAAAGTCTACTATAATTGAAATAATTATTATCTTCTGAACATATTTTTAATGCTACTCAAATAGGTCCATTCATGGATAGATGATTCCTTCAAAATCAATTACTAGAAAAATATCCTTCTAGCAACTAGAAGGAAATAGAGAAGGAGATTCTAGTTTTGGTTATTTCTCGATTAATACATGTTTCGATATATGTATATTTTTTGTACTTACATTTTGCATGTGGACTCTCGAAAGAAATCCAAAAAACAAGCTGTTTTTTGGTGTTATAGGTAGATAAAAGTTCTTAGAGTCGATGTGAAAGATCTTATGCATGCAAGATGTCTATAGACATTCATCTGTACTTCTGAATATTTTGGCACATTAATTGATGGGTATTCATGTTTATTCTTATACCACAGAATTTCCGAACTCTCAAAGGCTTTTTTTCTTTTATTCTGGGGCTACTTATCCTACGTGTACTTGACTCTCGATGTACGCCATATAGTACATCATGCTATTCGTTGAGCTTCACACAGTAAGTCACCAATATTTGGCAATATTGAGTTGACAGTAAGTCACCAATATTTGGTGCTGGTCTACGCTCTTTGCCAAATTGCTTTAATCATTGTGTTTACGAATGGACTTTAGTTCTATATCTCTCAGTATTTCTGTCATACTTTATCGTATGGTTAAATTCCGCACCCTGTGTCAATTCTACTCGAAGTATATTTATAAAAAATACTTTTTTTCATTTTAAAAAAAGTAAAAAAAACGCCAAGTATTAAAAAAGCGCGACCTTAGTTATTAAACGACCATTATACATGTGTTCTTGTTGAACGAGATAGAGAGAGCGCGCGCTGTGGGCGCTCTCTCGCTTAGCAGCGCGCAATAAGTGGGGGTAGCCTCGTTCAGTGGACTGGACGACTGCAGAGTAGACAAATGTCTACCAGTCTCGCAAAGGACGTATGTCCAAACGTAAACAGACGCTTCTTACGTCTTTCCGACTCCAAGGGACTGAAGTTCCCCAAACATTTGATTTTAAATCACAAAATTATTATATCTCGAAATTGGGTGGACGGATCAACTTGCAACAAAGACCAATGGAAAGAGAAAAATCGAAAAAAAATCGTCCCCTACATTCAGATTTTTTACTCAAACCGTTCCGCTGTGAGAGCCATTTGGAAAATATAAAAAGCCCCAAAACCGTCATATTCGCGTATATAAGAGTGCGGCAGGGCTCGCGCAAGCTTCCTTTTTGATACTTGGCGTCGAGCCGCTACTGCGCCTCTTGATACGAAAAGACCGGGAAGAATACATGGTTGACGGTGCGAAGGAGATTCCTGCATTAGGACAAAGCGGTATGTAATTTTCTGCTTCAGTAGTAGAAAATTATACCGAATCATGTGTAGCATCCGTTACTGCTTCTATAGTGCAAGGGTGTCACCATATCACATTAAGGAGAAGTTTGCTCAACCCCTCGTATACACATACCACTAATGCGTTATTCTAGGTGTGTTTCTGTGACAAAGTTTCACGACAGGCTTAAAAAGCCTCGTCGTCGAGTCTTTGAAGTTCTACGTTGTAGACAAATGATTCTCGTTATACCTATCATGTTTTGCAGATTGGATTCCTTTCGAATTAATATTCATGCATTGTAAATATAATTCACGGTAATCATTCGTATAATAATTGCACAGCAATTACTCCAAATAGCAATTACACGCTTCGTACACAGTCTTTACAAAACGCATATTAAACTCGTCGATTTTTTAATTTCTCGATGTCAACCTTGACAATCCTGAATGTTTGTATTGTTGCGATGAAATTTAATGTTTTTTGTTATCATTCGAATCCGGAATGGTGATGAACGGTTGTGAGGTTTCTTTTTGTCTCAAGGCTAAGTATGCTGGAAAATACTGATGATTGAAAAAAATGCAGGAATGGGTGATACAAAAGAAGATTTCACACTGCTTACCAACGATGCAAACTTCAATACCATCCTTGACGAGACATTGAGAATCAAATTAGCATGAATTCGACAATCATGAAATTACACGTATTTAATTTTATTTTCATGACTAAAAGTGATTTTCTTATTTTTCTCTATTTTTTTTTACCCTCGATCATGAAACTAACCCTCGATAGCAAAAAACCGTTGCCGAAGCTCGTAGCAGCTTTTAGTACAAAGTCAAATGTGTTTCTGGTTGCTGAGTTTGGCTATTTTACCGTCAATGTGTCTGATACGATAAGTATTCCAATAAAACTTGCTTTATTGGCACCCCCAAGCGGTAGAGAGAGAAAGAAAAAGGAAATCGTATTTACCAGCAAATACTCAACGTGGAAAAAGGCATTGGCAATAAAACTACCGATGCGTGTTTTGCGCACTCTGGAGTAAAGCTCCGAGTTGAAGTACATTAGCTCGCGACTTCGCTTTCGCATCCTTCCCTCTCTCTCTCTCTCTCTCTCTCTCTCTCTCTCTCTCTCTCTCTCTCTTTCTCTTCTGCACCCGTATTGTCGGCCTGTGGCACTTTCACAGCGTATAACTATTAGTCGACGTCGAGCATTGATACGCTTGTGACGTTTAATTGACCTTTTTTTGCCTCTACGTTATCGGCGATCACGACGAAAAAGAATTTAAAAAAAATATCGTTTATTAACACCAGACCGAAGCTTTTTCCAGGGAGACTTTGCTACCTATTGCTGGAACGTCGTGGTAGCACAAAAAATGTGATTAAAATTAGCATCCTCTTAGTTTACGACTCGACGAGTTCTAATTCCTGTTCTCGTTATTTAATCAATTTTATTTAAGATCTAAGAATTTAAGAGTGGGAAGCTGGCGCTCCATGTTTTGCCCGAAATGAACCAGACGTAACGATTCTTATTCTCTTTTACTCCGGGACCGTCGAACGAATGATATCGAAGGAACCCACGGAATCTCCAGAACAATTTCGCATTTTATCCAAAATTTATTTTGAATTTATCATTTTGAGACGAAGCCTGGTCAATTACATGGTCCACCAGTTTCCCGAAGCAGAGAAAAGAACCTCCGAGGGAAAAAATTGATCACAAGATAAGCCTAAATTATTCCCTCTCCAAAACTTGTGAAAAGTCAAAATCGACTGTTTGAGTATTTATATGTGTGTGAGCATAGGGGAACGACTGAGCGATCGATTTTAAAATTTCATTATACACATTTATTTTTTAAATGATTTGTGTTCTCGCCTTTTTTATGAACAATATCTGTGAAACATTTTCTCTTGAACAAGAATAAAGTGACTCGATAAATAATGATAAAATTAAACACAAAAAAAATAATAGTCTATGAATATTACAAAACTAATATTAAATTCGATTTTTAATTTAGTTCTAACCGTTTACATAAGTGATTTTTTTTCAAAACTAATACCATCTATTTTTGACAGACGCTCTTTCTTTACAAAAGCAGGTACCAAGCGATACAGTATGAATATACAACATACTAATTATCTATTTACATAAGGAATTTCTGAGGTTGTATATAAATTTATGTGTCTTAAAATGACATGCTTTGCGATTTCATCAACGAGAATATTTTCGTCTTGTTTTCTAAGAGATAATTTACATTTCAGAAAAAAGTAGAGCGTTATTTGTTTTAGAGTCAAAGGGTAATTTTCGCTTATTTATTGTCGAAAGAATAGAAGATAGTAATTTCACGCTGTACGATTTTCAATCTGTTCTAAGAGATAAGTTAGAGAGACGAAATTTGAAGTATAATGAAGCAAAAAAAAACAACATAAATGCTGTAAAAAAAGTTGAAACAAGCACATTTACTCCCCCTAATAGTTCGTAGTTCCGGTAAAAAAATTGCCTTCCCAACACAAAACCCCCGCAAAAAGTTATAAAAGAGATTACTGCCAGAAAAAACCAACCTTGCAAAAATTCTCTCATTCACATCAAATCTCCCAAAAAATTATAGGAGAATTCCACAAAAATTTTCTCAATAAATTAGAACCTCACAAAATGATATAAGAGAGGCTCATAAAAATTTAAGTGAAAAAATTTCCACTTCGAAATTTGCAGCTATCTCTCTCGCACTCACGCGGCTAATCCATGTCCTTAATATGAAAAACACTCAATAATTGTCGCACTGTTACTCTTCATCTGTAACCAAGAGTCACGACTGTGACTCTGGCCAAAAGTCAAGACTGAAAAAAAATATTCGTCAGCTTTCACATCCGCGATTTTTATAACCTTATTTTTTCAACTTCACTACTGTCACTCTAAATGAACAGTCAAAACTGTATGGGTTCAGCTGTTACAACAACAAACACAGTCTCACATATCACCAGAATGTTACCAGTTATACTAGGTAGTATCACTAGATAGCGACTGCAAATTGAGCATAAAAAATGTGTGCGAAAAACGCCACCTTTTTTGATGCTACGAAAAAATGAAATATTAATATTTCCAATATGCATTAGGCTACAGAGTTCTAAATAGTCAAAATCGAAAGAAACAAAAAGAAAAAATACGCGAACCCGCAAAATCTTACAAAATGCTGTAAATAATTAAATATCGCCGAAAGAATTTTCGGAAATTTTCGAAAATCGTTCGAAACCACGTTGCTTGCTGTAAAAAGTCTCCTTTGCGACTCTTCTTCGACATTATAGCATATGTAAATGTACTTGTCTCGAGTCACTACCGTGTCTCTAGATATAAATATAAATCGTAGAAAATGCATTTTCTCGTAAGAGAAAAAAAAGATTTTTATTATTTATTTTTACAGTCTGCTTCGAGATCTGTACTGCGGTCATATAAACCAATCATAAGCAACCATATCACGAGACAACGACGATGAGACGACGCATCGTTCATAGTTTTCGTTTCATCGAGTATTCGAGTGGTGTATTTTAGAGCACGACTCCGTGAGCACGATCGATAGACGAATCAAAAAACGTGACTGCAAACGAGAGAAAATCCGATGAGGCATAAACTCGAGAGTTCCTTAATTTCGTGACGTCGATGCGGGGGTGTCGACGTTATGATGTACAGATTGATATCTTTTTTGCTCATTTGTGCGAATAATACGAGAACTCTCTTCTATATCGGCCAATTGAATCTGACGGAGAAACGTATACGGGCAATTTCGTGTCAAGTAAAACTTAATCGTAATAAACACAATGATGAAATTTGGAATTTCTAAAAAGGTCTATAGGAAACTTTTTCCTAGTGAAATTAACGAAATTATTTTTTGACTGATAAAAAAATTATTCGAATTAACTTAATTCATTAGTTTTGTATGACGTTCAAGAAGTTCTCCGCAATTTTTTGGACAAGTCTTAAAAGTAAAGGAATCTACTTTGAAAGCCAAAAGATAAAAATCGCTTGCAGTACTTCAGATTAAGATGGTATCTTTTATGTAGTCGCCAATTAGTCTCAGTAACAACCTCCTTCAATGTTAAATATGGAGGCTCTATTAATGGGTTTCTCATTTACGACTACGACGAAGTTGACTCCTATTTAACGACTTGCTTTACCATTTTATTAGCTGACCCCGTTTGACGTGGAGTTTTTAAGTATCGGACGTGTTATTAACCCCTTCACTGACGAAGACGGGTAAATGCATGAAACAAAATATATAGTGTAGTATCAAACCACTTTTTATTTATAACTAGTCACTTGGCGTCAAAGCTTTGTATTACATCAAGAAAATTGTAATCGCTTTGACGAACTTCTGATTACACATTATTCATTTTAATGTATGTAAAACAACTTTTATCTTTATTAAAGTTAATTTCATTTTCTTCAAATATTTCATTAATTGGAAGATCACCATTCCCCTGTTATTAAAAAACATTGTAGAATATGACAATTAGTCCGCATTTCTGTATGGATTATTGTTTAACACTCAGACTACATTTGCAACGGAAATTACTATTTAAGAAATCAAGAACTTGACTAATAAAAAAAAGAATACTCAGTATTCCAGCGACGAAATCGCTGGAACACTGATATGATTGTTCAATCATGAACAATCAAATACTGATCTTTTCGTTAAACTAATGTTATATTAATACAAATATCCTACGAGGGATAGAATTCCCCATAGGAAAAGAAGCAGTAAGAAAAAGTTTTCTGTTTGTGTATTCGATAGTTCTGCGGTGTATGATGATCGATTGACGTAGTCTAACTTGATTAGCGATGAGTGTGGCTATGGTTTTTTCCTATCGGCTGCATCGATGCAGTAAATAAAACAAATCACTACAACGACTTAAGGCTCGATTTCTCGCGTTAAGGTGTTCAATTTCCACCTCTCGCTAAAATTCATTATCCACTTTAATCTTTTTCATTCTTGTTTTATCTCCGATTCGATCGGTGATTTCAAAAAATTGTTGTGTCATTTCGATTAGGAAGAGATGGGAGTGGTGAAAATATTGATTAATTGAAAACGGCAGAACTCTTTGACATATCCCGTGCGTCAAATCATCAGGGCAGCCCTAACTTAAATCGGGGCCTTGAAGGGCTTAGACATTGGTGCCCTATCAGACATTGCCAGGACACTGCCAGGTTGCGACCCCAACAGGGCAATGTTAGGGACGCCAGGCTTATTTAAAACATGGCACTTTTAAGGCAACCCATTGAGGACCTAGTCGGGCTGCATTAGGGCAGTTCCCATTTCAAGGAATTATAATATTATGACAGAACCATGTCGGGTCCCAATAAGGTGAAAGTTTCGGAACGTTGATGCTCCAAAACGTGGCACTCTCAAGACAGCCCATTGAGGACCTAATCGGGCTTCAGCAGGATAGCCCCTATACAAATAACGAGAAATATTATATCAAAATTAAGTCACGTCCCGAGGAGGCAAAAAATCGGAGCTTTATTGATTTCGAAAATTGAAAAGTTTGCATGAACGCAAATATATTTCGTCGTGTACATTAAGAATTTGAATGTTTTTTCTTTATATTGATAATTTTTAAAAATTATTTAATAGTAAAAAAATTATTATTATAATTTATATTGAATTTACTTCATGTCATTGTTTTTATTAACATATTTTTTAAACTTTTTTGGTTTGCGATATAAACATTCAGAATTATTTGTTGGAAGATTCTGGAATGCTAGGTATGTTACATTTTTTAATCAATTTTCTTCAACGAGACTATAGCGTGATGGTAGCGTGCATATGCGATTGAGTCTACAGATACGTACATAAGTAGGATCGAATCCCGGTGTAGGTAGGAACATTTTTCTGCGTAAATTAATGTCAGGAGTAATGAAAATAGTGAAATATGACCAAATGTGATTGGAAATTAAATTCCAATTAAAAAATTAAAATTTTTTTAATGTGCAATTTTTGATAGGGCTCTGACAGGGCTAGTGTTAAGGCCCCGACTCATTTGCCTTTAAAGGTACTTTTTAAAAAAGCGTGACAGCCCTTTCAGGGGCCAGTATGGGTTTCCACACAAGGGCCTTAACTAAGTTAGGGAATTTTGATCGGAGCCTTTTCGCAACCTCAATTGAATTGACGCACGGGATATGAGATGGTACATAATTCATCCATAAACATAAATATACATCCATAAATATATGTATACATGTACAATTCATACATATATTTTATATAATATTAATTTTTTTTCCACACCGTACTATAAAATATATAAGCTGCATGTACACATGGTACATACACGTACTACTTTCTGGCGTACGCAAGGGAGAAAGGACCGCTGGACAGAATCCAATTAGTTTTATTGCAGGTGTAATTCGTAGCTTCGTATTAACTTTAACGACTCGTTCGGTACAGTCTGGCCCAGTGAACACGTACTCGCACACACCTTCCCGTGTATATATGTACACAAATAAAAACACAAATACAGACGGACGCGAACGAAAGAGTGTTCATTGAAACACGAAACTCGCCACGTTAATGCGTTCGTTATTCCCCCAGACTTTTAATTCTAATTAATTTATAGCGGTAGTACATCCTACTCTTCTTGGGGCGAACGAGGGAAAAGAGTGGGGAGAAAAACGCGTCATCGAACCCCGAATTAGTGTTATAATATGAAATATTATGAGAGCCTGTGCTATCGGGATTTTATTTCGCGTCCACGTGTGCAATCTGCTAGCAAAGCGATCCTGTCTCATGAGACTTTCGGAAAACGGGTTATTGTTCACGTACATACGTTGGTCATGTTCATATGTGTATATGGCTCATATATTTATATGTATTACTTGAGCATGTATATCTCATATATATATAGATCGCAATTCGAATGACGAAGCAATATTGAAACTTTTTTAGATCATTTTTCATTCTCTTTGCTTCTTAATCAAGTACAGGCGCCTCGAAAATATACTCTATTTTCGAAGAATCTTTTGACGGATTATTCATCGAAAAATTATGTAAAAACAAAATTATGCTTATACATTTTTACGAGTTAAAAAAAAGTGAATTAACAAAATGTGTTATGGAAAAAATGAGCATATTCGATAATTTTTTATCGTTACATTTTTTTCATCATGGTAATTATCAAAGTCAATAAAGAATAAATGAGTAGTTCAGTTTGAGAACTGATTAGAAACAAATTCAAGGTTGATCATTTAATTGTTTAAGGATTTTAAAAAACTGTACGGGGGGCGGGGAGGGGGAGGAATGAACTGTACATTTTCCCTTTTTGACATTAAGTTCGCGCCGAGCCTTAATTTTGACTCGTACTCGAGCAACGATGTGTTAAAATGTTACCCACAAGATCTTTGGAACGATAAGTAATATATGTGTATATATATGTAGAGAGAGCGAGAGAGAGAAAGAATAAAAAGAGTACAAAATTTATTCATTGAGAGACAAAAAGCGAGAGAGGTAGATTTTTGCGTTGGGGATTTGCGACCATGTCAAATTTCACGTGAGAGATTGAACATGAATGTCGACCGTGCAATCGATAAATTGCTTATTAACTTCGGTACAAGAATCAATCAAAAATAGGCTGTGATGTAGATAAAGACGAAAAGAAAAAGATTATATAGTAAGATTTGTAACTATATGGAGAGCTGCGGCAGCGGCTTAACGCCAAGTATTAAAAAGAAATATTTCAAAGAAAACACTATAGCCGGCCCAAGTTGGAGCGCTGCCGCACTCGTTTATACTCCAACAAATTTTTACCGATTACTTTTTATTTCTATATATTTAGTACTGAATCAAACATGCGGTCGAGTGTTTGTTTACTGTATTCACTTGTTCATAGATTTGTAGTGGTTTTCAATTTCATCGTTAGTTATAATCAAAAAAATCTTGACGAGCTGGAATTGCAATCGGGTACAAAAATAGAGAAATAGGAAGGAGACGGAGAGTGAATATTTCAGATGCTTCGTATAAAATCTCTACCGAATTCTATACATTTGATGATATCACTATTTGTCATGATATCAGATCGATTCACATATAACAATTCAAGATTGATTTGCATATAACGAGCATCCCTAGCGCCCTGGTATAGCCGAATATGCGATTGAATCGCGTTCAGTCACATTTACGGAGACTTTTATTCGAAAAATTACTATGTTTTTATTGTAGCGTCGGACTATATCGGCATAATGGGAGTAATCGAAGTAAATAATGTGAAGAAGTGATATAATTTAGTTGAATTTGACAATAAACATAGTAAATTACCCGGTAATTTTACAATAAACATTATAAAACTACCCATTATGCCGATATAGTCCGATGCTATAATAAAAACATAGTAATTTTTCGAATTCGGTGCACAATTCACAGATGCAACGGTACGAAACGTTTCGGATTTTTTTTTCCACTGTGCTTGAGAGTCTATTCTTATAGATTTGATAACATATTCGAGTTATTAGAGTGCCAAACTCATACCCTGCGATAGGTGAAAACACCCAATTGACGTCATGACTTTTGCTCCAAAATTGGGATTGGGTAACTCTGGATTTTAACTTTAATGTACAAGGGGGAAAAGGTTTATAGAGAAAAAGAGTAAAAGGGCACAGGGAAAAATATTGTAACACCGTTCACGTATAACTCGGAAAATTTTTGTCGGGTAAATCGATACTTCAGTGCATACCAGTCTTATATGCCAGCGGGACGTACACCTTCATACTCGTGATTTCTTTATACATTTTTTCATTCGGCCCAATTGAGCAACACATACGTACAGTCATTCCATCACAATTTCAAAAGAATTATTGTTTTCTACTATAATTTTTTGTTTCATGCATTTGTTATTTACTGGTATAACATGATTCTGATCATGTCGCAATCACTTCATAATTCTTCCTTTAGCTGTTTGGATAAGAATAGTTTCTCTATTTAGTTACTTATTAATTGCGTGTAAAAAGATCGATCACTTTTAACTTCCATTACTCACAAATTCGTGCCTAATTTTATGACATCCAAATATGCTGTTCTTTTTAACTATTTTTTATTGACCTGCAATTTAGTTGAAACCATAGGCAATTGTTTATGAAAACGATTACCCTGCTATTAGAATTTGGAACGACTCAAATTTGTTAAAAAGTCATTTCTAAGATTTGAAGTACAAATTTTCGTTATGTTGAAAAACCGTTTTATCGGTTTGGGCAATAAGCCAATATTGGCCAAAATTTTATTTATTATACTTTATTTACTTTATTTACTTTGTTAGCCAATATTGCAATGAAGCAATTAAACCAAACTGGTGAATGTCAATGTTAATATTTACAACAAAGCGCCACCTAAGCGGCATTTTACGAAGACCTATTTCCATACGGGATTTTCTTCTCAGAGGAGTAGAACATCGATGTTATAAAAAAGTGCATCATAATCTAAATGTGAAGACGCGTCTCGAACTGCGCTCGCTGTTCTCTGGCTATATTTACGACTTCCGTTTCTTGCCAGCTTCTTCTCCACGGGGTTTGTTACGAGGGAATCTCGAGTACTAGTGGGAGAACGAAGTAAAACCTCGATGCATGAAGACCCGGCGAGACAAACTGGCACGATTTATGGTAAAGAAAAAGTGATGCGAGAAATAGACCGAGGGTGATGGATGTTGTTCGAAGTCTGTAGCGTTTTTCGATACGTTTATATATTTGAAGATTTTAATTTTTCACCTATATAAATACGTATTTCAATAGAATAGAATTGTATTGGTTTTTTAATCGAGAAAATTATTACCTTCCAGCTATGATCCCCATAGAAAAAAATTATATTTGAAATATATTTTGCATTATATAAACGGTTCCATGAAGTTTTATCACACGACAAAATAACATCGACGACATTTCACTGACAAAATATCACACGACAAAAAATCACCGCTACAAAATATCACACGATAAAAAATCACTGCAACAAAATATCACACGAGAAGAAATCATGCACCGCGAAGAAATATGACAATCAGATTATTTTTAATTAGCAGGCCGGACGGTACATTCCGTAAATTTTCTTAGAAAAAATTGTATTAACAGTATTTTGACCGAGTGTAAATAGCAGTTTACAAGTATTTAAGGTCTCACCACTCTAGGTTTGAACCACCCTAAGTTTCAATCATATATATTTGAAATTTTAAACAATGTATAATTCAAACCTAGCTGCCATGTATAAGACGTGGCTTTCCTTTCTGAAATTTCAGAAATTTAAGTGGCATAACGTTATATACAATACAGAATTGATACTAACCCTCCGTTACATGCGCTATGAGCGAAACACCGCTTTTTTTATTTTTTATTAATAACCAACAAATGGTAACTGATACATTTGTGGAATATTCACGGACATTTCTATGGTGGTTCGCAGAACGTATTTGCTTGCAATGATTTAACTTAAGGTGTGATAAGAGCTCCTAAAGTTGATTATAAAATTTACAGTTTTTTTGGCGCTTGTGACGGATGGCTAAATTTTCGTTACGATTATCTACATACGATAGACCTGGTAAATCAGGAATCATCCCCACCCTCGAGTAACTGTTGAACCGTTATCTATTCTCTCGTACACAAAACTCACGACATACACACAACATTGGATATTAATAAATTGGAATAATTTGAAAAATTCATGCCTGGCAATGATATATTGTCATCGTGATATTTTTGTGTGTGTGATTTTTTGTCATGTGATATTTCGTCCGTGATATTTAGACTGTGATATTATGTAGTGTCACCATATAAACATTTATATTCCGCGCATATAATAAATACATATTTTTATACATTTCATATATACAAATATATGAATGATGCATTTTTTTTATAGATGATTTTGCCGATTTCGATATATTACTATTAGTATATTTAAAATAGATTTTTTATATATCAAAGATACATTTTTTTTCTATATTAAAAATATTTCTTTCGTACATTAAAAATACGTTTTCACATGTTAAAAAATCTTTTTTGATCAAATTTTTTGGAGCATATTCCTTCTCAGGTTGAATCCTGTGCAGAATGCACTTGGAGACAAGAGCATTTTCCACACTTATGTATGTATGTAAAACACTTACACAAGTATGTAAAAAAAAATATTTTTAATGTAAATAGATTTATTTTCAATACAAAAAAAGTAGATTTCTAAAATATGAAAAAAGTATTTCAAAAATACCAGTAGTAATAGTATAATATATTCAAAATACATTTTTAATATACGAAAATCGCCAAAAACATGGATAAAAGAAATATATTATTTCTATATTTGTATATATGAAACGTATAAAAATATGTATTTTTTATATGCACGGAATATATTTGTTATATAATGCAAAATATATTTCAAATATAAATTTTTTCCAGGGGGGCGATCATGAATTATTTGAAATCTTTTCCGCTTGAAGCACACAAAAAAAATCGATACTTTAATGTCTAAATCGCGAAATACGTACGTTAACCTCCCACAGTCGCAGTACGATAATACAAATAGTTTTAATAAGTAACATGTTGATGCTTTGATGTTGTACTAAATGCCATATACCTTCGGTTATGAGCGACTGTATTGATTCTCAAACATCCGGTATTATCAGTAAGTTTATTACTGGGGTTTAGCATTAAAATGAAATAAAGAGAGAAATTATATCGTAGCGATTATCGCAGCAATTGAACCCGAAGATGGTGCCCATAACCGTAGATCATAATACAAAGTTTATCGGAGTACAAAATCCATGTGGTTTCAACGAGCCGGAAACATGGAGGTTATAGACTTTGAGCATTGAGTTTTGGTTCGTACGCTGTTCTCTCTGTTTCTCTCCCTCTCCCTCTCGTTCGTTAACGAATGTGAGGGTATATGTGCAACAAAGTTTTAATTGTTATACGGGTCGTTGTGAGCTACCCAGGCATTATTTCGTTGTATGTACGATCATTAAATCAAGATTATATTATCGTCCGTGTCTATTAAAGTTTGCCCCTGATGCACCAAATTCTAATTGAATATCATATTATAATATCCTTGTTACACGAGACCTCCGTTTTTCCCCGATTTTCAGCTGTTTGATATCTTCAGCAATTCTCAAACCTCTGTGATCAATCCAATGGGCTACAACAATTACCAATATGACGCCGAGCATAACACGATTGAGTTCACATTATTGCTGAAATTGAAAAAAAAAAACGACTGACAGTTTCTACTTGATAATTATCGTCGTTAAAATTTCTTACTTATATTCTTGTTTCCAGGAGCAAAAAAGTTACCTCCCTTGGATTTTACTTCGTTATAAAAAAAGTTCCGAACTTTGTGTGAAACTTTGGGAAAGTTATTTTGTGCTCTCACTAGTCGGCAGTTTTTTCCATCTTTATTACATACTCTTATGTTTTATTCAGTTTCACCATTGTTAATAGCTGAGACAGCTGGTATGCTTGATTTTGGAAACTTCTTTTTTTACGAATTTCATATACACATTTTTTTTTAATACTCAGTAATTATGCTCGCTCGAGTTTTATGAAGAATCATCATACACTTTTTTCCGGATATTTCGGCTGTGCTTAGTTTTTTTTTAGCTCTGCAGTACGTAATTGTTATATTGAACGAAGCATTTTTTCTCCACATTCCCTTCGAAGCTTTTTCTATGGAAGAAATGCAGAGAGAATTAGCATGTGACGAACTCAAGAATCCTGCAAAGTTCCTCAACGCAAAGAACATCTTCCATAAAAACGAGAAGTTTGCTGTAACATAACAGTCGGGAATTTTTTTCTACAATATTACCAGATAGTTATATATTTCTCAGTACAACTGGGTAAATGCGGAATTGCATATTGATGGAACTATATTTGCTCACGAAAGACACAGCATCAATAAATATTATATAAATATATTGAAATGGGTTCAAAACTCAATAATGAAATGAAAGATAGGCTGAATCGAACAAAATATTTTCACAAACATATCGATTACTAAACACAATGTACCGAAAGTAAGAAATAATCAACCGCTCGGCAAAAGAAGTTCTATGTCAGACTAATCACTCATTTGCAACGATTTTTTAAAAATTGAATACATATTCAAATTTGAATTTCTACCAATCTGAAATCGACGATCAAAAATTTCTTCATCATTAAAAATCATTGATATATTCATGTAATCATTCGAACATCAAAATGAGAAATACAATGTATATCCTAAGATGAAAAGTCGAAATGCAATAATCTACTAAAGGCAGACAGAATTAACCTTCGTCAGCTAACGATCTTTTCGGCAACCTTTAAAGCTAACGATGGGTCGTTCGTGTCTTTCACGTATTTCACAATTTTTAAACTTTCGAAAAAATTTGAAAAAATTCATGGGCTTTCTTTGGACCCCTAACTAAATGATCATAATTTGTCCCACCCGAAAAAAAAAAATTTAATAACAATTTCATGCAAAATATGGAGACGTGCAGGCATTTTTCACGACAATGTTAATTTTTGCCCAGACACGAATGACCCATCGTTAGCGTTGGAGGGTTAAGTTTCTCAATTAATATCCAATGGTCGCACACATAGGTAACGAACTAAACTGAGTATCGGGTGGGGTAATTACAGTGTAACGAGGTCGTAAAAAATGCTTAATCGTATTACGATATTACGCATCGATATTACGTTTCTATTATGAAAACGTATATACTATTGTATAGGAATGTAAGTATATGTATGAAATGGCAAGTGTACAGGCGCTTTATCCACGATATTCATGCAAATGATGTTACGCTAATCGGCAGCTGCATTTAGGTTGCAATTATAAACAGATTAGAACTCTCGAGGCTCTATGGTAGTGTCAACCACAAATTCTCTCGTGCCCTATAACACCTTGGTACTCTAACTCCTCCGGAGCATTAGCGACCGATTGCCACCGCGAGAAAGCCAATCCTCTCTGTCAGCTGCAACTACTATATTCACGAGTGATCTAGTGGTTCTATAGCAACTACCGCAAAACGAGAACAAATCCCCTGAATTCCAAATTCATCGGATTTCCTACTACCGGGGGTTTGTTCCCTTCTACAACTATTTACTCAAACTTCAAGCTCGGCACGTCACTCGACGCGAATTGTTGAAACAGCTCTCTTCTCGATGGGATAACAGTTAGGATTGTAAACTGTCTACGAGAATTACTTCCCAAACGTTTAGTATGAAAACTCAATTTTTTGCTTCGCGGTTCTATGGACTAAAAAATTATTTATGATGAAATGACGGAAAAGTTTCCGAGAATTGAAAATTGACAGTAGTTCATCCGCTGTCTCCATAAATTTTATCGCTTCTTCAATACATCACAACAAACAGAAATCATGAGGAAAAGGAATTGCAATCGCAGAAGCTGGTTTTCATTTACCGTATACGTTGAGCTTTCATAAAATTCTAAAGATTAAATTTAATTTTTGATGTGTCCATTCTTCAAAAAGAACGCGCTGATGTTACTCTTCAGTACTCTTCTTACTGTATTGCGCTTTAGTAAAATAAAGAAAGCGAAGAATATCATGAAATTAAGTTTTATTTACTGGACATTTACAAAACATCGAATAACCCTGGCTATCAAGGCGAAAGCAAAGCGAAGAACGATAAAAAACGTGGATACATGCCGACGTGGATACATGTGTACATTTGTGTTTACGTGAGTATATATGTTGGCGTACACAGGTACACGAGGAAACGAGCCACTTCTCATTCCGGAGTCAGGTAATTGCAGGTTTTTATCCTTGACCATCAGATGGCTCGGAACTTGGCAAAAATCTGTTCTGACTCTCTCGTTTGATCGTCGAAGTTTTCAAGTGGTATATTCCCGTGAACTCTAGCGTGAAAAACCCATTGCTGGTTGTCCTCTTTATTTTCCACTCCATTCTAACGTTCTTTGGTTTATATATATACATATACCTGAAACGAAGTTCCATCAGCAAAGTCTGTCGAATCTTCTTTGACGTTCAAACAAAAGTATTCTTTTTTATCCGCTATCGAAGGAGAAGAAAAAAAACGTCGTTCCCGTTGAAACTCCGCTGCACATCTCAATGATCGTTGGGTCTGAACGAACGACCCGCTAATTAGAGACCGTGAGGAACTCATTGGACAAACCTCTCTTGAACACCTTTCTCTCGAAAAATTTTCACGCCTTTGTGTCCTTGAGAGAAACAAAGAGAGAAAAAGGGAGATGTAAAAAAGTGCCAGTGATTCGATTGTGTAATCGGAGGGAACGAACACTTTTGCCATCAGGAGTGTGAAACTTCACGCGTGAAGTGTCACGTCCGAAGCATTAAGAGTAAAACCGATATTCTGATGGTCATTAAATTCTCGTAAATACAAAAATGGCCCATCCGGATTCTCATTTCGTTCTAAAGAATATATGTGGTCTCCCTTTTTTCCCTTCTTTAAATCTCTCTTTCTCTATCTTCCGATAAAAGTGCAATATCTTTCAGAGTTTTTCTCTCTTTCCTTATCGCTTCTCAGCCTTGAGACATTTCTATAAGTTGCGCGGTACAAAATGGACTATCATGCATCGACAACTCTCGCAATATGAACCCAAAATTTCTCAAGTATATGAGAATACTGTCGCGAGCTTATCTCGATGACAGGTTCAACACGCTCACATTCAATATTAACGCATGATAAGATCGGGGTTTTTGTGAGATTGAAAAGATGAAAAAAAAAAAAAACGTGAACGTTGTAGTCATCCGCGACTCGATATTTCGTAACAACTTCCGTTCAAGACTTCCGTTAGATAATTTTTTTTTAGGTCAGTAGATGAAGAAAACATTCGTCTCTCATGGAATAAAATTAATTGACCTCTGTCTGCCCCTTTCCCCCCCCCCCTCTCTCTCTCTCTCTCTCTCTCTCTTTTCTTTGATTTCTTCCTTCTCTCTTGCACGCCTGTAAATTCTGTAACTTCCAAGAGTTAAAGCGTCCCGAACGGGATTCGCAGTTTGAAATTTAAAGGAAGCTCGATTTTCGTGTTCTTCGGTAGGCTAGCGTGGCTATAGGATAGAGATCCGAACGCTATAATTCAATCTACGGTGTTCAGCTCGGAGCTCACAGTGAGGTACGGCTAAAGGGGAATGGCGGAGGTTTCTCAGTCTTATCCCGTGGGCCACCGACGGTTGATACGGCTACGAGAGCCAAGATCCTAGATAGGAAGTGCCAGGCTAGCTTTATCTCTTATTTGTGGCCCCGTATATTTCCTAAGGTCTGCTTCATGTGTACGCCACACACTAACACGCTTTTCCTTCCATCGCCCTTACACCCTATCCTTATTTTCTTGACTCGTTCTATAGCCACCGTTTGCTCTGCCGAATCTCTGCTTTATATCCACCACCTCGGCATATACGTCGTTTCTATCCTGAGCAAAGAAAAAAAGAAATTTTGGGCTTTGCGTGCGATTCCAGCAGTTCATTCATATGTTTCATTTTTCCTTTATGATGTTTAACTTTTCTGTAAATATTCACGGTTAACCACACTCGAATTCCTCGATGTTTCTTAAAATCAACAATGTGCTGCAGATTTTTTAAAACCTCCATAAACGTCGACCCTCACGCTATTTAAAGAAAGTTCCTATTTAAACACGATTATGAAGATGCACAACATCTGATAAATTTGCAAATACAACTAGGATAAAGACGTGGCGAGCTTGAGCAAGAATCGAAAAGGGACCGAACTTGACACTCGTGTGCAAGTTTTTTAAATTATGTTATCTGCAAGAATGCAACAACCTTCTCTGTAAAATTGGCAAAAGTTTCACACTGCTGCGAATGCTTCGTTAACTTATTTAGATTAAATTGTTTCAAAGCGAGGAACTCTTGTTTATTCATCGGCGCGTGCGGTGGTGGCTCCGTCGTCGCCGCAGAGTTTCTCGTTGATGAACATGGAAAATGACGCTGTTTGTCACTGCTGAACACTAACGTAACGTATAGTATATGTGCACACATAACTTTACTGCTATCGAATACTTTCCTCGATTTTTGTTAGCTTTGCTATGAGTTTTTTTAGTTGGCATTATTTTTAATATCAAAGATTTAGGAATAAGCGAAACGATAGACATTTGTCGAAACCTCTTGACAAATGCCAGCAATACATTCACATTTTCTACGTTCTCTCATAAGAACTTAAGGATTTTCCTCCCATTCTCAATCCCATGGGCATAAGAAAAATAACAAGAGTGAGAGGGATCTGGAAATTGCTTTTGTACCTATGAAAAACTCATTTCCACCAAAGAAACTGATGATATCTTTTGCTACGTAAAAAACTACAGAAAAAATAAGAAAAACATATACGTGTAGATTTTTTTGTGTATTGCTTTTTTACTCTTGTAACGGTCTACTGATAGTGGAAAAACTTTGAGTCGCAGATTCAACGATGTGGAGATCGGTAAAACTTTTCGAGAAGCAGATACGCCACCAGTAAAAATTAATGCTAAAAGGGCGAGAAAGTACTGGCTCAGAAATCGTTATGAAATTAAGGGCGTAACGAGGAGTTCTTCTGGCTCTTTTTATCTCTCTTTCTCTGGTTCTCGCGAAAGCTTGACAGTTTTATGGTTGCCGTATTTCATCGTCGTTTGCAGTGCGTGTAGTGTGTTCACTGTCACGACATTACACACGCGCACGTATTCGTATATATATAGCTATACACTTTATCGTTACAAAATATATGTATAATTATAGTTGATTTAACCAAATTCATTTACATGTCAAGGCCTCGAATATTTTAAATTTCTCCAAAAATGTTTACAGGAATTATACTTTGTTATAACGTTCTTGAAGTTTTCGTCCATATTTGCAACAGTGAATTTGAAAACCGTAGTTTTTACTTGGAATTAAATTTTTGTATATGTTTTCACGTGAAGGAGGTTCGAAATAAAAAAAATATTCACATACGTCGTAACAATTTGTCTAACGTTACACACACGTAATGCTTTGTAAAAATGAATAATCTTTTAATTCTATGCAGTATTTCTTAACTGCAAATTTCAGCCAAGGTTAAAAATAACTGCTGCAATAAATCTGGATTACGACAGCTACAAAGAAATATCATAATGCAAAAATATTATATAATACATAATGCAACAACTAAATTAAAGAATTTATTATAAGAGATATATTATATTATATTTTTTATGTAAACAATTCAATTCAACAACAAACTAAGGTTAAAAATTCAACAACAAACTTGAGGTTAAATCAGTCGGTTATTTGGAAATTTAGCAAAAGGATCGGGATCTTGATAGAGAATATTTTAAAATGCATGGGAGAAGTTTGTAAATACTTAAGCCAAGTTTAAAGGTACATGATAGAAGTTTGAAAAAAATTCTGACGTAGAGGATCCTCCAGAGTTACTGCTTTAATTTACCTCGATGCCAAACTTTTTCGTACTCCACTTCCCTTTATGTAAATACTTATAAATCTTTGAACTGACACTCCAAAAGAATAGAAAATAATTAAATTACGTAAAGCTAAACTACATACAAACCATAAACATATAAAAAGAAATTTCATTCTACGATCTCTGATTACTTACTCCAAAATTTGCTGATTTTTATTCGGGCTTAAAGTCATTTCGCCTGAGTCATTACTGAGATTGTAAGAATTTTTATTATTTACATTTTGGATATTACACGAAATAAAATAGTAAAGTTGATACTATAACATATAAAAAGCATACGAAAATGGTTGTTGATTCCCGTACTTTTTTGGCCTACTTATGGATATCGCTACTGCGATAAGTACCCAATGACGTATATACGTACAAAAACACATGCCGCTCATCCTGGCATGCATGAAGTCCACGCGACCTCGTATCTTCTTCTAATTTATTTACCCTCACTTGCGGCCTAAGACTCGGCCCTCAACCTGGTATCTTCGACACGCTCGTTCCAACCTTTATATGAATTCTTTTTCGTGCTGGTTGAGATACGAGTTAGATCAAATGAGGAAAAGACTCTTTATGTATGCCTGTGTATGTGTGCGTTATTTTGGGGGTCGCGGAGAAACCATACTGACATGCAAATCCCTAAATATTCGCTGTGGAATTGTTTTAAGTATTACAAATTGTTGAAGGCCTTATTTTAAGCACGCGCGTCATGTGACTTAAAATCGGTACAATATGTGTTAGCTTCATGAATAAAGGATGTCTTCTCTGCCAAATCCTCGATCTTTTGTTTCTGATTAAAATATTTTTGAAGCAGCAATGAGTTCTTTGACTTGTTCTTCTCTTATGTTTATGAGAAATACGCACAATATTTTTTCCTTGTTTTTTCCATGTAAGATGAATATAGAAATGATGAACAAAATCAAGTTCTCCTACTACAAAAGAGATACGAAATTGAGTATTTTTTTTTCTTTCGCATCACAGGTCCAAGCTTCCCAAAACTCAAACGGTTTTGACGATATTTTGCAATCGTTAATATTCAAAGTATTATCAACAGAGACTCCGTCTTTCGTCGTCCATTCGTGTCTGTTTTTATTACTCATTCAGTTCGATTCTTCACTTGGTTCATTTCGAAAAAGGCCACGTACGGTATTCGAGAGAGAAGCCGTCCTCTCCATCCCTGGCCCTGTAATTTACCGTCATTTAATATAATTAGTTTTTTGTTCCCTCCAGTCGTGGGTTCATTTCTTTTTTATTCTCTTATTTTCATTGCCAACCGGCAGCTCGCTCTTTATAGTTCTCCTTTCTCTTGTTCTCATGCTCGTTTTATCGCTCTCTTCCTCTTTCTCTCTCTCCCCATTGTCTCTCCTTCTCTTTTTCTCTGCATCTCCAAAGGCGGTTTTGCTCTGTTTCACGTCGTCGCTTAAATTCGCGAAACCATCTCAACCCCATCGTTCGCGTAACATCCTCAGGACGCGCCCGAGTTCCTTCATCTCGGTCGTTTCTCTCTACGCCACACCTTCACCTGCGAGAATTTTTGCCGCTAAAATTATCGTTATTCCCATGATTACCGAGGAGATTCTTCTCCTTTCGTAGAATTTTCGCATCCCCAGCATCCCTTTTTTTAAGGTTTGTATCGCAAGCCCTTCCAGTATTGTTCATCTCATTTTCGAAAAATATTATTGCTAACGAAATTTTCTACCCATGTGCATTAGTAAACTAATTGATTTGCATTCAGTTGACTTGTCACTAAAGTTTTTATTGCTGCATAGATTTTTTTCAATCACGATCATTGAATGAATCGTACAGGACAAATTCAAATTATTTAACATCAAATTTTTTGCTAGTTGAGAAAACATCCATATACAAGAGACTTCACGTAAAGTGTCCAAAAGAAAGAACGTTTCCAAGAACGACATCGTTATTCTTTTCTGTCACTTCTTTCGGAAACTCGCAACGCTTGGAGTAGTCAAAGGGCGCGACGAGAGCTCGTTATTTCGACGCAGACTTTTCGCATGGTGAGTTGAAATTGTCACTGACCGCGATAAAAAAAAAAAATTAAATATAATGACATTTTTTTTCTTGCGAATAGTGAAAATGTCGCATATCAAGCCCTGTGTGGTCACCTACGATTGTCGTAATTTGTGAGCTTGTAGGAAAGCCATTGTCTTCTACGTTGTTTTTTTTCTCTTTCAATTTCTCGTAATTTTTCGTTGAGAATCACGCGATGTGCGGAGTTCCACAAGTTTTACACGAGCCAAAGTTTTTACAGGCTTTCTACGTATTTCGGTGTATCGTACATAAAAAAAAATGAAGACGATGAAGTTGATCGCTAAAATTGCGATTATTAAAGGGATCCTCGACGAGCATCGGTCAGCTTCACTGTATTGAAGCAACACATACATACACAAGTACAGAAGAAGGGATTCGTTGGTGTCAAAAGTTAAAAGTGGTAGATACTCGTTGTGTTTTACGAATATTTTCCTTCAGGTTCATGAGATCTCTGGCTCAAAGCCAGAGAGCCTCCGGAATTCTCGCGTTGATAATGCATATTACCGAGGCATTGCACCGACCGTTACCGTACCAATAAAACTAAATCCCACGATTTCTCTTTTCTCCACCCTTTTCTCCGTACTACGGAGAATCGCGAGGGTGTAAAAGAAAAAGAGAGAGAGAGAGAGAGAGAGAAAGAGGGAGAGAAGGAGAGGTAGTAAAAAGAGGTCGAAAAGGGTAGTACTACGCGACACTTTAGTGCGAATTGTCCAAAGCTCCAGAACTCGTTGTGGCGATAGTCCTTGAACAGCGATAGCATAAGTGATAACTTTTATCGTATTGCTAGCAAAGTTTTACCACATATACGTGGCGTATGCCAACTCCTTTTTATCTTTGCTTGTATACTTATAAATTCTCTTTCTTTCCTATACTTTTATTTCTTTCTTTTCTGTCAAAAAATGGTAAGGAGCTATTCTGCCTTATTATTCAATTTTTGCTGATTTTCTCTTCCATGTTCTCGCGATTCGAACTGTTGAAGCTTTTCTCTCTATCTCACTACTCAGTTCCATATATCAACGAATAGAACGAGAACTCGTCGACGACGAGTCTCCCCGGGAACTCCTAGCTCTTGTCCCTTTTGTGCAACACATCGGGTTATATCTATTCGAGCAAAACTTACCGAGTTCGTGATCAGCGTGCAGACTGCCCGCATTGCTGCAATATTGATAGTTTTGCCCAACAAAAGGACGTAAGAATACAATTTTCAATGTCAAATCGTAGAAATTAAGTCCTTTTGTTTCTCGGAAATCGTATATATATTTGTATATTATATAGGTGTGTGTGTGAGTGTAATCTTAAAACGGTGTCGACGGCACCTTCTCAGCTACAGTTCAACATCTAGCTGCAGCAAAATCATACTTATTCGTGTATATAGATAAACCAAGTGGTTCCTGAAGGATCCATGCTCGTGATTGTACCCATTGATCTTCTCTGCTTCCAACAGCTCTCAGCAATATGTACGTTCTTGTTATACAACTTCGTTTCGAGAATGTAGAGCGATTTCAACTATCGAAGTTATTCCGAGTTCACAATACTTCTCTTCTATATATTATTGTTGCTTTCTTATTGAATTATTCTTCTCTTTGTCATATATGATTTCTTCACAAATTTTTCAAGGATAACTGCGCTTGCTTGGCTGTCCAGTAGGTATTGTAAAAGACTGTAGCTTAGCATATTTGGAATCTTCAGTAGAAAAATCCATTCCGGCCACCCCACCCCAAGTACCGAAATTATTTATTCGACGATTTTCTTGTTGTTTCATTATTATTTCTGGGTTATGTATATATTTTTTTTCTAAACTGTCAGCGCTTTCAAAATATTAAGAACTACCATATGTTTTCGTACACCAGTTTACAACACTAAAGAAAAAAATCCCGGTTTGAATAAAAATCTTAATGTAACCCAACTTTTTTCTCGTCACTTTTGCACCCTCATGTTTCGCTACTAGTTTTTTCGTTCTTTCTCCATTTTTTCTGTATTTTTTTTTGGCTGGATATCCAGCGCACGTTTCATTCGGTGACGGCTGAGTGCAGCATTCCTAGTCACTAGATGATTATTTCGTGTGACTCTCGGAATGCCTACAACCAACAACTCGCATTCCGCTTCCAATCAATCTATCCTACCTATGCAGACGTGTATGCACTTGCCGCTGCGAATGTCGGTGAAACATCGATGAAAGTATTGGTATATACGTTCGGGTCTCGATTCGAGGATTTATCAAATGCTGGAATTTTTTTCTATTCCTTTCGGTTTGCGAATTTACGCAAATCCACGTTGGTTCGAATGTTTTAAGCATCACACACAGAGCTTCACCACGATGGCTCGTTCGCACTGCGTGCTTGATTCAACCATGCTGACGAGGATTCAGTGGAGCTCAGCGTGTGATGAATCACGATCAAGTGCGTGAACTTCGATGATGTATGAGAATTCTATTTCTCGTGATATCCGTTAAAACATTGAAACCCACGTAAACCCCAGGCTTACAAAACAAACCAACGGCATTGAGTGCCGATGCTTCGTTTGTGTAACTTTGGGGCTGCGGGACTGCTCCCGTTCTATGGAAATGAACCTTTCGATCTAACCCAATCCAATGGACGATACATCATCGCAAGCTTGTCAAAGGTTATTTTATCATTGTTTTGCTGTGAAATCTAAAGCCTTCGATCTACTATTTTACGACTCAAAATTACATTATTTCAAAGAGAACAACATTGAATTTACCATTCGAGTCTTAGTGAGAGCAGTGGGTACCAGAAATTGTTGATAAAAATAAGTTGCGGCAGTTACACTTTTTTCTATAGACGCCGAATAATGACGTCTGATCTGAACAAAAATAATATTCTTATTGAAGGTTCCAGGCGTCAATAGTGACCGTATATACTAATATTATACGATATAACAGCTTAAAATAAAATGGCATGCAACCCGCCATTATGGACTAAATACGAGTGTATTTACTTTGCTTCGAAAAACTTGAATATATAACTTCAAACAAAATTATTGAAAAAAATTGACTCTATATCCTATTTCAAAGTGAGGCGCGGACTAAAACAGGTATGACCCTCGCAACATTAGCAAAAGTTAAAAACTTGACATCTTCTCATTCGAAACATTCAGCCTCTTACGTCAAGAATTCCCTCGGACTCTGGAGACTGCTGGACGAGAGGAAAATTTCCAGAAAGACAAATGATAGAGAAAAATCCCACTTGATATTGGAAATTTTTGTTGTGTGATAGTGAGAAAGAGAATATGAAGAGAGAGAGAGAGAGAGAGAGAGAGAGAGAGAGAGAGAGAGAGAGAATGATAAAGGTTAGAGATGCGAACTGTCGCACCCTCGTTCTCGAGAGAACGCGTTCCGACTATTGTGCCAGTGTGCGAATGTTAGTGTGCATACTAACCAGTTAACCTAACCACTCGTGGGCCAGAGAAAGATATAAAACGAAGGCAAGGGGTAAGGGGGCGAGGGCAGTCAACCCCCGAGGGCTAAACCGAAACACAGCATGTTAAATTGATATTGACCAGAGCTTGAATTATACGGCCTGAAACGCACAGTCCTATTCGGTTGTTTCAATTTCCTCATATGCTTCAGGCATTTTTGCTCCCGCGATGCTACTTCGAGGGTCCCATTCGAACCCTATGAATTTCGCCATATTAATTTGTAAAAGCGTTCACGTGCGGATAGCGACGGTCAAATGAGTCCGTGATGAGGTTTTAACGAGCTGCAGCATTAAAATTTACGTTACGTCATTCCATGCACTACATGCTTAAATACAAATGTTGGTTTCCCTTTTGCATAAATAAAGTACTTAAATAAAGTACTATATATACGAACTGCAACTAGTTTTTGAAGTTTTTTTATAGGAGGCTCAAACATGAATAAAGTTTGTCAACGGCTTTTTACAGGTTTATTAAAAATATTATGGGATAATTTTCTAGTCGTAATTTTACTTTGAGGACGATACATAAAAGAACACACTTTGTAAAAAAATTATTTCCGTGACATGTAAATAAGAGCGGCATTCATAGTCGGTTCTTAAGTTATACCGCGTGCATTCGTAAAGGCAAGTTAAAACACAAGGGGGAGTATAAATACTATAAGTATTCCTTTTATGTAGCCATTATTGTTAGCTGAATGGATTAAAGATGTAAACACAAAAGTTTACTCGTTCCTCCTATTTTCTTTTATCGTTAAATCATTTTTATTCCACGTGGTTTCTTTAAAATTTTTACTGATTGACTAATAAATTCCGGTTGGTCCAGTAAAATATATTGAACATCAATTTAAAAATTACGCGAAACCGATAAAATCATGATCGTTCGGTCGATTATAGTTTTTTATAATTCAAAACCAGAAAAGAACGACTGGTTTTAAACTTAAAAAAAAACACTCGTATCTTCAATAAAAATCTTAATGGGTATTCGGAAATGTACCCAGCCTCACATCATGTTTATACGAAGCTTCACGATGAAAACTCAGATGCACCCATATCACGATAAAAAAATTATAAACTCCACTTCAATTTTTACACGTCTCCAACTGAATAAAACTTCATAAAAAGAAAAATAAATACATTTTTTATACTTCTTCCGATATTCCAATGTATCATGATGGTTTTGACCATAAATTTTAGCTTAAAATATACCTTATAATTCTTTGCATGTTGAAATTCTGCTTGAAAAAAGATAAACTTTCAGTCGAATAAAATAAAATTCTATTTTATATATAAATGACAGTTAAGATTGACATTTGAACACAAATGTATGGCTTTGTGTACATATATACTTTAAAAAAGTTTAAAATGAGGTGGGGTTATGCCTGATAGAACGTAGGGTATTCTTCGCATTTATAAAGTTATCCTAACGACGTAGAGGCAACTTCTAGTCTCTTTTTCGAGTCTACGACATTTAGGACATAGACTTATATAATATATATGTATATTTAAACAGATTCATGGTTGTATATAAGTTTGTGTATATGTATTTATATAGATATAACATTCTACAATAAGTACAAGTACCGTAACCGTAAAGCATCGACCTTACACGATAGTTATACAAACCACATCGTGTCGAGAGTCGACGAGGCAAGGAACAGAACCGTTCCCTTGTACTACTATGCCTAGGTTTGTATTGCTATATATATTATATGAGTGAACATTACAGTACTATATTTGAGCTTTACGCTTTCGTGCGATTTAAACAGATATCCATTGTGAATTATGCCTCACTTCCCTGTGAGATGACGAGAGGCAAAAGGCTTTTACCTCTCATGCTCTTTCTCTTTTCTTCCTTTCTATCTTGTCTCTCCTGTATCCACTATTTACGGCCATTGTCTTCGTGTGTTTCCCGCTGCTTGGGGCTAAGCACAAGGTTTGTTGTACCTGGCCGACAACGAGCACCCGCGGTATCGCGATCGTTCCAAAAAAGAGACTGTGTATAGATTTTTCTCTTATTCTTTTTTAATCTTCCCATCTCGTTCTAGCCTTTCGGAACCTCGAATGATATTTTCATATGTATGTACGAAATTATATTATATTAAAGTTGGAACAGAGAAAAACATGTTTTCCGGTTACGAAAAACAATACTTTATTGTCAATAAATATAATTGCTTTTTGAATTTTCGAACAGACTTTTGGATCGATTCTGTACGAATTTATTTATGAGCTCTATGTAACATAGATTTTTACTGCGCATGTACTTTCCTATATGCGTATATTGTATTGCATCGTTGCTATATAATACATTTTGCAGGGCCCATACAGTTATAATTGCCGCGTCGCGATTTCTATGCTTACCTTGGTTGTTACCGCAGTGCCTACGATTCACCATTAGCCAGTGCGAGAGAGTGCATATCTAGAATTGCGGTGTGTGGCGCCGGTTAAATAAATTATAAAACCGCACGTTTTGTCGGGTTATTGCGTCTCGGCAAAGTACAGATTCTCCCTCCCTCTCTCTCTCTCTCTCTCTCTCTCTCCCTTTCCTTTTTTCTGGTTCTGTATTTCGTTCTTTATCTCTCTTTCTCTCTCTTTCCCTCGCTGTCTTGTTAATATTATTGTCATTTTTTATGCACAGATCCGTGTTTATAAGTACATGCATTCCTAGTGAATGTAATAAAGATACTTACTATTTTGCGCTAAAAGACAAAGAAAATTGAAGTATATACAACAATTTTTATTTTAAACAAATTAAAAAGAGAATGACATCCAAGATAATTTTCAATTTTTTCCTAAAATAATTGTTAAAAAGCAATTTTTTAATCCTGAAACTGAGCGCAAAAATTGTTCTTAACAATGGCCAGCTAGGGTGCGAGGTTTGGAATAAATAAAATAATAATAAGAAAAAACGAATTTCAGGATGCGAAATGAATTCTTGAACAAATGGTCTTGTTCCGAGTGACCAACGTTGAGAAACTGACTCGATCCAACGATGTTTTCCGTGCGGTGTCGGGAAGTAGCCGAAAGGTAAGTATATGACGAGTAATGTTATTTAATGGACTTTTTTTTGGTTTTGTTTTTTTTCCATTACTTTTCTTTAGGTAGCAATCCTGTCTAGGACAGAGGAGGGAGGGACAGAGGAAGACGATTTACTAAACTCCGACACATCGGATAAAGTTTAATAGTAACTTTTATTTGCACATTTAGTTTCAACAAAAAGGTATTACAAATTTCGTGAAAAGATTATTTTGCTACTATAGGTAACATCACGGATCTGGGGTATGAGATTTACGCGATATTAGATGTTTTTTCAAGTAAGAGGTAAGATTTTACTTATACGCCGAGACGTTGCTGTTATGGTATCTTAACCTATTAGGGAGGCAAGAATATAGCATTGTTGAAATTGAAAGTTTCGGAAAATAAAAAAAGAATGAATCTACGTAATACGGCCGTACTGGGATGAAGAGTTACTCAAAACCGTGGTCAGATTATTCAGTGGTTAAATAAGATTAATAAATTGAGGGATTAAAAAATAAAGCAAATTGCATTTTGAATAGTCAAAAAATGTTTTGATAATCTCATCAGCCCTTGGCTACGGTCCTCCTCTACGGAAGAGTGGTGTCCCCTATTCGGGAACAGTTTTGTCTCCTCTTCAGAAACGGGTTGTCCCCTGTTCGGGAACAGTTTTATTTCCTCTTCGGAAACGGGTTGTCCCCTGTTCGGGAACGGTTTTGTCTCCTCTTCGGAAACGGGTTGTCCCCTATTCGGAAAAGGTTTTGTCCCCTGTTCGGGAATCAGAGTTCTTTCCCCCTTTCGGGAATGTGGAACTACCGATTCGGTTTTCGCTCGCGAACCTCAAGACTCAGCGCGTACCTGATAGAGAGACTTTATAGTGGCAGTGACTCCCAGGGGCAAGCGCGTACCTGATAGAGTGACTTACAGTGGTGTTACTTTATAGGGGCAACACATTTTTTGAGTATAGGGACTTTTTAAGTCTCGTGCTTTTGTCGCTCTGTCATAAGGGCGCTCGCGACGTTTTCTCGCGTATGTTAACATTTCAACAGTTCGCGTTGTTTATGAAATACGAGTGCGTGATAAATAATTGTTTAAAGAGTAATAATTATTACGAGTGCACAAAGCTTATGAGGATAACGGCATTTCGCCATACGGAGTAATGAAAAGAGAAAAATATTGGCGTGAGTATTATTTTTATATATTATTATTTCATACTAAGAATCTTTTAAAGTGGATACTTATACCCTTGCATTTTGTTTAATTAAGTATTGACGATTGATATCGTGATATATAGGGATCGCGTTATATTACTAATAGAAATTCTAAATAATGAATCTATTCCTAATAGAAATATGTTTATTCTTTTAATTTACTTTCCTAAGTTGGGTTGGCTGATTTCAACGATTGGAGAAATCCTCTGGGTAAATGTTAATTCTTATTAGGTTATAAAAAATAAAGCATAAGGATAACTGTGACGAAGCAAATAATATTGCTGATTTTTATTTTTCTTCTCAGAGACAGCGCAGCCAGCGACGATGGCTTTGCGCCAGCATTCAGCGGTAAATAATTTTAGACTTAGATTAATTATTATTTTTTGCTTTTCTGATAATTATTAGATCTAAACCTATATATCAATGAAAAAATATGAGAATTATACAATAATTTTTGGAAAACTAAGTGAATATTTACATTTTTTGCTATTTACAGGTCTGTGACAGTGGTGAGGAACTGTTACATTAGCGCTGTGCTTCGACAAGGTAATATTCTAGTATTTCTTAATCTATTGGGACTTAACGGACAACACCACTGTGACCCCCTATTTTTTTCACATTTTTCAAGAATTTTTTTTTGTGGGAAAAAAGAGATATTCGAAAAAATTTTTTTGGGTTTTGTTCCTTGTTTATTAATGTATCAAAAAAAAAAATTTTTCACGCCGCATGGTGGCGCTGGGGAAGTTCTCGCGTCATCTCCGCAGTGGTTCGCGGCACGCAGCAGAACTCTCTTCAATGTCGATCTGAAAAAAAATACCGAGTGTTTTCGTTAATAATATGATATTTTGAAGAGAAGTACATAGAGATTTGGAAAAATACTGATTTTTAAAAAATAGGCACGTCTTTGAAATTAAAGAATGATTTTTGAGCAAAATTTCTCGTCGAAAATAGGCTATAACTTTTATAATTATTGAGATATCGAAAAAATCTTATGTACTTCTCTAGATAATCTACTTTTATTGATACAGTAAAAATTTGAAGTCGATCGGATACAAATTGCTCGAGTTCTGCTGCGTGCCGCACTCAAAAAAGTGGTTTTGAGAAAAACGCGTTCAAAGTTGGGACCCCGAGCGTCGCGGACCGCTGCACCGCTCCACAAAATATTCAATATCTACGAAAATAATTATTTTTTCGACCTGGGTCCAACGGCATTTCAATCTTAAAAGTATTTTAGATTTTTTTAAATGGTTTTCAAAAAATCGATTTTTTGAAGCCGTCACAGTGGTGTTGTCCGTTAAATGATGTTTTTTCAACATTCAACATGATACGTTAACCCCAAGTTTATTTCGATAAGAAATATTCAAATGGTTGTTTGGCTGATTACGTTATTAACGACGTTAATTCACGAGAGACATAAAAGTCATAGTTTCGATTCAAATCTCTTCGTCACTGTACTTATCAGAGAATTCGATGTTGATGTTAGAAATCCTACATTCGCCGACCTCTCGAACTCTGACCGATCCGTTGATTTTATTATGGTACACGTACATTAAAGAGAGAAGAAGGCAAAGGGACGGGAAGACGAATACGTTCGCGAAACGAGCTTTTGCAGGCTACAAACACGGCTATGAAGTGGGGAACGGCGTGCGAACACATCGGTGATGGATGAACCCTGATAAATATATACGTATGATCCTACTCGACCGTATGGAGTTTCCGGTTGACCGCGAACTTCTTGACCTTCTGGCCTTGTTTGAAAATGATCAATGGTTATGTCGAAGATAGGTAAAAAAAACGATGTGCCCTAGATTTGAATTGACAAAACATTCATTTAGAATAAAGGACCATAATTCAGGATGCACCGATATTTAAAAATCGCCATTCAATCCGTCGCACTCACAAAGTTAATCGCTTAATTAAAAAAAAATACTGCTCGTAGTCTGTCAAACTAAATTGAAAAAATTTGATAGTGTCACTATTAAATATTGAAAGATATTAAAAAATTGATTTGCCATTTCATAAAAAGTTCACGAATAATATAAATGACGAAATAATTAAAGCTACAAAAAATAATACAAATTATCAAGAACCAAAAATTTTTAATTAATAAAAAAGGCCAACGGGGAATGGGTATGAACTCTGAGCATGTAAAATGCTAAAGCTATAACTGACGTACCGGAACGCGTTCGTCGCGTTCAACCATTAAAAAAATGTCTGAATCCTTACGACACATGTACGATTTTGTTTTTATTATCAAATCAGTTTCTCGTTTACAAACGACTAGCTTAAAATTATACGAAATAACACCCTGCAAAAAATTGCATTTATCATTAAATCGTAATAAATATGATGGTGACATTTTTCGTCAAACTGATATATTTCGTGGAGCGAATGAGATATGAAAATTCTTTTCTCACATCGAAATAATGCGTATGTATACCTGGTGCATATGTGCGAGGGGAGGGGGAATAAGTCGCGGTGCGAGGTACGAATATGCGAATTATTTTTTTTTATCCTCGAGTATAGATCGGGCCCCGCGATAACGGCAGTTTTCTAACGAAGTCTGTAATTTGTGCAGTGAGACCGCCAACTCAATAGCATATCAGTCAGACTTTATACACACGAATATATAACGTTAATGGTTTTTCATATATTTATATATGAAAGATGTGCTATGGAAAATTTGATGGATCACGATTAAAAGCAATCGACACGGCGAAAGATAACATGAAATCTCTCATATTCTCACCTCCCCTTCTCCCTTCTTTCCCCTCCCTTTCTCCCTTTCTCTACTTCTTTTTCTTTGTGTTCTTTACGAATGAGTAAATCTCAGATTCCACGATATCCTTTGACAATGAAACACTTTATGAGCTGTTTAATCTCTTCACACTAAAAACAAATAATTTACCATGAGATTTAATATGATGGATATGTAACGAAAAGTTAGCCAGCCTAGGTTCGTTTCATTGTTTCATGTCAGAAGTTCTCCGAGATATTACAAAAGCTTCAGAGTACAGAAAATAATGTTACGTGAGATACATCGTCCGGGGATGCGAATCACCGAAAAGAAGAAGTCTCACAAAGCTTTAGTAGACAAGTACAATAGGTGGGCTATGTAGATCTGATTGAAATTGCTGACACAAGATAAACAACTACTTATTTGAATGGTTATATTCTGTCGAAGTAGTAATTCATTGGTAATGAATCCACTTTATACCATTTCTATATTTGCATGTTCCCAGAAAGTTTGTTGATCCTCGTTTCTCATGCGATTGTCGCATTGTATTATAACAACAAACAATATCGTTTGGAGCGAACTCAATTAATATGCGTAAACTTGTTGTTTTGTGGTTCTTCTCTATATACAAATTATACTTATATGTATCTATATATAGTACGTTTATAAACGACATACATAGTGCATGTATGGTGCATAGTGCATCTATAGTGTGTCTTGACGTATAATATAGTCGTACAAATCTCGTACCTGCATGTATTCTAATATATAATCGCAGGCGTTGGTCGTTGCATTACTGCCCATTTATCTTGTATCTGCACCGAGAGAAAGAGATACAGATAGTGAGCGAATTGAATTGAAGAGAGAGATAGAGAGAGAGAAATAGAGTGAAAGAGAGATAAACTTAACTGCGCTCGAAAATACAATGCACTAGCAGTGTTCAATACCTACAAGACACATACACAGAGCACTCATAGTCATTCTCCCCTATCTATTTCGCTCTCGAGTCTCTTTCTCTTTACCTCTAACTCCCTCGCTCTCCTTCTCCTTGAAACTCGGAGTATTTTCCAATACTCTTGAAGCGTGGCGTTTCATTCGCGAATCTTCGTGCGCGGGCGGGAAGGGATTGTGTTACACACGCTTTGTGTAATAGATACGTACCTGCTGGCTGCCCTTATCGCCAAAGAAAGGTCTTCGAGAGAAACAGAGATAAAGACAGGAACGCGAATAAGTTCATCGCCTCAGGATTGCATAGACGATATAGATACATTATAAATATTTATGTATATCTATATTATATTGTCTCTCGCGATAACTCGGTATTCTCATTCGCGTCTGCAAGAATACTGATCCCATCGAAAAGCGTGAAATAATGGCGAACAACGGCTGATTTTTAACACTTACTCGATTTCTTTCAAATATTAATCTAAATAAAAAGAACAATTCAATTCACTATTTTACTCAGAAATAAAAAAAGAATTCTCATTTGTTTAGTAGTGCAGAATAAAAAGTTTTAACTCGCCGGCAGATTCAAAGCTTTCGAATAATTTCCGCAATGTCAACGTGTAATGTTAAAAACTTCGGAACATTGATTATTTCCGAATGACGATTGCGTGTGGAAAAGTATTTTATTTATTGTCACCATTTTCTCTTTCTAATAAATCACGAATTTGGTTTTTTTCGTGTTATTTTTGTTGAATACAAAAGATATTTAGGCACATACATGATAAGAAGCTTCGAAATAACACTCTAGCGGCCCCATAATGCAACTACACGTATGACGTATTTTGTTTCTCGCATATAACATTATTTCGCTTACAGTGTGTTTTTCCCTTAACTGATAAAAAACATTATAATGAATTTCAACTATGTATATATTTAATATGTACATACAAGTTTAACCCATATGGCATTTATTAGGAGACAGACGAGACACATTTAGAATGTCTGAGTGATATTGGATTTCCGCGTACGGGTGAGACAATTATGCATGTATAGACTGTCGACAACGAGAACGGCGAAAATCATTGTGTTTTGTTTGTGAAAGAGCGAGTCATACGCCGTTTTATTAATCACCAGTCGATATGTATATATATTATTAGGGTATCGCTTACTCGTCTCGCGCGTATTCAAACCCATAAGGGGTGGATGTGCTCGACACCACCTCCGGGGACCTTTAGTGGCATGGCAGCACATACCGGTAGGGGAGAACGAAATGTATATTTCGTTCTCGACGATAAAATTCATGGTGGCTGAATGGAGTTTGAGCCAGAGTCAGAGGTAAAAACATACCATCGTTGTGCCTAAAGGGAACTACATTTATTTAACTAGAGAAGAGGCATGACGACTAGTCATAATGGCATTGTGCTTCCCAGTACCGTCTCTCGAGTGTTCTCCTTCTCGTCTACAGCGTTACATCTCACTTGCTTGTTCATCCCGTTCTCGTTCCTCTTCCTGTCTGTAACATCCTCCTCGTTTCTCTGTACTATCCTCTCACGTACAACGCGCGGATGCACCATGGTACACGGTTGTTGTTGCTCTCACTGTGATGCAGGATTCCTCTTTGTGCTTCCTAACTTGCTTTTGCCACTAGGTTCTCTCTTTAGTATATGGGAAACACAACCGTGTCAGCCTCCTTCGGTTATTGTTCCAACCTACGTATCTATGTAACCCAAAGCAACGACACACGTCGCTAAAGAGTATTCCTACTATGGACCGAAGTGTTCATCATAGAAAATTGATAATATTCATCATCACGAAAGCCTTTCACCCTCTTCCTTGAAGCCCATCGTTATGTCGATGGACGTTTCTAGTACGGAACGCTCACCAAGAGCCCACCTCTGTTGTAACAAAACCGAGAAACTACCACTGACGTCGACATTCTAATAATTTCAACTGTGACAACAAATGATACATAATGGAGGCTAGTAGTGCATGAGGTTTGTTGTCGCAGCAACTCGCTTGTTCGGTCGATGTATTTGCTTACTTGCCAAGAATCAGCCAGATTCACGACGCATTGTGAGCATTTGATGTACGTTGGACTTATGCCTTATAACGAAGAAAATTTTGAACGAATTTAGTCATTTATTTTCGTTCTTTATACCAGTAATATTTTTATTAAAACCTCCGGAACGATCGTAAATTAATGCGTTTAGACAACGTAATTTACAAATGCAAGGTTTTAAAGCGCACATTTACGATCTAGATCGTACTAGCATTTTGTCGCAGCAATGCGTCTTCGTTGATCCTTATCTCAACAAGCAGATGGCGTATGGAAATGAAGCAAACGCATATTTATGCACATCGCGCTCGTCATGCTCGTCGCAAGACTGAATCTTTGTAGCACGTGCGCGATGTTCATAGCCGAGTAGCAGCAATTCAGCTTAAACCTCCGTTTTACATCTTTTCTCTCTCTCTCTCTCTCTCTCTCTCTCTCTCTCTCTCTCTCTCTCTCTCTCTCTTTCTCTCTCTCTCTCCCTCTCTAGTGAATTTTACGAATTAATTAAGGTCGTTAACGATGACGTGTTCAGAGGGCGCGCACGATCGCCACGCCCTCGAATTACGCCTGTAGGCGACGATGCCATGAGTTCCTTCTCCTCTCGTCGTCCTCCTTCGTAGGATACCTTGAAATGTGTGAGTTTATATAATGACTTGTGTGTGCTCTCAGCATACCCACAACTGCTATACAAGAATGGTACACATATATAGTATATGCGTTTGATCGACGAGAACTTAAGCACGTGCCCTCCTGCAAATCCATCGATCGACCATACTCCCTCGTAGTTAATTTGACGACACGTCGTTAACATTTACATCAATGATCATTCACCCCTTTAATGACAAACACCCTCGCGCGTTTGAATCAATTACTGGCGAATTAGCGGGGACTTATTGGATCGCTGGAAACTTCTTCGAGCGTAAATGCAGCTAGAATTCTAATCTCGTTTCTGCTTCTCGTCTGATGCTTTGCACGGAGGAAACTAAAGTTCAAGGCGAACGAGAGCCTGAAAGGAGCGCTGCATGTGGTCGAAACTCAGCTTGGTTTTTTAGTTTTGTTTCTTGAAAAATACAGCGATGAATGAAACGGAAACCGGATCGAGCTCAGAATTTACAGCGAACGAAATAAAAGATATCCTTCGAAACGAGAGAATTTCCTTAACGAAGCATGTAAAGGGGAGAAACAGAAGGCTGTGAGTGCAGACATTGGAAGAGGCGAATGGAAAGAAGACGAAAAAAAGAAAGAGAGCATGTGGATTTCTGCATTATATATTAATATACTTATATACTCTAGACCTTTTTATACATCAATTTCTAGAATGCAAGTTTATGAACCAATATCTTCAACTACGGATGGAATTGTGTTCTCATGGTATCGAAATTCCTGAAAATATACGAAGGGAATCTCGATCTCGGTGATTAACATCACAAGTGAGACAAACCAGTGGTCGTAATATGTCGATGTTATATTCACGAAGAGATATAGAATAATAGAAAATAAAAAAAATGATACGCGAACAAGCGAGGAATTGGCCAGTCCCAGGGAATACACGAACATCGGGCATGGATCCAAGAATATTGCACATACCGAGGGAACAGTGAAAGCTCTGTGAATCGGTACTTCCCTCATTCCCGCTCCTCCTCTTCTTCCCTTACCAAGTACTGTCGCGTCGCTACCATTATTGTATATTTAAAATTAATTGATTTACGAGAAGTGGAAGCAGTAAGCGAAAGAGCTTTCCTCCCCGTGCCATCCCTGGGTGAATATCGATTAGACACCCAACGAGAATAATATATGAATTTGAGAGTCGCATTCAACTGTGCAAATGACTCAATATATTGGACTCTGATGCCATTAAAGTATAAATAAAAAATGATACAACATTACAAAGTAAAATATCATAAAATGCGTTGCAAATGTATTTTTCCCTTTCGAGATCTTCTTCTCAAGAGGTTATTAGTTCGATTATTCAAAATCGAGACGTAAGAAAAGTGATTCTCAAGTAAACGATACATTTAATTGATTTATATCTCAAGAAGCTCTCAAAGTAAGGATCGAGTATTCCCTGTTTTTATACATATATATATGTAAATGTTTACTAGCAAGAACCAAAACGGCGCGATCGATAGTGTTTCACGTCGTAAACTATTAAACGCCAAACCCTTCACTTCTGCGAAATGAGTATACTGCCTGTGTTTTAATTTATATTGAACCAAGATAATTTTCCAATGCTCTGAGCTCCCCCGGAGTAAGGTGGCCCTGGAAGTAAGTCTCTTATGTGCCCTACGTTTCAGAATAGCACAGTATAATATATAGTTATACACAGTTTTCAATGCAAGCTTTGTGTTTAAGTATCCAGATATATCTACATATGTACAGAGGATGTATGCAGCGACGAACTTCTATATGTATGCCTCTCTCATGTGAAATTACGTTACTTACATCGCACTTTCGTATTTCCGTGCTCGAAGCTCGCGCCTCGTAAAACGACGTCACGGTTATTGAATGCACGCGCTCACGAGAGCAAGTACCTCTCTCTCCTTCCTCCCTCTCTCTCTTTCTCTCACGACAACTCTCGACTTGCCAGGCGTCGATTAGATCGATCGAATGAAAACCTCCCCTTCTCGCTATAACATGAGCGCTCGAACGTGCGATACGGTGAGGTAATTTAATCGAAACAACTCAGAATCCTGTATGTGAATTTAGTATTATGCATCGAAGTCTCATTGTTTTATTCACTTTCAACGTTTATTCTCGGTATTGAAATTTTCGCAAAAATGATCAGATGGTTCTAAAGTTCATAATCATACTTAGTATAGCTAGCGTCTCTATATTGTGATGACGAACGTGTGAAATTGTCTTGTTTTTTATACTGCCATTGGCGCCAATGACACATCATATTTTGTATATTCAATCACGATTGACAGGCTTTATGTATTAATGCATGAATTCCAATTCGCAAATATTTAACCTCATATAATAAGATTGGAATCCCTGATCGTCCATCAAAGTCGAAGTGACAAGAATAAATATTCCTTAGACGTTTTATACGAAATGCCTTCTCATACTTTTTATCACCTTTCATCACATTCTCTAAAACACGTCGTTGTGGTGAAATTGGTAACTTCCCCCTGAGAACTTAATCCCTTATGTATTTTATCGGCTCTCCCTTTTTCGCATATATGTTTGATTTAACGCCATTAAATACTTCCTCGCCTGTGTTTTAATGATTTGAGCTTGAAATGTCACAAAGCTATATGGGGGTCCACCTATCTTGGCGTATAAACGTCTGCAAAAGTAAACTATATAGTACCCACGGAGCGACATAGCAAGAGGAAAAGATGGAAAGAGAGGGTGGTGAAAAAAGGGAGATGAAAACAGAGAACACCATGGTGTTCTCTCGGCGTCCGTACAGTGAAATGTGGTTTGTAAAGGGCTTCTATTCCGATTCTGTAGTTGCATCTCTCGATTATAACTGGCGTTTTTTCACCAAGAATAGAAGAGTTCAGGAAAAAACTTATTTGTTGTATTTCATACTCGGTGAATGCTTCCAGCCAGAGAAAAGCTGGTTACCTTGTGTTAGCGAACTTCTTTCAAGAGATTCGGTTCGCTCCGTCGCAAAAGACAGTCACATGCACACCAATGTCTTGGAATATTCGCAATTTTCCAGCTGGATGCTCGAGATAGACCACATTGTACTGTCTTTTCATGTTTTTTTTACAGCTTTCTTTTGCGCCTCTTGCGCTATTTGATTCTCTATTCCACGCGATTCTAGCTCAACTTCAAGATGTGATTTTCGTTTTCTGCCTCAGCGTATATTCATTTCGTACCGAGTGCTGTGCAGTGTCTGCCATTTCATGCATTTCCCGTACTCTAAAACACATACTTATGTATACACATATATACATTTATCAGACGCAAACGTCCTCGTTCGATCACGATGCAATTTTTTTTGACTATGTATTCCGTACCACCTCGAAAATAATCCTGAAAGTCATCATATCTGGTATCCGAAGTTTCAACCTTTCTTGCAATAATGCAAGTTCGATTTTCGAACTCCAATTTTAAAACTTACCCAATGTTATGCCTTTAGTATTCAGATGCTACTCCTATATAATTCTTCAAGAAGTTTTCAAACAAAACTTTGCATTTTGGAATTATATAAATGTTACGTAACTTCACGATTCCAAAAAATATGTAAAACTTTTTAGTTACAAATAACTCATTTCATCAGAATTTTATTGTCTGCATTTTTGGTCATCATAACAACACTTATTGAGACACTCACTGTGATGTTATTATGATGCGATGTGGAATCATCGCATCATTTCATTTGAATTCAAATGCTGCAGGCACTGTCCCACTGCATGGGCCTTAAACAGGCCCCTCCATTTTGATCTTTCCTCATCTGATGAAACATTACTAGTTGAATTAATTAATATAGTTAAAATTGGTATGCTTATTGATCTAATCCGTAATGATATCGTGTGTTATCAACAAACAAAACGAAAATTATACCTTATTGTTTACTAATGTGACTGAAACTTTTGTAAAGTTTTCTTCCTGTCGTTCGTCAACTTGCTATAGGATGGTCTAAACCCACGAGTAGTCTGAATATCCTATAGCCCAAACAGCCTCACCCGAAGAACTCCCCCGTACAGTGGTTGTGCTTGCCTGAAACTGCAACGGCATACTAACACACGTTTTACGTGCAGTCGAGCATCTCTTGATGCACACGGGAGGGTGCGATTTGCCGGAAGGCATATGAAGAAGACTCTGCGGTCGACTATATATATGAACCCGTGTTTATTCAACGAGTTGTAAATAACGTGTGAGTCAAACAATTTCTCTCTCTCTCTCTCTCTCTCTCGCTCTCTCTCTCTTCTCTTGCAAAAAGCTCGATGGAGTGTATCCGATATTGGCCTGTCCATAGACTTGAAAACCCGCAGATGTAGTACCGACATTTACAATATACACTCTTTGGTATTTACTCGGATGACTGTGCACCAATATGTGAACAACGTAGATAGACATACGAGATCCATCAACGAGAAAACTATTGGCAACATTTTTTGAAGTTAAGAAAGTGCACGAAAATGGCTGTTGAACATGGTGTTCGGCTATCATTATTGAAGAAAACTACAAAAAGTCAGCATGCTTGTTTACATTGAAATCTACGAGCGAAAAAAATAGATATACATATATGCGATGTGTACGCAACGTAATATATACATTGAGGGGTGTTGAGACAAGGGATTGAACAGATATCCAGGTGGGAAGATGTGCTTCGAAAGACGAGAATAGTTATGCATTATGCAATGATTTTCCTGTAGTACAGAGATCTCGTATGGAAACAGCTAAGAAGAAAAAGAGATATGAAATGATGAAGAAAGATAGGTGATGAACACGAGAACGGGAAAAGGGGAAAGGAGGGTAGAGGGATGGAGAGATCAATCGGTTGACTTAATGACATGATACCGACGGCTGGACCGGGACCTCGTGGGAGAAAGAGCATATCTATTATTTACCGTACCTTTCATTGTATCGAGAGGATCGTAGCGGTACCTTTGCAATACTGTAGACAAATTTATATATATATATATATTTATGTAGTACTACGGAGGAGAAATTGAAAAGAGGATCTTGCGGAGCAGATAAGCGACGAATGAGATGGCCTCGTGTATCTGTATAGTTAAATGAAATTCGTTATGCACTGGAACCGATTGACACAAGGAGAGAGAGAGAGAGAGACCGAGATCCATAGGTTTGAATGTCTATACCCTAGAATAACTACGTTGACTTTTCAAAGTGGGTCTCCATTATCTATATATACATGCAGTATTAGACAGTCCAGGAAGCAGCTTTCTCCTCTCTCTCTCTCTCTCTCTCTCTCTCTCTCTCTCTTTCTCTTTCTCTTTCTCTTTCTCTCTGTCTAACATGACTGGTATCAGGCCTCTGCTCTTCCACGAATACCAGACAGAATACCTAGGCTACCTTGCGCTCTCTCTGTTTCTCTCCTAGTCTCTCTTAATGTCTCTCATGCATAGACATGGAACAAAACCGACGCGAGACAAGCTGAGATCGATACAAGAGAGTCGTATATACTCCGAATGTCGACGAGCTTTCCTGATTCGTTCTAGGACGCCCCATTGGCCGCTGAAAAATTTAATTAGCAGCCTCGGACTGCTCAAACGTTATCTCGTTTATTCCGCATACCGCATATAACTTTAAAGAGCAGATGCCATCACTTACTGGTAAGAAAACGTCGACCTAATTGCAATCCTGAACTAAATTGTAAGCAATGTGCGGTGATTGAAAGTTCACATTTACTGCATTTTATGATGGTCAGTTCATAAGTTTTAATTTTTTTCATTTTTATGACCCAGCTATAGTTTATGACTCGCAGTTACCGTGTCGAACAAAAAAAAAGGTTAAAATGATATGTATCTAAGGAATTATGCACATGGAATTTTTCCTTACTGAAAATACTACTGATCAAATTTTATCACTGTGATTTAATCCAGAAGCTACAATATGAGTATGGCACTTGTGAACGCAAACGTCCCTTCGATTAGACGATGGAACATATTTAATTTTATTTTTTAATTGCTGGTCTAACAAGAAAACTGGGTGAAAGGAGTTTTAGTATGCGCAGGAGCCAAATAAAGAGTTAACACAATTCTGTTTTTATACAACACTTATCAATTTATTAATTTGCGTCATCTTGGATCACACGGAAGACACGGTCGCGGGTTACGCGAGTTTTGATGCGGACGCGTATTAAAAGCGCGTTAATATAAGAGAAGTTTAGAGAAAAGAGGTCGAGAGTCGCGCGATGAATGTTGACTCTTCGACTCATTGAGGATTACTACTCTAGGACAATAATTTTCGGATTTCGAAGGCGTTGGAAGCGAAACGGCAGGAGGGGGAATTCTCGCGAACGCGACAGTTTTTGCGTATAGAAGTGCGACATGCAGTGTTTCTTATATTTACGGTTTTATTTTAACGCTCGAGAATTACTAAGGTATCACAACGCGTTTGTGGACGAAAATTCGAACAACTTGAATAGTATACGTTTGGCATATTAAATTAATACTGATCAAAATAAATTCAATTAACTAATTACCAATTGAGCTCAAATTAATTACAGTAAAACCCGCAAGGTGAATAATTGCATGAAACGCGTAAGTATTTTGAAGCAAAATATTGAAAATGAAGGGATTTTGCATTTTGTGTAAATACTTTTTTTGATTTCTCTTATTAAGATTATTCCTCTTAAACTTTCTCTAACGTGTACATATAAAAATTAGACAGCAAAAGAAATAATGATGTATTTTGAAATAATATTATGTATAACAATTCTCCTTCGCCTTCATTTTCTCTGCAATACAACAATTTAAAAGAATATATATATTTTTTTTGTCTTGCCTAGATCTTGTATTCGAATTCCATCGAAAACTTGGTTCCACACTTTTTTTACAACGACGAAAGTTGACTAGTAGAAAAAATGTTTTGTTTATGTGTTTGTATGAAGGTGTGTATTAGCACAATGTGTGAGGCTTGGTCGTAAGTCCGTGGAGCGCACTTTCGCGGCCGTAAGTATAATCCACCTAGTAACGTGACCCTTTTACGCTCCACCTGGTGTAAGTTGGCAATTTTCCCTGTTACTTTTATATAGCGATGTACAGGAGGACAAGAGCCAACCCGGGCGCTGTCTCTCGACGTTGCTCGGCTACCCACTTCACGGCTCTTCGCCTGCAATGTTCGGTGGTGTGATTGCGTTTATACTCACATACACATAATATATTTATATGCATAGTGTGTGCGGGTGTGTGCGTGTGTGTGTATATCATCTAGTAATACCACCCTGTACAGCAAGTTACAATCGAACCAAGTACGTAATTCCTGGTTAACATGAGATACCTATCCTCGAGAGTCAGTGGTTGCAGCTCTGCTAAAAATTGGATTTTGTATGACCTCCACCACTCTCTATACATATATTTACAATATTACTACTTGCACCGCTCTATATATATGTCGAGGGGAAACCGCGGAAAGGAGAAGATACACGATTAGGATTATTATCTTCCATATTACTTGATTTATTTGTTCGATAATCAAATAAACATTCGCATGATGATCGCGACGTGTCGAGCTGTCAATCTCCCAAACCCGACTGTCGATTTCATCCAAGCGTTATTATTTTTTATTCAACGTCCTGTTGCTTAGCAACCAGAGTTGACATCTTCATTTCTTGAAACAACGCTTGACGCAAGATATCATTTGATCCTTTTTGTACTTCAAGTCATCTTATACTTGAAGTTATATTTTATATCGATCTCCGACATATATATATATATATATATATATATATATATATATATATATATATATATATATATATATATATGCATTAGCGAAGTGATACTTCACCTTAGGACGTACTAGTTACGTCGGCCACGAGGCTGTTTATTTTTTATATCGAAAGTATCGAGTAAAAATGTACTTCATGTAACCGAAGTTTTGAAATATACTCAGAAATGTAGCCAACCCAAGCTTACCTTCGTATGCACCGTAGGGCGCGCGGACAAAATCTTCGCCTTATTTTTTTTCTTTTCTTTTCTTATTTTTCAGAAGTTGAGGCTGCTGTAACGATCAAGTGCATTAAATTTGACTTCCTCGTATTAAAGAGTTTCCTTGTAAAAAACAAATGAGATCATTATTTAATAACGAGTAAATTTATTGATAAGTTTATGAAAAAAAAGATGGAATTTTGTTTAAAACTATTTTTATTTCGCACACGACGATTACAGTAGAAATTATATTATGTTCAGTAATTAAAAAAATGATCTATTGTCATTGGCTTTTCGTTCCATTCGATAGTTGTTTCAATCCGATTCTCAATGAATCACAAAGGACTGGCAAAACGGCCAATGACTCTGCTTCTTGTTGCAATCTCACAAGACTCAGAGGGGTGTTTAAAGATGCCGGAACAATAATTAATGTGATCCAACCGTGCATGGTAATCAAGAAATAGAGAAAGAGAGAGAGAGAGAGAGAGAGAGAGAGAGAGAGAGAACCATCGAGCTGTAGCAAAACTGAACATACACCTAACATGTGGCGAAAGGTGAACGCGCCTATATGTATATAAACACAGAGCAATAAACCAGCAGATAGAAAAGTCGAAGCAAAAAGAGAATTGGCGTGTGTGCAAAAGGGTCGATGCGTCACGGTTCATTTATAAGACAATATCTCAACGACGCAATCAAATCATCCGTCATCTCTGGTGTGATGCTGTACTTCACTATATACATTACATATAGAAAAGATAAGTGTTCATTTCTGCCTGCTATAACATATATCATATAACCAAGGAAGCTAAATAGACAAACCTGCGTAAAGACGGGAAAATGCACCTCCCATGCCGGTCACCGTATATCCCACATATCGTTTGTTCTTTCGCTCAATGTACGCGGTAACAAACGAGTTATATATGATCACGTTACATCCAAACAGATTATGCATATACACCTTTATATATACGTAAGTTTCTCATCGGCAAACCAACCCCTCTGGATATGTGTATAAATATAGGTATATATCGACGCAAGAGAGCCGCGAGGAATCGATTGATCACTGTTAACCGCGATGACAGGCCGATTAACTACATCCTCGAGACTCCTACTACCTCGAGACTCTTCCCTTACCCATCGCACTATCATTGTTTCGTGCGTGAATATTGCTCAGAGAGCGTGATGATGATTGCGATCTTTTTCACTGACCGTCCCTCTGTTGTGTTATCGTTACAAGCACATTTTTATATACATGTACATAATATGTATGCATATTTACACGAGAATAACGGTATATCCACACGCCTCTTGAATCGCTAATGCCTTTTCGAGATTTTTATTCCACGTCTTTTGCAGCGTTACTTTACTTCAAAAGTGCATTTATATCGCGTGAATAATAATTCAGTGAATTAGGGTTTTAGTCTCTAGGAAGCAACTTATTTGTGTGTGGTGCATTATTGAAACAAACTCTCATTTCAAAGACTCCAAAATTTTTGTATGCTCAGAAAACGATCCTTCAGCTATGACTTTCATGAAAACCGTTAGGAATAAACAATTATTGAGAGACTTATTACTCAAATGAATATATAACTAAACAGACCTCGTTGAAATGATTTTGTGCGAAAAAAATCAATTTTTTTGCGATCCCGATTTCACAAGCCTGATAAACGGTAGATAGTGAAAGAAGACTGTGCAATTAATCATCGACAGCAGTCTATATAAACGTTATATCTGTACATATATCGATAATTGCCCTGGACGTAAAACGCGATGGGCTTGGCAACTTTTCATCTCTCATACTCTTCTTTGCCTTCTGAAGGTACATTCTCCATTCCTCTTCTTGTTTCTTTCACTATGGCTAATCTTCTTCTCCCTGACAAGATCCAGGATACTCGGGGCCTCTGAGGTCAGCTCGAGATCTCTCGCGTATTGCTCCAGTTAGTACATCCGACGAGAGCCACTTCCATTACTATAATACTCGTGTGTATACATATATATATATCTGTATATCTGTTGAGAAAAGAAGAAAAAGACTACTCTGACATTCGTTTCGAATAAACGCTGCTCTTATACCGCTTGGACCGTTTCACTGCATGCTGACTTTCCTGCTCTCTCTCTCTCTCTCTCTCTCTCTCTCACACACACACACACACACACACACACACACACACACACACACACACACACACACACACACACACACACACACACACACACACCTAACGACCGAGACTTGTGCACGACGTTCGAGTCTAACCGAAGGAATTCTCGTATACGTCGATATACCCTTCCTGCAAAAGCATCTCAGCCAAGCATCAATTCAAACTCTGTACCCGGGAAGAGGATATACGCGATCTGAACAGACAACTATACACAGAAAGAGAGAGAGAAAGAGATGAAGAGGGGGGGGGGGTAGAAAGAGAGAGAGAGAGAGAGAGAGAGAGAGAGAGAGAGGCTTTGGTGTGGCACTCACCGATACACGGCTTTTCTCGGGACCGTGTGGCGTGCCTGGTAATATATAATTAGTCTAATGACAGTTCCCTAATGTTGAGGAATGAGTGAGGACATAGAGCAAGAGAGAAGATGAGGGAAGTAATCGACGAATAAAATAGAGAGAAGGAGCAAGAGAGCGAGAGAAAGAAGATTAGAGAGACCTAAAGTCCTAGGGCATTCCAACGTACCGCCATCTTACGTTTTATACCTCTGGTGTTACACGTATACTACCCTGTAAATTCAAAGTACATCTTTCGCGTGCGTTCGGCTTCGTCTCTCTCTCCCACGACTCTCCTGCTACGTAAACGTAGTTAGGAATCCCACCGGGTATGCGTAATACTATATAAACTGCCATATATATATATATATATATATATAGCACTTTATATCTAGATACCTGCTTATATACGTTAGTATATCTTACAAGTGTACACAGGAAGACTGTACAACATAACAACCCTGCAACGCCACACTATTCCTTACCTAAGTAAAAGCCCTGAAGCTATATTCGGACCATTCACCGTCCACTCGCAGATACATATTTCAATGTTTGTTGCACTGAATTCTCATACGCCGGAGCTATATAGCACGCACAGAGCGTATAATAGTTCATCGATCATTGTCGCCTCGAGACAATGTGTCACCCTGGAATATATATTGGACAAGAGAAATTCTCGTTTCCAGAGAATATCGAACGTACGTCTTGGGTGATTAACACCGCTCTTCCACCCGACGTTTACGACATTTACGCAGATAGGCGAAATTCAGGCAATTCAATCTGAATCGCCAATTTTTCATGCTTTCCTCTGGTCAGTTCTATTATCTCTATATCATCATTGTTCGCCATGTTTTTTTGGTTGACAAGTTATATTTTTGAAGAAAACCAGATCCTTTGACTTTTTATTCGAATGGGCCTCATCTTTGGGCTACACTAGTTTTTGTCAGCGTTAACAATGATTTTTGAAGCGATTCGCTCTGTTTTTATCCGTCAGTTGCATCGAATTCAGAACTTTCTAGTCCTCTTTGGTCCATCCATGGGGGTTAAGGTAGTTCGATAAAGTTGGGGTCTACGTGTGAATATATGTTTTTTTTTGCATGGAATCGAATGAAGATTATTTTTTTACGTGTTAGTGAAATTTAAACTCTTTTTACCGTGTAGTTTTTGAGATATTAGCTTTTAAAAATACACTGCGACCATAGGAGAACACAGACGATAGCATAGATTAGAACTTTTAATTCAAGATTACTCAAAACTTTGTTGTGCAACCCACAAAAAAAAATTATTGCTCTAATCTACGATATGTAAAGCATCTTCTAGGAGAATTTAAATTGAATTCACCGTATAATTTATGAGAAATCGCGAATAAAATTACACACAGCAGAATTTTATCGGCTTGATTCGGACTTCTCTTTCTCTCGGAAGTCAGTAGACAATCAAGAGGGCGGTTCACTTATGACCGCCGATACGAAATGTCAATTAGACGAGTGCCTTTTTTAGCCACCAGTTGCTTCATTTCCAAGTTTTTTCTACTCATTGCATGTTTCTAGAGCTTCGAGTGAATATTTACGTTGGGTCTGTTATTTTTCTTTAATAAAACTGCCCGAAAGAGCTCTTAATCAACTCATCGTGCGGCAAAATTTTCGAGGTTATGTTTATATTCTCACCGTTCCACGGATATGTTACTACACATGAGTCCGGCCAAGATCTTATTAAATTTTAATTGTTATTTAGATGATTTATAAGAGTATACGCGATTTGATAAATTTTATTTTCAAAGGAAATGATTTTTAAAATCGATTATGTAATTTAATTGTCCGTTTACAAATTTGAAAAATGGACTACATGTGGACTCGGTCAAACGGCAGTACTACATCTTTATTCTGCATCTCTCTATTCTTAAATAACTCTATAAGTCATTTCTCTACTCCAACACAACTCTATTCTTAAATATCACTGTGTTTCATTAACTCTATTGGTAAATATCTCTAATCTCCCGTCCTACCACAACTCTATTTTTTATTTCTCTATTCTTAAATAAGGCTATGGGAAAAAATCTGTAGTCTGACACATCTCCAATCCTAAATATGTCTATTCTTAAATAACTCTGCGGCTAATTAACTGTGTTCTCATAAAGCCTTATTCTTAAATATGTATACTCGAAAATAAGTCTACTCCAAATAATCTCAATTCTGGAATATCTCTACTCCAAAATATGTCGTATCGGAATCATTTTTATTCCAATATATCTCTATTCTTAATAAATTCAAAAAACTCTCTATGGCGAAATATCTTTAATCTTTTATATCTCTATTCTGGCAGATCTCAATTCTGACACATCTCTGCTCCAAAATATCTCTCTTCCGCTACTTCTCTACTACTTCGGCACATCTCTATTCGTACCAAAACAATTGACAATCAAAGTGCTCGATAAGATGATAAATTATCCACAGTCGGTATAATAAAATGTATACAATTTTTCATAATGAGTGCTCAGAAAATTGAAGTGTTCGGATATCGAAGTGATATGTAAATATTATTTTAAGGCTATGTGAAATACCGATCGATCCGCCATGAGTGCGAGAGAGATAGCTGTTTTTGCATTACCAAGATTGTTTATAAAAAACAGATTTTTATAAAAATAAGACATGAGAAAAATTAGTTGTGGAATTTTTGCCGACTTAACGTCTTCAACATTACCTTAAAATTTCAATTATTACCTCAATTAAAATTCAAATAGTCGGAGTGTTGGTAAAAGATTTATCCAAAATGAAATTGAATATTATTAATAGATTTTCTTGAATCTTTGCGATTTCCACGAACGTCTGCGCAGAGAGCGTAGACTTTCAATTATTACGTCAAACAAAATTTGACGTAATAATCGAAATTTTAAGATAATATTAAAAACGTTAAGTCGGCAAAAATCCCGCAACTAATTTTTCTCATGTATTATTTTTATAAAAATCTGTTTTTTAGAAGCAATCTTGATAATGCAAAAACAGATATATCTCTCGTACTCATGACGGATCGATCGGTATTTCGCATAGCTTTAAAACAATATTTACATATAACTACGATATCCAAACACCTCAATTTTCTGAGCTCTCATTATGAAAAATTGTATACATTTTATTATACCGACTGCGGATAATTTATCATCTTATCGAGCACATTGATTGTCAATTGTTTTGGTACGAGTAGTGGATATGCCGGAGTAGAGAAGTGGCGGAAGAGAGATATTTTGGAGCAGAGATGTGTCAGAATTGAGATCTGCCAGAATAGAGATATAAAAGATTAAAGATATTTCGCCATAGTTTTTTGAATTTATTAAAAATAGAGATATATTGGAATAAAAATGATTCTGATACGACATATTTTGAAGTAGAGATATTCCAGAATTGAGATTATTTGGAGTAGACTTATTTTCGAGCATACATATTTAAGAATAAGGTTTTATGAGAACACAGTTAATTAGCCGCAGATTTATTTAAGAATAGACATATTTAGGATTAGAGATGTGTCAGACTACAGATTTTTTCCCATACACTTATTTAAGAATAGAGAAATGAAGAATAGAGTTGTGGCAGGACTGGAGATTAGAGATATTTACCCATAGAGTTAATGAAACACAGTGATATTTAAGAATAGAGTTGTGTCGAAGTAGAGAAATTACCCATAGAGTTATTTAAGAATAGAGAGATATCAGAATAGAGATGTAGTACTGCCGGTCAAACTCTATCCAACTAACTTAAGCTCATGTCTTTATAGCTGGCTTAACCACTGTCATGCAATACCGGACATTGTTCGAAATATTACACATTTATTGCATCATGTAGATTACGTTGTTTTGTTCTTCATCAATTGTTTTAATACGAAGGTGCCTTTGGTTATTCCTCCGAATCCTATCCACGTATTTAAACCCTAACACAGGGATCATAGTTGACGTTTGGGTCGGTCCACTGCACTATACGTGGACCTATATATCAAAGTAGATAGTATAACCAAGGACCCGGATCAGGAACCGCAGACGGATCGTCTGTATTCGCAAACTCTCTAAATACGAGAGTGTGTTTGGTCTCGTACACACACACAAAGATGAGAGTAAACATTCCTAGAAACAAACGAAGAGGATGTGGTTAAACGTACATTGGCCTTGTCGTGAACAAGTGACCGTAGAATAGGGCAAAGACTTCCTCGCGCGACATGGAGTAGTTTTCAGAATAAGGAATTGCATTTACCAAGAGCCACCTGACTCGTGTAAATCGGGACCCTCGAGATCCTTTCTAAGTTAGCTCTTTCATCTTTTCTTCTTTCTTCTTGTTTATTTGCAAACTTGGTATTATCCCAGAGCGACAGCGCTCTTCACGTAACCGAACCAACTACTGGTCTCTCGAGGGACAGAAATAAAAAGCAACGCATCCTGCACAAAGAGATACTTTGCTCGTCAAACTAATATAATAGCAATGCCAAAAGAAATTTCTAACGAGAAAAAGCACGTATTTTATACATGTTTTTGTTTGCAACCCCCAGAGGCTCTTCCGGTCCTCATTACCTCATTTCCACCATTTCTGCGAGGCATGATACTTTTTCGGACCAACATTTTATGCACACAGATTTTTCTTTTTGTTAACAATTTTCCAGAGATAATTAATATTCCATCGTAGTCATCATCCTTCCGCATTACAGTTGGCGAAACTCAATTCTTTGACACCGAATGCTACGATTTGATTAGCTCAAAGGAAAATATATCAATAGTGATTCTGTCGTTTTACGCTTATTAAAGGCCCACACTTGATGTACTACATTTCATCAGCGGACACAAGAACCGAGGGAGATTTATTAAGATCTTTTTTCTCACATACATATACTCATCTTCGCTACACATAATATTGTACTTCACTCGATGGAATTATTCAACCCTGGTGCTCGAGAAAATGAGAAAAATAATACAGAGACAACTAAAGAAAAAACTGTAGAAAAAAAACTCTCGAACAGGGAGTTTTACCCATTTTCGAGCTTGATATTCTAATTGGAAATCCTACAGGATACACGCAACAGTAATTCAGTCCATTTTTGTCCGTTGCTTATCAAGAATTCATACATACATAGATGTTTTTATAAATGATATAATAATTCAAAGGACTTTCGAGAATATATGCAATTAAACTGTGATAACACACACCTCCCGGGACTTGTATCTCATTCGTTGACCCATTCGCATCCCGGGCTTTCTTCGCTAATGGGCCCCTGGCTTTATTAAGTACAGATTAAATGAAGTAATTAAAACGAGTTGCAATTAGATAATTTATGATATTACCGGTCAGAGAGGCTTGTGTCGCGATTCAAACGCATGTATTTATATGAATTATAAATTTGTACATTTCTATATGTACTTATCCGCGAGCAGCCACGCGTACAGTGTTTTATATACAGCGCAGTGCAGCTCGTGATATTCCCTAATTTTTCGAAATTAATAATTGGCTCATACTTTTCATTCTATGCGCACTGCGATGTTCAAAAATTTTACTGTGCTAATGAAGTACTTCGAGCGTTATATATTTGCCTAATGTAATTTGCAGTCTGGAATGCATTTTATACGGATTCTAGTTCGCAATAATTCGATTTTTGTAATTAATTAGTACATGTTATTTTATGTACCATTTTCAATTGTCCAGTTTCCAAGAGATGCGTCGGAAACTACAGTGTGCAAATTTAGAACTTTGTTCTATCTCTATACAAGTATATAATAGGACCAAAGTCAAAACAATTACGGGAACCACATTATTGAAATGAGAGCTTGCAAAATTGAATGACCAGTACTTCGATTTGCCGTTTTTCGATTTTCTGAAATGAAACTTTGCGGTATTCTATTCACCTATTTCATCCCCGATACAGTATCTTCTCTATCATATTTATTTTATCGGCTGAACCGATTTCGGGGCAAATAGGTTAAACTAGTTTGGCATGGTCCTAAATTAAGTAGGATAAGTTAATTCTGTCCCAAAATATGATTCAGCTGGTATCCTCTATATCTTTCTGCCTTTTTCCAAGTCGTTCTCTGACGCTATTATCCGTGATACAATGTGACAGAAACATATGCATTTCTGTCCGTATAATCCGAAGATTGTAGAATAATGACTATCGTTTCGTGCCTCGCGAGAGCTTTAACTACATGTTTTATAACTATAGGTGGAGTTTTCATAACTCATATAAATCAGCGAAGTTTTCAGCGCACCTCATATATATAAATATATACTATGTATATAGTCCATGAACAACGGATGGCCTGTATGAGTATGGACCATTTTTGCGCACATCGATGAATGCATTTCGACGTCGCGCAAGAGCAAATCGATGATAAACCTGTCGACGACAGAAATGACCTGCATAGAACAAATGGTGTTATTCCACCACTGCTCGACACGCTCACGTCCTCCTGTATTCATTCACGGTGTACTCACTTTATATAATGGCCGGACAGGGTACACTCTCTTGGCTATAGGTGACAAAGGAAAAGTTCGCACGATGTTTCTATTATATGTTGACTCATAGGCCAACAAAAAATCATTTTTAGTGACATCGTTAAAAACCCTCTAGTCCATTCTCCGCAATATACAAATCAAGCTTCAACCCCAATTCCAGAACTCTATCGTGAATTAATAATTTTTTTTTAGTTCCGTTTACTTTCAATATGAATGATTTTTTAATTACTCCAATAAATTAATACTTGACTCACAAGGGAGAGTGGTTGGTCCGGTGGATAAGTGCCCGGGCTCCCACACCGGGTTCGAATCCGAGCCAAAACATTAAGGAAAATTTGAAAATTTTTTCAAATGTTTCTGCTGCAATCCCGGGTGGTTCGAATTCCACCTTCATAAATCCATGCCCAAAACACCACTCTACGATGCATGAGCGGTCGGTGTACGGCTTTGGTGGCCTCCCATGGAGGGTTCTCATCGTGCGAATGGTGGCACTCTAACCATACACTGGCTAGCTCATTGCATCATAGCTGTGGAGGTGCCTGCCTAAGCGCCTCTGGTGGCCATGTTTAAGCGTGCTCGCATTACCACCCGAGGATATTAGTCAGGTACAGGCTGTATCAGCAAGATTTTCTGCAATTTCCCTTTGCTCTTGGCAAATGCGATATAGTCAGGGATAAGTCGGCTGCAGCCGCACAGAGGGGGATACTTGGAAAGGGGTAGGGGATTAAAAAGGGAAGGGATCCTGGGCCGTGGAAGTCACAGTACAGTCGCAGGGGCGATTGGTTGGAGAATACCGCAAACCCTAATAATACTTGAGTCTATTTACGAGATATTTTCCTTGCTATAATGACAAGATCGAACGTCTACGTGGCACATTGACCAATATTTATTTGTTAACATTTATTTGAATGATCTTGAAACTATCAGTTTTTAAATATGTTTATAATTTTTTGAAAAAAATACTTTTTTGTTGACAGAAAAATTGTGAAACTTTGCTCTACTTTTACTGTCCTCCGCAGGTGTGTGTAGCCCCTTAATATATTCAAACGGCTGTAATCATTCTTCATTTGTCATTTTCCTAGGTTTTTTACATTAGACACTTGCAATCGTTCTAGTTTTTTGATTGGAAGGAAAATCATCGGGAATAGGGCAATCATTTAGTAAATAAAGAGTCCTGGCTCATCATTCGTTTTTGAATTGTATCTGTATCATACTTCAATAGTGTATACAGAACTATGTTAACAATTTCTCGTTTCCTTTTGCTACAAATTTCTGTCTGTAATTCTCTACTCTTCAAGCTTCACTATCTTCCAGTGCTCGTCACATCGAGCTAACATTCTGCGGTCCTCTTAACGTCCCTTCTTCTTTCTTACGAACTCGTCTACACTTCCTGCTTATCTACTATCAGCATGACCATTTACGACTGTCCATAAAGTATCGATAGTAAGCTGTATATATTCTGATCACAAGTATTTATAATAATACTTTGTAAGTTAAAACACTAAAGATCGTACTAATAATAACGTGACTGATTAGACTAAATTGATTTCAATATTGATTACTACTACTACTACTACTTAGAACTAATAATAAATATTTCTAATTTCACGTGAAGTTACATTTTGAGGATAGTTTACACACGTTTTTTCGGTCAAAATTTTTATTGCATTAAAATTTCGGTACTTAGCGATTCGATAAAAAATCGAAGAAAAATTAATTATCTTTGAGATTTGGACCAAATTAATTCTCAGTAATAATGATGCCAAAAAGTTATAAAGAAATTGCTTGAAAGAAAAACAATTGAAGAATATTGAGTCAAATTTTGATTTCATTATGCGAAGTGCGTTTATTGATTTAATCTGAATGTTGGTGAATTTATTTGGAATCCTCTCTTATTTAAACATTCCTCTTTTTGATATTTAAAATACGTATTATTCACGAAATTGCTTGTTCCAATTACTTGGAATATTCGCAAATATAATGTGGAATCAACTTTTAAAACACATGTCAAGGATTCACGATTTTTTATTTTCTTTGTTGAGGATTTGATTTCTTATTTTTGGACGGAAAACCATCAGTAAAATAGAAAATTTTAAATCGAGACATTTCTAAAGAAATCATGAATCCAAAGAGAATGAATTTTTATTTCCTATGGTATATATTATTGGACTACATTTGTTCAACAATATTTTGTTTCAGCTATTTGTTAATAACTTTTTGAAATTAATATTATTGAAAATCATTGTTTCCAACTGCTCCGAGACGGATGATTTTATCAAGATTTTATCGATTCGCTTAGTACCCGAGTTAAATTCTGATCGCATAACATTTTTCGCTCGTAACGTGTACGCAGCGGACTGTGGAAGTTAACGAAGTATAATTAAACAAGAATTTAGATCTGCGACGTTTATACGTTCTTTATTAGAACCTCTAAAACATGTTGTCGTTATTTTTATTTTGTAATCGAAGTACTAGAACATTTATCAATGTGAAGAAAGAATATTCTTGCCAGAAACTTTAAAAGACGTCGCACGTCATCTATATCCGCTTGTATTTCATTCGATATAGCACACTTCGCAATTCAATTGAAAAATATGTAAAAATCTTTAGAAACCGAGTTCGAACATAGCTATGTAGTATATATCGTAGGAAATCGAAGTCGCGAGCGTCGTTTACTCACTACATATAAAGCCATGTAGCCTCCTCGTGTGGAATGACGTGAACAAGTGCAAAGAGACGAGATCGGGCGCGCGCGGATGAAAGACGCTCTCCTCGACATCCGTTCGGAAGATTGCCAGGGGAGTGCCTCCAGTTTTACGAGAGCGTCGTCGTGTCGACTGCGATTTCGTGAACTGAATTTCCAAGCGAGACGAAGGGGTATGTTCTACAGACACGTTACACACCAGCTCTCATCTCTTGAGCCCTGAATGTTCCAAGTTTGGGTTTTTCTTCCGTTTCACTGTCGCCCTTCTCTCTTTCTCTTTCTTTTATACTAGCTTATCATCGGTAAAGAGCACGATACCGAGCTTTCGAGCAACTTCCCCTTGTCCTGGTATCGTAACATCGTAAACTCGATTCAACTATGGCATCAGCCTTCAACACATCTGACTGCCTCGACTCGTTTGTAATTGATCGTTTGTCCTTTTTTCGTATACCCCTTTTTGCCCGTCTGATATAGCAAATTCTATATACAAAATAAAAGCATTTCATAGTTATGTCCCGTTGCTTTTCTCGAAAAACTTTGGTATTTTCAGTACGCAAGACTCCCGTGAAAAACGAGCCAAGTCTTTCTTCTCCCGCTGACCATATAAATGATCTCTCGTCAGTGACGAGAGGAAAAACGGGAAAATTAACGAGTTTGCTGAATTGCAGAAAATGGTCGTTTAATTCAGATCGTTTGTAGCTACTTTTTCCCCTCTGTTGTCCTCGCAATTGCCACATCATTCAACCCTGAAGATAATCATTGGGACTCGCGGCGTAAGGTTTTATCAAAAACAGGTAGAATCGCGGTGCTTCCTGTAAAAGTGTCTTGTAGAAACTCGCTTGTAAATGTATACCTGTCTCGCGTCGCTACCACGACTCTTAATTTCTAGTACATACATACTGTATTTTTATTACACATAGTATTGCGTGCAATTTTTTCCCCACCTTGTATGTCGTAATTGAAAATATAATCGTCTTAGCACATACGTTGATGATTTTACCGGCCATTCTACTTGATTAATGTTCATAAGTGAATTATGACAACTTCTTCATTTCTTGCTTTTTCACGAACAATCCGAACGACGATAAATAATTCTAGACACCGTTTGATGGTTTCTTAAAATTTCTGTCGTTCGAAAACACTCACACCGTCCTTTCAGAGAAAGCAACATCGCGCAATAACCCCTTTAAATCACATCGCTTTCGTTCTTTAAGAAATTTCGTAGTTTACACGGAAAACATAGAGAAGTATTATTATCGGCATTTCCACAGGTCGGTTTCCAGCATGCTGGACACCAGTTTCGCTCCCCCGGAAATTGGATGCTCGAGACGGAAGTGGATATCGGTTACGTATACACCCAAACGCTTACTGCAGGTCCTTCACACGGCGGAGTCTCTCTCTCTCTCTCTCTCTCTCTCTCTCTCTCTCTCTCTCTCTCTCTCTCTCTCCGTTGGCTCAGATGGATCACATTGACAGAAGTATTCGGTGCTCGATAACCTATCCTTATACACTTCAATTCTTCCTTATTCGTTGGTTAAATGGAACCGATGCGACGAGGAGTAAGGGAAAGGAGAAAAATAGAGAAAAGTGGAATAAAAATATTTATATCACGAAAGAAATCCATATTTTTACGCGGAAGTATGAGAAACCATTGGATAGCTTATCGTAGAAAGCTGAAGTACTTATTTTAATCCCGAATTAATTGACCAGAAATTCGACAAAAATAGTAAAAAAATAGTCACTTGTAACTTCATTAAACCCACATACGTAAGTCACTACAAAAGTTTTGTCGTGATTTTGTATAGTGAGGTAATGTTCAGGAGTGACAAAACTTTTGTAGCGACCTACGTACAGCGAGAAAAATAACTCATCTATAATACTAGATATTTTCCAGGTTCGTGTACCCTGTACGAATCTTCCAAATCCCTGCAAAATATTTCGTTTTTTTCCCTTTCGTTTTTATTTTGTCCGCGCAAAACGTTCATTCACGGAACCTATAAAACGTTGGACCCATTCAACTGGAGAGTTATAATATTACTGAGAATTCCTCATGCTTTCAAGATCTTTATCTCTGGCACAAGCTTATGCTTTCCCTCTGTCTCACTGCAGCAGTCTCGCGAAATTCGAAGCATTCTCGTTGGCGAATCGCGGTTCTTTCGAGTACCTATAATAGTATAGAATAAAACGATGTTACAGCTGTTGGCTACTCTCCAATGAATAGCAGCCTCTACAATCTGTGTAAAAGCCCTTCTTGTGAAGGACGAAAATCATGCCGATAACTATTTTTCTACTACGACTCTCATATGGCCAATTACTGTGTCATTTACCTGGCTTGCATGTATATATACGATTACCATCCGGTTACACCATTTCGTGTCCGTAAGCCTTTTCTTCGTTCATGCTCGAGGCCATACTCGGTCACATATGGACTTACACTACCACCGACCACAACGCAAAATGGAAAGAAAAAGAGAAGAGAGAGAAAAAACTCGCGCCCCTCAGTAAGCGTAGTCAGCATATGCGAGACCTCTGATAAATGAGTCGGCTTGAAATTTCAGCGATTGCCCGAAAGATTTCACGAGAGAGCTGGAGTCGCCTTCGGTCAAAAGGTATCATCTGTTCTCTCTCTCTCTCTCTCTCTCTCTCTCTCTCTCTCTCTCTCTCTCTTCTTTCACGTGACTTCATTTTCTGGTTCTCAAAACATTCGGAACGTTATAAAATTTGTATAATGAAAATATTTGTGAGCTATTTCCGCAAAATTCCTAACTATTCAAAACAAAAATTTTGAAAATGACGTCGCAACTATGTGTGTCTCCTTGTAACGAATTTTAACTTTTGATACCATATACCACTTACCGTTCAGGTTAGGTAACTATTAACTCAGGGCCTGTGATAGATGGACAAACTGACACACGAAACAGAACGACAGATTCAGATGTCACCTCTTTGACGTACAGAACGTAAAAACGTAAATTAGAATATGAGGATAACTCTAAACGAACTCAGTATCGGATTTTTTTGTCTTGGAATAACAACTTAATATTGAATACAATTCCTATCGGTGAACATTCATTACAGAGTTTCTAGTTGAAGAAAAGAATGTGAGAAAGTAAGGATAAAAAAGTTTTATGTTGTCAAATTAGTGGCTCATTAAATTAATTTCATTAAAATGAAAGACATAATGGCATTTCACAGAAAATGTGGGTGTAATGAATTTTTTTATGGTCTGACGTGTAACACGGGTAATAGTTTTTTCGCCCTCCATTACCCCATATATATAACGCATACCATGTAAATACGACTGATGCGTGTTTCTGTGCCTCAGGGCATCAATTTTCGTAGTGTATATCCACGTATCTCACGTTGGTCGCGTATATAGCTTCTGTGCTTCACTTGCCCGCCTTGAAAACCTGTTATATATGACAGTATAGTAGGTACTAGGTATAGGTAACAATACCTACCCACAAGCTCGCACGCTCAATTCTCGACGTGCACGCGAGCTGACGTTGCAGGAGATCAACATACCCCACCGAAATACATTATTGTCTATGTATGAATATATGTGTATGTGTGAACAGAAAAGGGTAATAATGTGGCCGCTTACTTGTTGTTTTTTGTGCCCATTTCAGAAACGAGAGCGGAACAATATTCTCTTTAAGTAACACAATTAAAGTAAAATTTGATATACTTTTATATAGTAAGCAATGAACCAAAATTAAAACAATAAAGGTTAATGTAATTTATTTCTTTTTCTTTCCGTGTACGCTTTCACAACCTTAATTTTAATTCTATTTCAAGTTTTTTCTTTCTGATTTAAGAGTTGATGAAAATTGATGATCTGAGAACTGAGAATGTGGAAAAGTTAGATTGAAATAGAAATTTGATTAATTCGAATTGAGTTAAATGACATAAGTATACACATGTCAAATGAATGTCAAGGTGAGTGTTTGTCACGTCAAAATCGCGTTGGTTTCATTTTACATTATCTCGCAATCTCGATGACGAGACTGGCACATTCAGAACGATACAAGTACAATCCCATAGAAAAGATGTGTGCAGGAAATGGGGTACACATTACCGAGGGAATTCCGTTGGCTTGGCGGGCGCAGAGAATAATAAAAATAAAAGAAATTTTCCAGGGGCAGAGTTTATAGCTCTTGGGAAAAAACTGCATCCGCGTGAACGACAGCGCGGCGATTGTACGGTACAGTTGGCTCACAAATATCCTTGGGGACGAGAAAACCTTCAGCCATCGTGAAGAAGATGTAGATCGATTGTCAACGTTAGAGCTTGTCTTTCTTTTCAGGTCTGTGTTTATATATATAAATATAATTCGAATGGATCCGACTTTCGTATACCTCAGAATAGTAGATTCGGATTTCTCCGGCTCTTTTTCACCTGAGCTTGTAGATCTCCGATTATAGTAATACACATGTATTGTTTTTATTCTTTTTTTAATTATTTTTAGTACATCCTGTACACCTATATAATTTTTAGATCTTTATTCCTTCTATTTGCTTGCTCTCTCGCTCCTTTTTTCTTTCTCTTGTTTTCTCGATTCACTTCCTGCCTTTCCCACTAAATAATTATCCATACTATCGTGACAAGCGAGTTCACAAGGTGGAATTGATGAGGAATAAGATCAGCCAATTACGCCCCGCACCATCTGACGGTACTTCGGGCGGCCGGCCGTAATACAACTTTGCGGATACAAAACTTTGTTTGTTAGCGCCCGAAGAATCGCAATTTGGTTCACACTAGGCTACATATATTTCGCGTTATAGCAGAGTATGCGCTCGGGGGGCCAGTGCAGTAGCAACCAGCTCGTATATATCCACCGCAAGACGTATATAATCAGGAGTTGGAAATCGCAGTCTGCTGCTTTATCGATAACACCATCCCCGGCAATGAAACCTCAAGATCGGTAAGGTTATCTGCGTACATCGATCTGCACATATAAATGCATATTTATTTATGTGAATAAACACTCATGTAAAGCTGTTTATTATTACTAGCTCATACATATCGATATTTACCGAATAATTTATTACCAGATATTCTCATTCTCGATTTACAAATTGACGAATTTACGTGCATCTACGTGTAATATACATGTCTACGTTTTAATATATATGCTTGAGGAGACAGCGCGTAATAACTGACCGAGGGGGATTTAGATTGAATTTTGTATAATTGGCATTGCTGGTGAAACGAGAACAACGTCATCGTAACGATCAACCGGCAATTAGCAGTGAACACTGTACTCCTCTATCTTTCTCTTTTACAGTACTTCTCTCTCTCTCTCTCTCTCTCTCTCTCTCTCTCTCTCTCTCTCTCTCTCTCTCTCTCTCTTCCTTTTTGTCGATATGTAGGATAACCCACCGACAAAGTGTAACCGCGGAGGGGATATAAGTAATTAACCTCCATTAATTCACTCTCCGCTTCGTGTAATGAATCTGATATTTTTACAAGCTCTACTGCACATGTTTATACGTACTGTCCACTTTGACAGAGTGAACTGCATATAGTGAAAAATGTTGATGAAAAAAAGACGCTTGATACTTCGGTGCTTTTGGGCGCTTTGTAAAATCGGTACTTATAACATATAAACTGCCTGAACTTCGCGAGTGGTCTGGGAGCATCGGACACCGGCAATAAAGTCACTCTTATTAAACCTCGCGAAATCGTTGAATTATAACCGCTACGTTTTTGAAAAGTTCGTCGCGGTTCTCTGCTCTGATGGAAGCTTCGTGATTCACATTTATATATTAAAAGGTAGAAGGTCGTAAACGACAAGAACTTAATGGGTAAAGTTATGTTGGTTAAGCCATTCTGTTCATCAGAGGTCTTCCCCCGAATTTATGTATTCGCATATTTATATGAGTTTACGTGCACATATATAGATATATATACAAGAGCTCGCCGGTAAAAGATTGGGCCCCGTAAGATTTATCGTAATCACAAAATGCAGGTCGTGCGGGCAATTCAGCTCTCTCATAAATATATATATGTGTGTATACAACTATGCATGAAATAAACGTACACTTTTTTCAAGACTAATATGAACCACCTTTATATACACATGACGTTTTTTGCGTACAGTGTATATATTTTTACCATTTAAGAGAAAAGACGTTTACAGTCTGGGAGAAAAGATTTTTCGAGTTATATTTAATATTTCGTTTTCACAACCGTTTACCATACGCTCATATTATTCGTGGCATCGCTAGTTCCACTATAAGAGCCCTTAAGGTTTCGCAAACTTGTGAAAATAAAAGTAAAGAACGAAGATGCAACAATTTTCGCTATGTATCCTCTATGCCAGTTTTTTTACCATGCCACAACGATTTACAGAAACATAGATATACTATTTTATCTCATTTCGAGTTTCGGATATGTTCATACTCTCAGAGACTATTGTTTCAGCTTCGACAAATTGTTGAGAGATCTTCATTTTTTTATCCTAAGGGAACACAGACTGTTTGTCTCTCATTTCTACGCGGATAATCGACGAGATTCTTTCTGGTCGGATTACGAACATTTCTTGTATTCTCTATACATGCTTCATTCAATATAAACGCGCGCGCGGGCAAGTTCTAATGCGAATGAAACGTCCCATTACCGCCAATTTGCGCTCCTCTGGCGAACCTCCACTCCCCCAGAACAATTGCAGGTTTTCGAAGGTGTACATTTCGCAATGTATGTGAGCGTGTGTACATGTGTTTATGGGTGTGAATGTATCTGTGGGCGTCTAAGTGCCCGCTTATCATTGTAAGTAAGTGTGCAAAGATTGCTATTCGATGAAAGAATGCAAGTTCACAAAGTTTTACATCTAAAACAATTGCGAATGCACCATCATAACTTATAATTTCAATAATCATTGAATTTTCCTTCATGCAAAAGCAGAACCAACGCGAATTCACGAAAGAAAAAAAACTGCATCTGTTCACGACGAAATCGCATACGATCACTGAGACATAAAAGTCTTGTTCAATCAATTTTGAAAGCAGGTAATGCTCGATGCATCATACTACATTATTGAAGAAAATTTTTGCCACTTTTTGTCACAATTTCAACTTTCATCAAAAGTACGAAAAGAATTTCTACAACTTTTTCAAGTTTCTGTTATAACAGATGTGATTATCCTATCTAAGATGTGTTTTGTTTTTTTATTATGTGTAATCAAATATTTCATACATTCGTCTTCCTATTTTGAGAGGCCATCATAATAAAATGAATTAATACTATTCCGGTTGATGAACATTAATCTCTTCGTAAATGTAATATGAATATGAGCAATATGAGTAAACTTTGGAACTAATTCATAAGATGATTTTATAAATTATTCTAATTACTTTAAGAACAAATAAACACTATTTACATATTTTCCATTGGTTTAAATAAAAACTAGTAGGATTATTTTACTGGAAAAGCAATTTATCTACAAACAATTTACGTCTGGCTTACAATTTTCTTTTGCAAACACTTCTTGCAAAGTATATTTAGTACGTACGGACCCTGCTAGGGGTATTTACGAGTGATACACTCTTCGCCCAGATCTCGACAGCGGTACGGCTATACTGCGATACTTTCTCGTATCGCAAGCAAGAAGAGCTCTGCACCTATTTCGAAATTACTTTGTAAGTACCGGTCTGACCGTCGCTGCCACTGCGAGATATACGCCAGGATCGCGTGTTACGCAGTGCTTATCTCGAGCTTAACCGTTGAGAAATTAAATTGGGAATCACTGTTGAATCGTACACTTCCAAATGAATTTAACGATGATTATACAATTGTGATTTATTTAAGCGATGATTTCCGGCTCAGAAATAATTTTTTTTCCTTCGTCAATCCAATGAAATGCATTCTTCTTTCTCTTTAATATTTTCCAACACTTTCAATTAACGTCTTGTATATATATAAGTGAATGTACACGGGCTTTCTTCTGACGAGAGTTTAATGACTTGGACGAATACGTGACGTGAGAGTTTCGTAAAACATATATTGAAATTCATCCTCGAGCATCAACCGTGATTGTTTTTTCTCTTTTTTTTTTGTTCCACGTCTCTATACCCGCATCCGCGTGGATGAGCATCAGAAATTTCAAAGACAGCCGCCCTCGACCGCAGGGATTACTAGTTTCTCTCTTCAGTTCTCCAGCTCGCTATATAGTTGTACGATGTACATGACAGCAGCGTAAGACAAAAAAAGGGGGAGCTTTATTTTCGAATTTATTCAAATATCGGATCATTTTTATTATCGCTGTAAATATAAGAACGGTATTTTTTATAAAGTAATTTTTAAAATTATAGGCAGATTTTTATGCGGTTGCGTGAAATTAACAGGCCCGTTTATCGTTCTTGCGTAAAAGTGGCCGTCCTTTTTACTGCCAAATTTTCGTATACAATAAAAAGAATCAACAGGCCTCGTTTATCAGGTCTCAGTTATATAAAATTCGCTAAAATGTTATTCGTTATACATTCGTTTACAGTAAAATTTTACTGTACACAATATAGTAAACGAAACCACCAAAGTTTTATTTTGAAATTTGAGATCTATGATTATTTGTACATTTATTAATTGCGTACCTAATATTCTACAATTTGTTCAATTCAAAAACAATTAATTTAAAATTTAAATTAGTAAAAGAAATAGGCGAACAGTTTGAAGCTGTTATCACGCCAGACTCCTTGAATTAATTAACTATTTCAGAATATATTAATATATCTCATTTCCTCCCTGTTGCAAACCCAATAACATTGAGGAAGGTTGTACGCCATTGCGTATTCCTCAAACACGATTTCTCTTATTCTGTACACGGTGTAAGTATCTCGAAGGAAAAGACAAGGGGAGAGGAACCGCAGAGTAACAGAGAATCATCCTGTCCCTTCTTCTCTCTTGCAGAAACATCGGAAACAGACGCATCGCAGAAGTGTATAGAGAGGATTCGCGATTACAGCGAAAAATTCTCGCTCTTCTCACCGCGAAAGCACGAGAGAGGTCCGGCAACTGGTAATTTTCCCAGATGCTTTTGCTGCCGGTGAGGAGCCGCGATTTCGTTGCATTGGTTTCAGTATACCTTAGTACATGTATACATACATTGTATTGCACATATAGAAATGTGGCTAACAACACCACACTCTCAGCAATACAGCAATACTGCACGCTCTTTCTGCTCTGGGAACCGGAACTTTCAAAAGCTTCACCCTGAACGACGCCCCGTTATAGCCTTTTCGCGGAGCCACATCGACAATATCGCCACCACATTAAAATATTATCACACGCCCTCTTAATGCAATCGTATTTTCTCTGCCTCTCTTGCCAAAAATTGTAAAATGAATATGAATACACTCGTGATCCATTATCTCACTGATTACGAATATTCCAAAAAATGTTCAATGTCCTTGCGAACGACAGCGTAATCGTATAGATTAATCTTTTATGAAATGGAAGTGTTTATTTGGGAATAGGAAAAATGGAAATACATATCCTGATTGTTGAGTTTAGATAATGTCTCCACTGTATGATAGGAAAAATAATTGCATCCTTTTTTCATTTTCATAAGTCTACATGGATTTCGTAGGATAAACTCTGTACAAAAATGTCGTTTTTCTGAAGAAAATTTCAGTGCATGTGTTAAAAAAGTTTATCCAACGTAACATAAATTTTCTCCAATCTGTAAATATTAGATATTGCAGCTGAATTTTTACATATCTCAAACGATTAAAATTTCATAATTGAATACAATTTTTACCCTTTGACCGCACGTCCCATTGGATCATCGCACTTGCATGCATGTAGCGTTAAATTTACTTTATAATTTTTTCCGTGTACGTACCAAAACAATGTGATCAGCACTATATCTATTTTCCATTCAATTTACCATTTAAAGGATATATATTTACAATAAATAATCAAGCGTGCGTCATAAATAAAGGCGGTTGAAGATAATGTGAAACCTTTTAGAAAGATGATATCCGGCGCCGTTGCCGCAAAGATATAAACTAGCGGTTGATCATATTTAGACGTGTATATAAATATGTATACATATATAATTATTCAACCTAAAGCAGTGCGTCGACGCAACGTGGTGAGAAAGCAAGAAGACACGATAAATTACTCCCGGTGGCGAATGGGGGCGGCAATTATGTCGCGGCTATTATAGTACGTATACGCATATATAACCGCGAATATAGCGGCAACTATAAGTAAGAGAGATAGACAATATACGAGCAGGGATTTGTTCTTCTGTGTGCCATGTAGGAAGAAGAGAATCCAAAAGAGCCTCGGGTATAAGTGATTTATGAGATATTTGGACACGTGGATGGACCTTGCCTACTTGCGGCGCTTTAAATCACCGCGGGCGCTTTTTCACAGAGTTTAGCTCGGACATCGGCGAACCCGATGGCTCTTTCGATGCTTCTGGCGTGTATGCGTATATTTGCCACAGGGATTTAGTACGGAGGGATTCACGACATCGACATCGTTAACCCCCGACCGGTTCCGCGAGGTCACCACGCAATGATCTCGACCCTCATGCTAATATACCTACACCATTACTAACATATATTTATAAACGTACTTATTTATTCGTAATACTATAATAATAATTCGCATCTGGGTATATTGAAAACAAATTGCAAAACAATTTCTATGTTAATACGTTCGCCTGCAATCGACACAATTTACGACAAACCAAACCGGTATCAGCTTACATTTTTAGTTAAATTGAAAAGAAAATATGAGAATTTCTAGCACAATTAGTAGAGAATTCCGATACCGATCGCTTTGCTGTAACCACGTTGATACGATAAAAATCTGAGTGTTTTGCTCCCAGTTACTATAACAGAGCTCAAATTCTTATTGAAATGCATTTCGAAACTTTGCAAATGACAAGACAGTATTTTGAAGGAAAGGTTCTCGAAATGACAAGACAGTATTTTGAAGGAATTTTTTTTTTTTGTTTAATTATTAAAGTGTTAGCGATTTGAATATATGCATGGTCATCAACGAATCATTGATATCTTTGAATGTGTCGCTTTTAAGAAGATCTCCAATTAAGTATATTAGATCCAATTAAAATCCGTTAATCTACAGTAAAAGAATAAGAACAAAATATACGTAAAAAATCGCGGATGCTTATAAGATCCAAAATTACGAATGCTTACGGAGCCACTGTGAATAATTGATTAAGAATTTAATGTTTAATATATAACCGATCCAAGTAAACAGAGCTTCGTTCTATAATTGTCGCATTTTTTCAGATTTTTCTCAATAATTGTTTATAGCAATCGCAAAAATTTTCACATTCGTTTACGATTCTCCGATCTCTAACGGCTTTCATATTTTTTTTCGCTCTACCAACGAGGATAAACGCTACAGGCTCTAACATACGCGTGTCCACGATCGATATCCAAGAGCGAGATGCTCACGGAAGTTTGCACTTTCAACCAGCGTACCAGAGATTACTCGCTCGGATAAAGTAATTCGCGGCACATGTTGCACCGGAATGAATCGTGATCGCATTGCCCCCCTACTCCTCCCTATCTCCATCTGCCATTGTTGAGTCTCACTGATGCTGCGATTCTTGTGTTTTATATTTTGGGAAAATACCACAGGGATTATCCTCACTTGTTTCACGCTCACGAGGAATACAAATTTGCGAATTAAACTTCAGCATAACTCTTTATATCACAATTTCAAATATTCATTTGAAATTCAAATTGTTTTCTGCTTTATTTCTCATGAGTTGAATAGCTTCATGGGTATTTTGGGAATCTAGAAAGATTCCCAAAATACCCATGAAGCTATTCAACTATATAACATTTAGAAAGATGGAAAATTTTCTCGCTATTTTACACATTCTCCAAGTTGTTCTTATACTAACGAAATATTAGAACGATGAACTTCATTTTTTTTAAACCATTAAAAATCGTTATTCATGCATTTTTTGCCTAATAATTATTATTCGTTAATCATAATAATATAATTTCACAGCACTCCAAGAGCGATTTCGAAAAATTAATTTACATTTATCGATGAAATAATCTCGGAGATAGACAACGGAATTGTATCGAGAGTTTATAAAAGTTATAGTAAGTGATCTTACAACCAATAATTTTTTCAAAATATGTTCGAGCCGAATGCTGACTGTCAATGGTTCGCCAATGTTGAAAATTTTTTTGTATAATATGGTTCATCCCTGCAAAAAATTAAAGACGTTTCTGTTCTTTAAAGTAGATCGGTGACAGCTACGTGATCTTTGCAATATCTATTATAGACCAAAGTTTGCAAATGCAAAACTAACTTTAAAATTATGATTTTATTATTTTTGAAATCTAAACAGCAGAGAATGGATATTTTCATATGATTTATTGTTCAAAAAATGTTTAATAAATGAAATTTGATGAGCGTAGAGAATTGTAAAATGCATCATGGCCGTTACTGTCATCGGCCGAAACTGTCAGTTTTGTTTATAACCTATGTACACTCAAACCTCGATTTAAGCCGAGCAACCACTTTAGGAGCCCGAAAATTAGATGATTTTTTGATTTTTTTTTCATTGTGAAAAAAAAACGAAAATTTCCGCAACTCTGACAATAATTTATTTATATTTTCATACATCTCTGGTAATTTTTTCAAATTATTTCTAGCATTAATTAAGGTGCAATCCGCTGTGTCCCTTGGCGTGTCCTCATCGTCGTTGTCGATGTGCGGGAATTGTGCAGCTCGCAATTCGCATCTGAAATAGTCCAAAATTTTTTTATACATTCTTGAAATGTTTTTTAAGAACATGAACCTAAATTTTGAAAAAAAATCGAGAATTGAATGTTGGAACGTGTTTGAAAAAAATGATCGATTTTTAGCATTTTTCCCCCCGGCATTTTGCAATAATAAATATGTTTTAAACAATCTAATCTTTCCAACTTTAGGTTCATATTTTAATAAATTATATTATGTAAACGTGTTCCAAATTTGAAGATGATCCATCAATTAGTTTTTGAGTTATGATTCCCGCAAATTGAAAAAATGTCGTTTCGAGAAAAACACGTTTAAAGTTTGAGCGCGCTTAGGAGTCGAGCGGAGAGTCTTTATGATTTACAGGCGTACCGTTAGAAGGAATCCGAATATCGTTTTGAAATTTTCAGGGTGTATTCTTAAGATATTTTGCTAACGATTTATGAAATAAAGAAAAATTGATTTTTTGAAGCATCTAAAGTGGTTGCTCGCCTTAAGGAACAGAGGCGGGACCGGCTCCGCATCGCACTTGCAACAAATCGGGGTTGCACATGGTTCGTCTTTCCGTCTTTGCGCACCCGACGCAAGGTCGAATTGGATCCCGTGCTTCTCTCACTGAGCACAGACCAATCGATATTCGGCGCATCGTGGGAGAAATTTCATCAATCGGGGTCCCTTAAGTCGGAGTCGCAGTGCAATGTATTTACGCAAAGGAATTACGTAACGGCAGAAATTTTACTAGTTTACCTATCACCATTAATTCTATCGATATTTATCAAATACGGTAAAAACATTCGAGAGCAGGAAAGAAAAACACAGTCAAATTGGCAAACTGTCACGGCTGAAGGCATGTGCTAGCAGTCGCCGAATACAGAGTTGCTAAGCGCTCTCGTGCATGCTGCTCTTTCCCGTGTTATTCCTGAGGAAATCTCAATCATTTTACAACGCATACTTTTTTGTTTTTTAGTCGATTTTTAACGGTAACGTCCAAAAATCCAAGCACTTTTATATTCAGGATTATTCGCAGAATACAGTGATTAATTTTTTATTACGAAATCTTGGAAATACAGAATGTAAAAATTCAATAAGTTTTGACGTGCATACGATTTTTCTATGCTCGTAGGGATAAATGTCTGAAAACAGTCAATGTTTACGAATTAATTACTACCAAACTAGATGGTAAATAGCGTTCAAGTTGCAAATATCAATTCATCCCTTATTTATGTGTAACTACAAAAATGGTTAGCCCTTCATTTTGGATGGCTTAAATTCACCGATCTACCTTAAGTTCATCCATTTTTGAATTAATTATCTTAATATATGCATACTAAATTTGATTTTAGTACCTTGAAAATTGTGAGATTCATTAAAAAGGGGAATTGTTGAGTTTTATCGCCAAGAATATTTCGTTTATTAAAAAGTAATGAAATGAAATTCCTCGAGAATTAAATATATCTACATTAGAGATAGCACGTGGTGCAACAGAAAGAGGAGGAAAAAACCCAGGGGAGAAGGATGATACGTATTCGCAAAGTTCCGTTTACACGCGCCGCACAGTTGTAACGGGATGGAGAGGTGAGCGCACGTTATTCGTGCCATGCCGTGGATAGCTCTCGCTCTGCGATACACATACATGTACACTCTCCTTTGCTGCCTGTTTTGCGAATATTGGACTTCTACGAGCTATATATGTAACTCTCTGTCCCGGTCGTACTGTCGGAACAGCCTTGTACCGCCAATTAGATCGTGTATACAAATTCTCCGTGCAACGCTCTTCTCAAAGGTAGATCGAAAGGGAACCTGCTCTCTCGCTCTCTCTTCCTCTTCTCCTCCTTATCTCTCTTTCGTCATTGTACCGTTGTCATGTTTAATGCATTTGTATAGCTATATGTGTTTTGTCAATTTAGATCTTCGTTGACAGAATCGCGCGAGCCTAGACGGTTGCCATCAAAGAAATTGGTCAGCTATTAGAAACGTTTGACGACAGAAAGGTTGGCTTGTTAAAAGAACGCGTGCAATACAACTCAGTTATGAGCGAAAGAGAGAAATCTCGCGGAAGCATTCTCGCAATGAATGGACCAAAGCCAACGGCAAATCTTGAATGTCACCGTGTTACTCTCACGTTTCAATGAACGCTTTTAACAGCCTCAATATACAGATCCTTTCAATGGAAGTTATATGCGTAATACGCGAGAAGTTGCATGAACCGTTTATACATATGCGTATAATTAGATGTAAATTACTCCGGGGCCTCAGTATTCATAGACAAATAAGATTAGCTGAAAACCTTACATCGCCTATAATTAATTACTATATTTGCGTCAAAAAATGTATCAACGTAACATTTCAAATAAGAATTGAACTTATTTCGAATTCAAAAAGTTGTGATTTCGATCATCATTATCAATTCGAATAAATTTTTTAACAATATATCTCAAATTGTACCGCGTTATAAAACTATAAAAAGATCTGTTTTCCCCTTTATGAAAATTCTAGGCTATCCAGAGGTTAGAGAAAATTAAGACAGGAATTACAAGTTTTTGCAACTAACTGATAGCCGGAAGTGTATAGTACACGGGTGGATAGGCGAGTAGAGAAATAAGTTTTTGGCAGGCAGCAGTAGCAGCTGGTCCAGCGTGTAAGAGACGTCGTTTCGAGCTCGGTGCAGTATGTTGATGGGGATGCTGCGTTCGTGGATGGTACTTCTGGCAGGTCAAAAGGGGTGCGAGTGAGAGGAGCCTTGCTTGGCCTTCAACGGACTAGGAGACGTGCTGCATAATCCATAGAGATCGTAAAGGCGTTTTACGATCCTCTCTACACGGTGGAAGCAGCTAGTATGAGTGAAAGATGAGGGAGAGGAGAGCTTGAGAGGAAAGAGCAGGAAAAAACCAAGTACCTAGTGCGGTAATTTCTGCAACGTATAGCCTATAGTAAAGAATGGAAACTTGCGCACATTGAACGATAAAAGGCGGGAAAACCTGACTATATATATATATATATATATATATATATATATATATATATATATATATATTGGTGCGCATCGAGTGCTTTAGCGGTGCTTCCAAGAGAGCTCTCGAAGTCGCCCGATTCTCGTAGTTCTTTCCTGGTGGTGCATACTGCATAGCACATTGACTCCAGCGTTAACGTTATTTGTGCTGGTTTTCTGGCGAACTAAACGTGTCTCGAACAGCTCATAATGTCGATAGGATAAATTACGTTGTGCCCCGCTCGTCAAAACTCCGACGTGACAGCAGAAGCTTCAAAAATCTTTTGCACGCTTCATCCTCCTCAATGCCAATAAATTATCGAGCTTAACTTCGCTTCGGAAGGATGACCGCTTTTACTGGAAATTTGGCGAAATACTAATTGAATGATTAAATATTCTCCGTTGAAAGATCTACATGAAGAGCCAACATCGCTATAGGGTTGTTATCTATGTTACGAATTCAGTACTAGCACACATGATCATATTTCTCTCCCTCTGTCTTACATTTTTTCATGAATATGGAATTTTTTTTATATTCTGCATGAATATTTTGCATGAATGAATATGGAATATAATTTGCAGCAAACTTCATGGGCAGTTCTTCTTTCTTAAATATATAAACGGACGATAGAAACCATTCTTTATTTTATTTGACAGTCGTTTTTATTTATAGAGTAAAAAACTTCAAGGAATTGATCGGTTTGGCGTTTATTGCGAGATTCAATCTGTATCATCATAACACATATTTTAAAAGATTGCTATAACCCGAATGTAAATGAAACTATCGGATCTCTTTAAAATTTGCAGCTATCTCTTGTTCGATGCACGAGAGAAAATGAATAGGGAAAAGTTACGGGGTGATATCGATCGAAAGAGAAAAAAAAATAAAAACAGGATTGTAGGACCGCAATTTCCGATAGAAACGGCCTCAGACAGTACTTTTCATCTGTACTTTTATTTGAAAGCTATGTAGTGAAGTATCTACACAAACAATACATCGAGCATATGCGTCAACCTCTTCACCGCCCCCTCAGCTTCCTCGAGCAAGTTGTGTCATGCATCGGCGTCTCTCATTTGAAAGCTGTGAGTTCCCGAAAGTTACGATGACGGATACGATGAAGACAACATCAATGAGAAAAGAAAAGAAAAAATAGGAGACGCATAGAAGTGGATAAACGCCTGGCGCAGGTAAACGTGTATACATGATGAAAAGGAAAATAGCGAGAGAAATGATCGTATCCACGAGTTGTACCCCGTGAATGAATGGCGAACTCAGCTCGATTCTTCGCAAGCTTTTTCATTTGTCTGTCTCTCCGCTTCTATAGTATGTGTGTATATGTACGTCTCTTTTTCCTCGTTCTTTTCGCAACTCAGGATCCTTTTCCGTTCGTATTCCTTTTCAACCAAAACGACGGAAAATGTCGCGCTATTCAACCATGTCGTTTTTTTTCTCTTTTTTCTCATTGCATCCACTTCAGGTCGGTAAATGCTCACTTAAATTAAACTAGATGATCTAAATACATACATAAATACACGAATGTGCGAATGACAAGGCATATACGAGAAAGTGAAGTAGTCGCAGATGTAACGTTTAGAAGCAACGACAGATCAAAACAGTCATATTATTTTTCCATCTGACGTCATAGTTTTATGTCATAGATTTTGATCGCATAAAGTTCATTAATTATATTTGGTGCCTCGTTTTCAAGATAGTACAAATGTAGTTACCTTTTCATCCACTTTACACTTTAACTTTAGTTGTCACAATATTCAGAATGAGTTCAAAAAACAATATCCGTGCTGTCTCTCCATTATCCTTGTTCTTTGATCGTCATATCTTTCCGTTGTGTACTAGCGTAGACATTGAAGCAGTGATTCTCCTAGTAAAACCAGGTATAACGTTTTTGATTTTCAAAAATTATTTTTTTTCCCCTCTCTTTTGACATAATGCCAAAAAGGAAAGAAGAGAAAAATGAACTGATTGAAGCTCTTCAAAAATAAATGAAAGAAATGGAATCGCAATTAGCGGAATTCCAAGTACAAACTAAAAATGACACTTCGAATAGCGGAGATTCGAAGAATGGAAATGAAGAAGACAAAGAACTTTCCGATACTTTCCGATACTTCCGAACTTTTCGAAATTATGAGTTGAGTCTGCATATGAGGCATGGACGCTCTAACAAAATGGACTCGAACTTGTACATGAGACAAGTCATCAGAATTTTTTTTTAAATCAATACGAGAGGTTGAAAAAAAAACGAAAAACAAAAAACAAAGATTTTTGTGAGCTTACACAAGATGTATGCCAAACAGAAAATCAGGAATAACCAAAGTGAAAAAAAATAAGAATCATATCGCAATAGATAATATAACAATTATATTATTTTTATAATAGATGTCGAAGAAAATAATCAAGATCATAAGGAAAACAACACGTATAATGTTCAAGAAACAATAACAGCGGTCGTAAAAAAATGGAAAATAAATCCACACCAAATTTGAATGAAGCCGTAGTGGTTATAGGCGAAAATCTTTTAATTTCTAAAGCCGTAAAAATTGAAATCCATCCGTCTCTCAACAGGCGATGGAAGCACGGAATATTAAAAAGAAATACCAGAGGAAAAATGAAAAACCTCCTAGCATTATACGAACGTTAGGGGGGTTTCAATACGCCAAAACTGAATCTTGAGTTAGAAGTAATTCTGAGACAGAAGCGATTCGCTAAAGATAAATTGATTCTGGAAACACAAAAACTAGCGAGCTCAGCTTTAATGGCTTTGGGAGCAGGAACTTCAGCTCTGTTAAATGAAGAAGAAAGGATAGACCAAATATGATTTCTAGAGAGATTATCTGACATGGCGAAGCTCTTAATCGAACTCATTTATAAACAAACAAAATCAAGGAGAGTATTAGCCTTCCGAGGGTTAAACCCAAAATCGAAACAACTATTGTCGTCCTTTTAGAAACAACTCTACTCAATTCTATTTAGATTCTACTCTATTATTCGGACAAAATTTTGGAGAGAAAATCAAAGATCTATAGACAATGGAAAAACTAAGCCAAGACATGATGTCGCAGCAAAACATGAGTACCGCACAACAATACGCGGACAATTGAAACATAAAAAGCCCACAGGAAAAAAGGCCATTTCCCATTCGAACCGGCGGGCAACCCCCATCGTCATAGGCCAGACCAAGATTAGCGTTCGAGAACAAGCAACATTTCTTCAACCCGAAAACACAGTACCAGTGAAACTACAATCAACAGAGAAATCGACAAAAATAAATACAACAGAAGTAGGTATAGTAGCAGGCTGATTAAGAAAATACATAAACAAATGGCGAGAAATAACAGCGAGTGGGCTCATCCCCCAGCGAGGGAGATTATCTCCATGAAGTGTCGCATGAATTAGACGATTTTCAGAATTGTATTTTTCTATTAAAATTTTCGTACCTTGGCTCGATATTCTTCAGTAAGATGTATTTTTACTTTTTTAGACAAAACGATTTGTTAATTATAAAATATTCGAGTTGGTTAAAGGAATACGTGAAATATACTCATCAAATATAAACCATTCACGTGAGTCTCTATGTTCTTTTTAACATTCCCATGGTTACTGATAAACTACTTATTTTTTCTATGCGTTTTTTCTAGAGAACAATCTCTCTCTAGAGAATTCTCGTTGTGTATATCGGCCGTGAAAATTCTTAAATTAATATGATTTTTGTATCACCTATAAGATCATCTTTAAAAAAGCAAATAAATGTATGACTCACATTTCTTTTACGTGTCACATCGGACGGTTAACACCATTTTTTTCCATACACTTTGATATATTTTCCGGACCGTTCTTGCTTTACTCTTCTCATGGCGGTATATATAATTCTGCGCTCTAATGCTAAATGAGATTTCGCACAGCACAGGCAAAAACCGCCGCGAATCATTCGTGTGAATTCACACGAATACACATGAATACATGTATTGCGTGCGTGTGTGGCAGAAAATCACATCGTTTTTTCTTGAGAGAGGATGGGATCGAGTACGTGGAAAAGCGGATATAGGAAAAGTGCAACGAAGCGACATCGTCGTACGATTGAAAAATATATAATGCACCGAAATCACGCCCGGTTGATCCTCGAGGGAGTCACCTTTTTCATCGTAACGTTTCATGCATCCACCCTCTCTATACTTATGCTTTATAAATATGTTCCTTCTGTGTGAACATCTTTTGAGAAACTCGTCGCAAAAGCACAAACTCTTTCATGTGTATACATAGAGGTGCAAGGTAAAACACATTATTCACGTGCCAAATTCCCGAGGGATTACTTCTCACACGCAGATAATGGTGGCTAATGTTCCCTGAAATGCCAAAAAGAAAATGAGAAAACAATGGATAACGGTCGATCTCTAAATTCCATCAGAATGCAATTGGGTTTTTCAAATGGCAGAGTATTTAATGAACGAGAATTAAGGGGCCAGTCCACTTTGGAGCCACGAAAAAAGGCTATTTTCGCGATTTTTTTTTGAGGATTTTATAAAATATATGACTATAAAAGTTGTTGGGTTTGATAAATAAAGTCTTGAAATACATAAAAAAAAAATTTTAATTCATTTTTATTCATTTTTAAGTACAAAAACTATAGTTTAACGTAACACCTCAAAAATAAGTGGGCTAGGTAGTTCCATCACAACTCGGCAACGGCTTGTCTGAAATAAAAAAATGAAAGTCCATCAGATTCAGTATGACACCAGCTACAAAATGACCCTCGGATATAAAGTTTTATCAAAAAATAAAAAGATGGCAGATAAAAAACGTAAAAAGTAAAAAAAAAAACGCGTTTTTTTCGCAGTTTTTCACAATAAAAAGAATAGAAATCAAAATTTTTAAACCATCGAGGGTCATCGTATTGCGAATCATGTTTACAATATGTGGTTCAAATTTCAAGAGAATCGGTTCATTAGTTTTAGAGATACGATGGAGCTAGATTTTGAAAACGTTGTTTCGAGAAAAACGCGTTTGAGTACGCTATACGCTCAGGTAGACGAAATGAGAAAAAAATGAGAGAAGTAAAAAAAAAAATACTTAGAGAGCTCGGATTTTCATAAAATTTTGACACAATATTTCTGAATGTATGGACTTTCGAAAACAGTAAAAAAAATCGATTTTTCGAAATTTTCAAAGTGGACTGGCCCCTTAAATAATACAGAGAAAAAAAAGCTTTCCGTTTCTGTTTAACAAGTCGATCTAGAATATTTTCACTCACCATAGGTTGCAGACTCGTGATAAATATTTGATTTGTCTATCTGAGTCATCATATGTTGAAAATTTTTTCAATCTGCTATTTCGTTCATATAAGATACAATAGTCTATTTATGAATCAGAACGGAAAATTTAATCAAGACAAAACAAATTTTATCCAAATACAGTTCTCGTAAATAAATAATTTGAATTGACCAGAAAAAATTCTTATAAATGAAAAGAATTTTTGTAATCTGTAAGTCACGCACGATTCGTTTGAACTAAATCCCCGTTGAATCAACTAGATAGGTGGTTTATTTGATCGAGTTCTTTTTTTAGTGATACAGATATGTAGTAGATTTTAACTCCCTTCCGATTGGATACACTCTATACGTTATCAAGTAAAATCGATATACAGTGAGCAGGTCAAAGGCATCTGAATGCTAAGATATTTTTTTGTCACATTCAAATCAAGTGAATTGGTGAGTTAAATTAATATCATATTCGTTTCGCCACCCGTTGTATTATTCGTTTAGATCAATCCGATTTCTTTTCAACCACGAATCTTTTTTTTCAGCGTAATGGAGTTGGCAGATATTAGCTTTTGCCATGATTGAACGAGCATATTCATCGTATATCGGAGTTGATTAATTGACGATGAAATCGTTACAAGAATTTATCAAATTCTTTCAATTATCATGACTGCATATATATAACGCGAAAAGACCTTTGAATAATAGGTGAAAACAGTAACTTTCATAATAAAGCAATAAATCCATCGAATATATATTATTATGTTACGTTTGTCAAATCGTCAAAGTTTCAATAATGGGACTAATCCCCAACATACCTTCACATGCTTATTAATCCTTCGGGCGAATCGACAAAGCCTATACTGTTATTCATTTGAGAAGAATATGTGTGCACCGTAGAAAAAAATCCATGCATGGCACTTTTACGCCGTATGATTGAGAGTATTGAAAAGTGCCGAGTAAAAAGGATTGGCTTATCCGGAATGTACATTTCCGTTCGAGTATACGTATCGAACGGAGTCGACGATACGGGTATTACCTGTAATACATATGCCTCTGTATATATACGTTCGGATTACTGACGCGCGGGAGGACACGTCACGTTACAAACGGTTTCATTGACCCGAGTCTCGTGGAAATTCCCGATTTCTCTTGAATTGTGAACGTGCTGGGACAATTAGCGTGATTGCACAAGAGAGTTAGAATCCTCTTGCGATAGAGCTTTTCGTGTGTGATTTTGTAAAACGTGTATGTAAACACATATGTAAAACGTGTATATGTAGAAGCCATAGTAACTATACAAATCGGGAAAGAAGAGGGGGGCTTGGGATAAAGTAAACGTGAAACGGCGTACGTCATCGGATAGGTGAGCAGCTCATTAACTACAACGACACTAAGTGTCTGTTCACCGAATGTCAGTGTTCAATGTATATATCGATACACATCGATATATACATATTTGCTTATTTGAATTCGCGCCGTATACGTGATCGACGAATAAAGGAAGCATGAGATGACCAGTCGCATGTGCAAGACAAAAAGAGGGATATTAAAAGAGAATACGGAGAGGATATGAGATAAATAGTTAGATAGAAAGGAGAGAGAGAGAGAGGAAAGAAGAAAGGAATCGTGTAATCGTCGAACGATTCTAAAGTCATGCATGCACGGTTCCTCATTTTCCATTCTCGCTCTCACTGCAAGCTTTGGAAACTCTCAACGCTATACGACATCATCAGACGTTCATTAATACAACGTGATCTCTTTCGACTACCTCGCAAATACCTATCAATGTTAATGTTCTCTGCTTCTATGCGCACGTATATGTATGCATAATAATGAATATACATACAAATGTATTGTAAATGTAAGTATATATGAATATCTGTATGCATGAGAGCAAAAGTAAATGCACTAACTATATATACTCCACAGAGATTTGATTCACGACATCCATCTATTCGGGTGTTGTCAAATTTCATAAATGAGCATTTATATAAACGACGAACTACTCTAAATTCGATCAACAATTATTCCGCTCTAATTCGACTATGCTGCATGGATATATGACTGTGAACTATAGTTATCTAGAAATTTATGATTGCGAATAATTGAGCGGCCCGCTCCAAGTACATCTTGGATTTTAAAGTGACTCTTTATAATTGCATAGATAAAAAGAACCTACGAATTTTCGCACAGGAATTCCTTATAGGTCTTCTTATTTAAATAATACCTTATAGCTTTAACATTTTTTCGACTTCGTATTAAGTGTTATTATTTAGACCTATCTCGTGGCGGCTTTAAAAAATTGATATCTATTTCCCTACGGTAAAAAGAGATAAAAAAATTTCTAACACATCGAAATTTGCATCGATATTGAACACGGAAGATAATGTACCAAAGTAAAATAGTTCAAACACTCAAAATCCACGATCGTTAATATTGCATTAACGATGATAACATCATAAAACGTTCGAATATTGTTCAGTTTTTATTTCCTTTTCTCGCAACGATGCCGTGGGTTTTACTGGACACTAAAAATCTTCAAAATTCTGTTCCAAACATTATGAACGGAGAAGCAACAGGACCTTCGTATATATTCACCGATAGCACTGAAACAAGTGGTAGCCGTGTATCATCCAGTTTGTGAGAGGATTTTGGCTGCTCTCATGTATCGGTATCGAGAATCCGCAGGAACTCTCGCGTCGAGAGAAATCAGCAGATTTAATGGCACGCGATAACGCACAAATTCAACGGCTATATATAACTCGTATATGTATATGTCTATGGCCAGTAAGTGGAACCGTATGTATGCGTGAGCATTTGCGTTCGAGATGAATATGATAAAGTATGAGAGCACACGAAGCCCCTCGCGAGGCGGTAAAAGAGATGAAAAGTAGAAACAGGCAGTAGCTGCGGATAAATAATCAACCAACACTTTTACCGTGGGGGGCTTCCCGGGTGTCTGTAATCGAATTAAGGAATCACTACGAGAGAATTCTTAATTAAATTCTTTGATCCGCTCCGCGTACCCATCAATAATTATTTCTCCAAAATCCTAATTGCTATTTCTTGATATTTTTATGACAATTATTATTATACCCTTACTATTTCATGTTATTTATTTTTATCTATTGACTATCATTTAGAATCATTATAACACAATCCTTTTTTTTGCAAATATAAAAAATACTCTTCATGCTCTTTAATGATGCAACTAAAAATGCATAGCACCTGCTCCGGTATCTTCTTTTTCTCCCAATAAACGTAAAGCATAGTCGTTGAACCTTTTCCGGATGCAAACCGTCGGACAAACCGCATAGGCCGCTCTCAATGTGTGTTCATCTGCGTTGTTCATCTCGACGTCTGCATCCTAGTTATACCATGTTGTGGTATACATCCCGCGGGCTGAACACACGTATTACGTACTACCTGTGAATCTCTCTTTCCCTCTCACTTGCACTCGAGGCAATGCTTCAAAGTCGCAAAACATACGTACGCGCATTTACCTTATATTCATTTAAGACGCAGAAGCCTTGTATGTTCTCACACATTGGACAATATTAATTTTTGCATTTTCACTCCTTCCATGGATGCGACTAAATTACCCGAAGCTACTTCATCAGCTGAAAATTACATTTCTTATTCAGTCTTTATTTAAGTTTTTTCCTCGTTTATTATTTTTTAATTAACATCCATCAAGTTGTCATTTCTCGTGAATTGAAAAGACAAAGCGTTCAATTTTTTGTACACAATAGCATAGTTGATATTCAAGCTATTTATTTGTAGAATTTGTGCCATTTCAAGACAATCTATTTGACGAAGTTGCCCATTACGTAACATAAAACGTTCAGCTTTCTTGTTTTTTTGCATTTATCTCACTTGAATTCAAGTAAATTTCTCTTGTCTCAAACAAAATTTACTTCTTTCGAATTTAAATTAATTTTCCATGATAGCGCTCTTCACTCGATAACGGTAATTAAGTCGTATGCGTTTCAGAAACCAATATCGAAAAGAAAAAAAAGGTAGCGTGACATATCGATCGCACTGTGTCTCGTAGAAAGTGTGCTTAAAGGACCGTGTGTGGCAGTGTCGCGAGAGACGCCCTGGGGTGTTCGCGATCACCGCGAGTGAGACGGAAACACGAACCACTTTGGCGACTGTAATCGTTCCCACATTTATCCATTAACCCGTGAGCAAATACTGCCCGCGGTGGACACTTTCACCGTTCCCGAATCGCCTAATGGGTGTTCTCGAAAGTACATAGGGTCTCTTTTATTGTGGCTCATACAACATGTACAAGCATAACAATTGTTTAATATTTTGCATCACGAAAACATACGCTCGGTAAGCGTCGCGATAACTCATAATAATTGATAATTTGTTTCTTAAGTGCTCTGAACGCCAAAAAAAATGGAGTAAACGTCACATTAATTCAATATTCCTGTTTTATTACAGCATGTAATTTTTTTTTAATTAGGATTTTTCGTTATCCTCCGCATTATTTATTTTTGACCTTATTTCTCAAGTCATTTGTCAAACCAGTTTCTGGATCATATCCATTCCCTCGAATTGCAATGCACAAATTTCCAATAAAAACATCTCACGTCTCATATTTATATAACCTCTTATAAAACAAATTAACTAGTGAACGAATACGCTCGAAATCGGAATAATTTTTCAACTGCCTCAATCCGAGAGGAACTATCGCGGATTTGTGTTTGTGTCGTTAAACATCGTTATGTTACGCAAACTCATTATTACACTTTTTCCGTACAATTAGCTCTTTCATTTTTTTTATAAAAATTGACTTTATTGTATTTTTCAATAACAAAACCTTCGATATTTGAAAAGAGAGCAAGAGTATAATTCATTTTTCAAAATTCCATTAGCCTATTGACTCTCTAATATTTATGGCATATCTTTTTTAATGCCTTTTCATTCGAGCTTGATTTTCATCCTTAAAAATTCTATTCATATACCACATCAGCCGAGTTACTAATATTTCCCTGGCCTCGATGGAATTTCGAATTCGTATTCCCCCTACTATATCCCTTGTGACCTGGTACGCTCAATCATTCGTTGCATACCATAGACGCGGTTTTGCGAGTACCGTCAATCATGAGTTCGAGCAACAACCAACGACTATGCATATATACCTCGCCTCTCATCCTGTTTATACATTTTGTCTCTTTCGTATATACACGCATGCACAGATTAGTAAATCTGTGCCGTATTCTCGTGTACGTCATCCGTGATATTCTTGTACCGTTTGTACAATGATTTTCCGTATCTACGCACAAATATATACATATGCGTGTATTCGCATGTGTATATTTGTAAGTCTCAGTGTATGGAGCATTCCGCGCTAAAGTGACGAATATTTTACTTTCAGAATTTTATTTTTCATAATTTTCTTTTGTTTTACACGAATAAATATTTCTAGATCCTGAAAATCGTTCAATTTTCATCGTTCCATCTCCGCCCGGAATCTCGCAGTGTAATTTTTATCCTCGAACTATTGGTTTTACTCTCTTATATCTAATATCTATATTTTTTTTAGCTTACTAATTCTCTTGATGTGAAAAATGAGCTGCGATAATATTTTTTTTAATTAGTAGGTCTTGAAACCAGCAGAGCATCTAGAGTAAGTCTTCAACTACCCTTCGGGATACGAATAACAACGCCTAGAGGGTTATGCAGATAAGCTGCGAGACCGAATCACTTTATAAATATCGTTGCTAAATTATTGCCTCAAAGAATTTAATTCATGCAACATTTTTGAACGCCAATGAAAATGAATACAGATTTACGATACGTAAATATTCGCGATGGATAAATAATTTTTTTTTCTACAACAAATTTCTATTAGTTTTTCTAATCAAACGATTAAGTTTAGAAAAATATTGGAGAAAAATTTTAAATCGATTAAAATAAAAATGTTCTATTATAATACAATGATGCATTCAAAAAACCGACTGCGATGAGCACTCGGTCGGTGCATCGCTTCGGCGATTGTCTAAGATGAGCAGTTTCGGGAGGAGTCAATCATAGATTGGTCACAACTTGGTCATACACCGGCCCAAGCATCAATCACTGACCAGGAAACAATTTTTCTGAGATTCTGATAATGTTAATCATCCCTAACTGAATAAAAATATAACCACAGTAACAGCGGAGGTTTTTCACAATTTGCATGGGCCCCTGTGTAAATGTGATACCGTAGTGTATAACAAAGAAGTATTTGTGGGCCACTCTTCCTAATTTTTTTTGTGAGTGACTCTTGGGGAGTCTCGCAATAACATGGAAGTTAATTAGGTGAATGTCAAGTAATAGAATGGGATTGGAAAACCCCGAAAAAGGTATACTCTGAAATATTGAATAATTATTATTACTATATATGAGTTCAAACATTTAAAAAAATGTGACAAAATATTTATCCACCATCAGACTGTGCTCAAAATTCATCCAATTGATACCGGTTTCTTACCGGTAGCAATTCATATTGTAAATCCTTCACGTTTTTTTATTAGAATTGAAAAAAAAACTGGCTGAAATTATATTTGAATAATTGTTTACAAATTTTAACACAAAAGTACGTCTTAAACCGAAATGTTTACCACCTCATAGATTTAATTTGCTCAGTTTTCAGGAAGTTATTGATACTTGAAACAAAAATCAGAAAACTTTTCAAAAATTCGTATCCGATGAAAGTGTTGAAATAAAAGTTAAAAAAACAAGGTGCTTTTAAATACCATTAAAAGAGAAAAACATTCCAATAAAATATAGAGTGTAAAAGTAAAATGACTGTTCGGATGGCAAGGAATGCCCCGTATATGGTATATACATGTGTTTGCTTTCATACTCACGATGTTTGAAATTCGAACGACGTTTCGATAACGAGGAACCTTGTCAAATGAACGAACGTCGTACGTACCTATACACAAGCTTTTCAATCGATTCAATCCATCGTACAATCGATATATACCGTTATAACTGCAGGATTCGAGATATAAATCGTAATTTTGGTAGCCACATCATTCCACAGCAACAAAGATACGTACATATTATGCATGTATATATTTATTCATATACAAACGATATCTACGACCGTCAGGTCCGTTCTTTGTATCCCAAGAAGATGTTGAACGGTGCAACGGAGAATTATCAGGGAATGTATATAGATACTCTCATCGATAACGATTTGCCCGAACTCTCGTAGCCATACATCAAGGTGAATGGCGATGGGACCAACTATGGCTATTTCGCTGTATCACATAAGATATATAACCCGTAAGGGTCAAACGTTATTTATCATAAAAATTTTATATATGTACATATATATATATATATATACATGTATACACATATGATAAGATGTCTGGAGAACGAGACTCGCTGTCTTTTATCGCATATAATAGCGAATGCAATGAATTGCACTTTTCATTCTTCATACGACTTATACGACGTGTTGCAAAATAAATACCATTCGAATATCCATATAACTGTAATTAATAAGCTGAAAATATGTATATAGAATCAGTCAAAGTTGATTTCAGGACGAACTAGTTAAGACTTCCTAGGATCAACTAGTTCAGTCTTAGATAAACCAGGTTTTGTTCTAAAATAGGGTTTGTATGGAAACACTTCTATATATTGAATTATAAGCTTCATATATGACAGTATACATTCACATCATGTTTCTCAAATAATCTTCACAAGTATACATCATAAGTTATTATACATAAAGTTATATTTTATGATGTAGACGGAGATCAAGTATAAAAATAACGCCAAATTTTGGTATTTTTTGATTGTTCTTACGTTCTATTTCAATTTCAATTTTGTCAAATCAAAGTAACTCTAATTCTAATACAGAAGCAATGATAAGTTTAATAAGATAGCACGAATTTGTACGGTAAAGATCGAATGTTTGAATATATAAAACCGTTTACTAGAAAATCTTTATTTTGGAGTTACCACTATGTGACTTGTGGCCACTGCTTATTTTATAAAAACTGTTCACTTCGGTTGCATGTGCGATCTAAACCGACTACGATTATTTTACTCCCGTACAAAATGGCATTGCTGAAAATGTAACGTTAAAGGTTTTTATTCTATACTCATTTATTGAATACTTTGCAGTGCTAGTTGGAAAAAAGTTTGTAGATCTTTCTCTTCGTATCCACAGAATAGTGATATTCCAAAATATGTATATATATGCAGGTATGCAAAGAAAAACAAGAAACGATTTATACAAGTATACAGTCGTGACACGACGACGAGAGATTTTCGGCCTTCGTCTCTTGTGCTTTTCTTCGTCAAACTGTAATTGCACTTAAACGCCGTTCAAACTTTGAATCTTTACGATCCATAAAGAAGGAGACTATACGCTGGACACACTCCGATGCACAAAGCCACAGGAGGACGATAAATTCGACCGGATGAGCCATTAAACGAAGTAAGACAGTGGAGGAGGAGAGAAAAAAAGACAGAGAAAGGAAAATAAGAGCATGGACCATTTTTTATGTGCATCTTTTCTTAACGTCAAGAACCCTAAAACAAACATAAGACGTCCATGAAACAAACCCTTCGACTCGTGCTTTGAAGTGAAAGAGGACGACAAGCGCCGTTCGTCGATGATCTCTCTTGGTGCATGTGTTAAAGACGTTATATCGTCTGTATATATGTATATATGTGTGTGTGTGTGTGTGTGTGTGTGTGTGTGTGTGTGTGTGTGTGTGTGTGTGTGTGTGTGTGTGTGTGTGTGTGTGTGTGTGTGTGTGTGTGTGTGTGTGAGTGTGTGTGTGTGTGTGTGTGTGTGTATGTTAAAATACATAAAACTTGTTTCTGTCTTCTTTCTTTCCATTATTTCGTAAATTGGCACGACTACAAAGTTTCGATGAGTTTCAGTAAATATATCCACTGTGAAATACTATAATCCTGAGACGTACGATTGTGCATTGTCTCGGTATCGCCAACCGAGTTCATTCTCACGCTTTTGAAATACCTTACTTCGAAAATTACGCGGAATACTCAAGAAAAAATTAGTCTGTAGTCGCTTAATGCCAACACGTTAAAAAAGTTAACAAACTTGGCGCACGCTACTAAAAAAATAGAGGCAAAATGATGGGGTATAAATTCATAGAATATTAAAACTGTTCCCCCAAATATAGATTACATCCATTTTGTTTTACTGTAGTGTTTTTTTCTCCAACTAATTCTTACATTAATTCAGTTTCTATCTGATCGCATTATTGTGCTTCGAAATTTTCCTTCATTTTCACATTCTTATAAATTAAGTAGGCTGTTTTAAGAGTGTTTATCAAGTCTGTAATTCCGACTGGTCTGATCAAGACTCTCTTAATCCACTAATCTAGTGTGATCGCTTTCTAATAGTTGGAGTCTTTCTAATATACCCTAGACTGATTTAGGTAGATATACGAATGTATACAATTATACAGAGCATAATTTTATGTAATAATGTGCCTAAAAGTATGTGTAGATTATATTTTATGTCTATATACACAGGTACTTGCACACCAAACCTTATTTCAGGTGGACTAGCCGGTTATAGAGTCCTAGACATTTTGCACCAGTTTCGTACATGTTAAAGACTCTCCTAATGCATTTACCCATTGAACTTTATAACAACGGGCGTGCGGTCGATAAATATCGAAAGTAGTGCACCGAACTACTCCCCGACTAAACTGCGCAAGACGTGTGTTCGGTTTTCTCACTTTCTTCGCCTGGGCTTTTCGTGCTGGTGGTAACCACACGTCTTTCATGCTACCATGCAGCAAAAGTACACTCTGAAAATTATATAAACGGCGAGCAAGCTCTTGTGCTACATTAACGAAGTTTCGGCAGCCGAGATAAAATCGAATTTCTCGAGTACAGGAAAAAATCGGCCCACAGTGGATAACGGTATTTTCAGGCCCACAACTGCATGGACTGAGGGGGGAAGGAGAAAGATGGAAAAAAGCGGGAAAAGATATCTCGATTATATGATAGTGATATCAGAACATCGTTTTCTTGCAGCCTCCTTGATCGCCTACATAACTTTCGGGCTCAGTGTGTTAAAACATGATAATGTCTGAGGCGATCGAAGCATCTGATTATAAGTGATTAATGATGAATATCTTACGGAATAATAATCAGATATAGTTTGTGGGAACAAGAAAAATAATATGTTGTGAAGCTCCACGATGGTTTAAAAATGTGATTACTTCGTGAAAAACTTGATCGGATCAATGAAATTCTTAACTGTGCACAACGAAAATTATTCAAAGGTATATTCTGAGAACCCTGGGTACAAAATTAGACATTGATGTAATCATCGCACTTAGCTACTTTCTCCAGGTTACTAATGAGGTACATGCTTAGGCCTCCTAGATGTCCTTCGTTCCTACATCAAAGGCACGGAGTAACTACAATATAGGTGACTAGGGTTGCCATGAATACACACAGGTATAGTCGAGCTTTTCGTGGTCACTAGCATCAACGTTTCACGTGTGTCAATAGGAAAATAACTCGTTAAGGGTTAGTAAACGATTGATTGGTCAAACACTTTGTTGGATAGTTTCCAAATCCTCCTCTCTTTCGTGATTACGTAAACACTGCTTTCACGAGCTTCATTCCCATCTAAACGATTCGAAATGGAAGCAAATTTCAAAATGTTTATTTGAATTGAATATAAGTATTCGGATTAATGTCATTGATTTCATATAATGAACGAGTTTTCTTGGAACTGCATATAAGCTAAAAGTTCACATCACAGTCGAGAATGACACACACGTAGTAAGAGCGAACGAAGACTTAATTTATGAAGGGTCCGATAGCGAGTGTGGGTGACAACTATTAATTACACTCATCTTGTGACCAGCTCTGGTGTGCTGCCACACTTCACTGAGCATCCCTTTATATACTTCTCTTCCAATATACCACACCAGACTCTTCAACCTTCCACCGGGTCAGTTCTATCTCTTTGTTTCGAGCTTCGGTTTGTCACCGCTGTGAAACCCATGTCCGTTTTGTTTCAAGGATCCTCTCGTCGCCAATGACGAAGATTCATTATTGTCTTCCTCCATGGTTACCTTTTTCTCGGTCTGGATAGTATTTTAGGAACTTCTACTATCCACATATTACAAACCCTTTACCTCTGGACTGGCTAAAACGAGAAGATGTCTGTTTTTGAAATCAATAACACACTTCACGTTTTCGATGTTCTCTCGCTTCCAGAAACTTCAGCTATACACACAGACATATAAACACACAGAGTCTCAGAACAAGTTCTCCCTTCAGATTATCCATGTCAAATAACATCTCAACGAAGATTTGAACCAGCTCTGGACATTTTACACTGCGGTTTGTAGAGATGCCGGAAACAGAACTAACGCTGTTTTCGACATCAGATCTTCGACCAAGCATGAAGTCACTCGGTTGAACCTGATATAACATAATACCGTTCTATTGTCAGAGTGAATATGATATGAGTGAACGCGAAAGAGCTTTGACTAAAATCCCTTCAACGTGTCGTGAAATTGACAGAAAATCGATTGAATATTTTCCTCCAAACGCCGTATTCTTATTTTTCTCTATCTCTGTCATATGCTTTTGTCAGATACTTTTTATACTCGTATTACCTGAAGGCAACGATGATGTAGGACGAAAATATATTACACCATTTTATTAACTCTGCTTGATAGATTTAATCATTTTCTTGAAAACTTTTGCATTTATTATAATACTCGTGTCCCATTGGAAAAAAATTCTGCATGTTGTCTCTACTTCATACATTTTTATGTATACTCTCTACAATCGTTTTCCCCCCTCTCCACAAATACGCGAATCCATTAACGTGGCTTGAATTTATAACAGAGTGCACCCACGTAATCATCCAGAGAGAAGCAAAATCAGCGATCTCTGATGTCTCCCTCTCTCTACCTGTTTCTCTTTCTCTTTTCACTTCTCTCTGTTATGCTCAGCTGGTGCTTTAGTCAGTATATACAGAGAGTTCTCAAGTTTCGTCGTGGCCCAACTCTACGACGAAGATTAATCGTCGAGTTTGTGATAGCATCTCTGTCTACTCTACCCTTATTTCTAGCCATCGCTCTTTCTCTTTCAGTTTCTATACATCATGGCTTCAGTCTTAGACTCACGAATGGTCGCAGCTACGAATCTCCTGTATAACAGAGTCAAAATCAGTCAGTCGCGTAGAGAAAGTTTACAGGCTCCGTATACACCTTGTTGCGGTCCTAACCCAAGCTAGAACTGCAGATTTCTGCATCAAGCTAAATCCATTTATTATATAAGATTTTCATCAAATATTAACCAACTTATTAATTTTACGTAAAAATGAATATTTATGTTACAATCACTGCCACGAGTTTATTCAGGCAATTTTTCTTCATTTATTACACAAAACTCTTCTACTTAAACGATAAAAATGTAAAAAACTTAAATTATATCGAAACTATCTGATTTTATTGAACTCGAATGAATGGAGAGTGGGAGGTGTAATAACTTTCATGAACATGCACGTATTCAAAACTTCCTTGTTTGCACGGCTATTCCGCGTAAGCTATATCACATTTTTACTTTATACACAACTCTAAGCACCGGAGTTTTCGTAGTACGATTTAATTGACAATAGTTCCCAAGGGTGTACGACAGAGTAGGCAGGTCCCGTACACGCGTCAAAGTGTATTAAAGTGAATGAATATATGAGTCTCATGAGAGTCGTATACGAAGATTCTATACTATTTATCGAGCACCGGGAGAGTGAGAAAGGGGAAGGAATGAAATGTGCACTGGGGGTGTCATTGCATGAAATATCGAAATTTATTTTCGAGGAACGTTTTATTCATATGCATAAAAAATGCAAACAAAGGTTAGTAAATTATTAGAAACATACCACAACTGTATGCGGGAAATTTTTTTCCATAAAATAGGGAGTTTCGTGTCTAGCGAGCTGCAAAAATTTGTTTTTAAAACATGCAAAGGGCTTACAATGAACTGGAAAAAATTTCCCTTTGGTCGTATTTTGCTGTGATATTGAAACTCTTCATGCTGTCGGAGCTCAGATTAAAAATTTACCGGGGATTTTTTGTTACTCTCGAGGAACAACTCTCTATTAATTTCTCTCAAAATGAACAGATGTTCAGCGTTTTCTGTAAACGAAATATCGCGAAAAGGAAGGAAGATGTACTGCGCTCTTGTTCGTTCTTGCATTTAATTAAGCGGAGAGTTCTCATCGAGATCTACTCGTATGTCCAATTCTTCGCCCAGTGTTTAACTTTTCTCAGAGCAACTTTTTTTCCTTTCTCTCTCTCTCTTCTTCTCACGCCTCTTCTTTGTCTCGCTCATCCTTTTTCTATGTGACACGAATTTTCAAACTCGATTATTTCACCAATTAAATGAATTATTCGTCAGCTTCTTTTCTTAGGTCTCTTCATCTAGGCTGATATACGCGATCCATGCTAATACGATCCTTTTTAAAGTTTCAAAGTTTTGAGACACCAGCTTAATATTACAAGCGCGAGTCTCACGCCCATCATAATTAAATTTAGGCAGAGATAAAGTCAGCGAACGAACTCAACATCGAGTCCTTTCAGAGAAAATGACGATGAAGTGCAATCGATAAATGCATCGCGCATAAATTTTCTAACCTGCTCTATTTCCATCGTCCCAAAGGCTTAACGAAATACATTTCCAATAGTCTTCTATTTTTAGTGTACGGTATTTCTCATCTCCCTTTACACTGAGCTTGAAATAATTAATCCCACGAGAGCTGTACAACGTTTGAAATTCTCATATTTCTCATAGCAACTTACGTGAAGCAATTAATCCTTCGTTCCGTCGAGACGAAAATTCCATACTCAGAATTTGTTAACAGACATTTTATAACGCAACTCTATACTTGCATATCTGATGATGTGTATATAGCGATATAGAAATATAGACAGCTTTTTCGAAATTTTCCTCTTTGATCTGGAGCATTTCATATCACTGAATTTAAATTCAATATTTTTTTTTGGTTTTATCATGATCTTGAAATTTGCACTTTTTTAATGACATATTTTTATATTCTGCAATGCGCTTCGACAGAATTAAGTAACATGAGAACGAGCCAAACTTGTTTGCCTTTCGGTTAGTAACCTACAAACTAAAACTACAAGTGTGACGATTCAATCAGAAATGTAAATATGAAAATAATAATCTCATTCTGTCCCGACGATTGAAACATTAATAGCGTGTAATTTAAACAAAAATATGATTTTGGTGGAATGAACAAAATAATATGGCGAATGTAAGCAAAATGCAGACAGCTTGATACAGTTAATAAATAATTCAGCATAAGTAACGTTAAATGTTTTGTAAGTTACCCCATAATTGGTAGCTAGATTTCAAGAAATTTATTCAAGCGAATCGATTTGGCAAAGAAAATAATCGAAGTCATCTAGATCGACAATTATTTATTTTAACCGGAAGTAGAACGATTCAAGCAAGTATCGAATCATATGCTAAGTTTTATCGCAAATTGCTCTTTCCTTGACTACATAGAGCAATTCTCTCCTTCTCAAGGATCGAAGTACTGAGATCGTAATTATATACAGATATATGTATAGCCTTTATAGAGTTTATGTGATATGGCACTTGGTTTATGTGAAACGCGTCACACGCCTCGGGGGTCGATTTACCTTTGCGGTGGCTTATTGAAGTATGGGCCAAGTAATTAACTGCGGTATGCATATCGCGAAACCATATACGTACACACGTTTTGCTATAATATTGCCAGTAAAACAACTTTCCTCTTGTTCAATGAATTCTAATCGTAAAGTGCGACAACCGTTTCACGTTAGCTCCCTCCCTCCCTGTTTCTCATCTCTTCCTGTAGTACGTTCTACGTAGTGTAATATCGGTCGTGACGGTTAACCTTGCAATGCCACCGTTGATGGCTGTGTATATGTAAAGAGTCAAACAGCTATCGACCCTTTGTGCCCAAAGGATTCAATTTATTCATTGAAAAACACATTGATTGCCACACGTCTAGGTGGCTTTGAATACGTCAACGTTTTAACGTAATGAAAAACAAATTCCTTTTATACAGCACCCAAAAAACTGGTCGCTCATGTCATAACGAAAATGAACAAAAAACTTACATTCTCAATTAACGGGACAGACCTAGTTAGAATTTTCGAAAAATCGATTTTTTTTTAATTTCATTTTCAAAAAGTAGAATCTCTTACGAACATTTTCCGCCCAGGTAAATGTAAATCGGACCATTATTCGCCGAAATACAAGACTTTGTAGCACGTCGTGTCTGAGCCATGCAAACCGTACTCAAAACTTTAAATGCGTTTTTCTCGAAACCATGTTTTTGAAGTCGGTGATCACTGTAGCTCGAGAACGGCTTTACCGATCGGGTTGAAATTTATATCACTTCTTCTATACATGGTAGTCCTCCATATGAACGAAGGATTTTTTTTTTGGATAATTATTTTTATTTTTAATAGCGAAAAATTGAACTGATATTTTGGTCAAAAAAACACTTTTGACTTTTAACGGCCGCCATTTTGTGAAAAATGGAAATTTTTCAAAACCCTTCGTTCAACCGGAGCATTATATCATTAACTAAAAATCCCCTCCGTTTTTTTTGTTTCAGATGAGCCGTTGCAGCGTGAGCTTGATCACCGCAAACCGTGTTTTTTTTTGCAGCGTCCTCGGCAATTGACGGTCACCAGCTTATTTCGATATGTATTGCGTTGAAAAAATTGCAACATATACATTACATATGTATCTTTTAAACGGAAGAACTTTTGTTGTGAATTATTTTATCGTTTGACCAAAAAAAAATCGGAAAAAAGGCCTTTTTTTTGACGTTCCAACTAGGTCTGTCCCGTTAAAGTTTATTAATAGAATTCCTGACGGATTTGGAATGTTATGTTTTCATTATTCCCTAAGAATAATTTGTGTCAAGTTTAATAAAAATGCAGACTTAAAATGACGTGAATAAGGCTTGTTCTTTCATCTTCATTGTCGTCTTTAGTGTTCGTAAACTCTTACTTCACTGTTTATCCTGCCATTTAAATGTCACCTTTTACTGGAACTGCCAGACTGCATTGTACAACGATAATGTATTGTACACCTTTTACCATAAGTAACACAAAGACAATTGGCCAGTATTTGGAGAAGAGAATCGAGCTAGTAAACAAGGGAAACTCTAGAACACGAAAAATGTTGTGGTCGTAGTGATGAGGCGAGATGCTCCGTGCATGAAATTCGTGTCTCGAATAGTTAGAAAAGATACAATATGTATGTCATAGTCTGTACGAAACGTGTGCAGCTGTACCGAATGAGTACGTACCTGTTTTTATTTTGCTTTTCAAAAGCTACTCGCACATTTGCTCGTTGTGAACCAGTAGTGTACACATATTTATGTATACATATATATGTATGTTAGGTTATAGCCGAATGTTCTAGTATAGTGCTCTCACACTTGCATTTATATAGCAGAAGAAATCGCGCTTGTTCAACGCTTCTATGGTGGCTCTTGTGCTTATGGGTTCTCCACTGTTGTTGTTGCTGTTGGTGCCCCTGAGACCCACGCAGACAGCAGGTTGTTCCACTAATAGGCTGCACGTTCCTCGTGATTTATTTACAACCACGCTCTTGACGGTGTTGGTGGAATATACCACTCACAAACTCGCTTCAAACTAGTTTGCGAGGCTTTTTTTCATTTATTTGTCTGTGCTTTATTATACTCTACACCAACAAGTTCCATCCTCTCTTCCTCTATTTTTCGAGGATGCGCACCCAAACATCTAGGCAAACCCGGCACTATCGTTTTATTTCTTGACAATGAAATCGCTTTCCTGCGAGGCCTACATCTCTATATTTCATTTTCTTATATTTTATTTTGTCAAATATTGTTTAATAATGATAATAAAACACTGCAGTAACTGTTACAAATACTGAAAGTAGTAGCTATAAAATTCGTTATTATAAATGTTTAGTTTATTCAGAAATTGTATTCCATTCAAGTCGCAAAATTTGTTCATCCGATTTATTTCATTTTTGTCCAAATTTTCACTATTATGATAATCCATTTTCTACGAAATCCTGGTAAAAAGTAATCAAGCATATGATATATCAATGGCTTGGTTAGTAATAGTTTGCTACAGGAAGTATACACACAAGGTAAATGGTCGATCAACGCCACCCAATGAACATTTCTTCTTCCGGATGAACTAATTGACGTCTGTTATACAGTGAGTACCGTATAGTTCCGAGTTATCGTGTTGAAACAGTCGATTCACTGGAGGCGATCTGTGGCTACGAAAAGCTTGTAGTTCGATTAGTAAGCCAAGAAACGGAGACTGAGAACACAGAGCGATTATGTTCTATCTCTATATCCATGGCTTCACCCCCTTCATTCGTCTCTTTGCCGATTATGGGTCGACGATCGTTGGCTAAAAATTGTTTGCCCTAGGTCTACAAAAGTAGTTAGTGGCCTGGCGCGAAAGACGAAGAAATTTCTCTGCTGTATCGTCACGATAATATACACGTCGAGAAGTTGATGCCTAAAGCAAGACCGGCACCTTCTACGAACTATTTTGGAGAACCCACCGTCTCATATTATTTCACGAAAGTATAAAAACAAAAGGAAATTTTATAAGACAAGCCGAATTTATTAAAATGAAACGGCCTTTTTACATATATTTTCTATTATACCTTCCATTACCTTCCATTTCGAAGTACCCTCAATTTCTTTCGTTCGAGTAAAAGGGATTGTTTCCCACGTGAGTCCTCCATAATCGACTAGCCGTTTCCTTAAGCATCCTCCACCTATCCTCTCGTCTATAGGCAAATAAATCTTAAACCCCTCACTATTTTCCTCAGGTCGTTCTCATTCGAGTACAACCCAATACTCAATTTTTAGTCTTATATTATTTGCACCAATGAGAGCATTACTATAATTAATGACAGAAAGTTAGCAAACGAGAGGGACACGAGCTTGGTATAAAAGATACGATGAAGATTGTGGGTGAGAGTAAAATACGCTTTTATTTCCCGAGGAGAACTTTGTTTACTGTTCTAGTGCATTTTAGAAATCTTACCAACGCTGTTGTTATGCATGTGGCTACCTTAGCAGTGTTCGGCATTTGTACAACTCTCACACTCTTATAAGCTTCTTCTCTTCAGTATTGTAATTACGAGTGAGGTTTGCCCGTTATTGATGTAAAAATGGAAAGGGTCCAAAGTACTGCCATAACTGGGCTATATATATACACATACGGACATTTACACATATATACTGTGACGTGGTAATTTTGCCCACGTCACAAATTGGTTAACAATTGGCACGGCACGAGAAAGGAGCGTTTTTCGTCGCTGACGAATTGCTCTCGAGCTTATCTAGAAGGGCCAAACGCTAGCATATTTATTGATTATTAATTTCTTTTATTTTATAATTTTTTTATATGAGCGAACGCCGGTCTCATACATCGAAAAACATCGAGAGAGAGAGAGAGAGAGAGAGAGAGAACATCGGAATTATCATCATTGTCAGAATTGTCGTATCGTTGAGAGGGAAAGCTTGAGAAGTTTCGGTCGTCAAGGTCATCGACGGAACGTGAAAAATCATATCGAGGGAGGGTCGCTAGCTCGAAGCCCTCACCCAGAGCTGTCGAACTCGACGATGCGTCAATCAGCATCGAGGATCTTCGGTAAACCTCGGACGTATCGAAAGTCATCGTTGATCAGCGTCGCGCCCGTTTCGAATTCACACTCGAAATTTAAATATAGTTGGCGAATAATAAAAGGAGAGGACGAAGGTTCGAGAAAATTCTAGATTCCCGTGAGTAGGCGAAGGGTGGGGGGCTAGAACCCTAATCCGCGATATCGCGCTTCGGAAAAATTATCGGGGACTCGAGTTTTGGGCAGCAGCGACGGAGGACGTCTTTTCTCAAGCCGTAGCCGTCTTCGATCAAGAACCCGACGCCATCGGAATTATCGAGTGGAAGCATCCGTGGTCCTTTTCCGGATTTCCAATCTCTGAAACCGTAGCGGTGAGCCGTCGTTTCGCTCTCATTTTGTTTTGTTGTGATTTCGTTCCATTTTGTACTCGCGAGTATATTTTGTCAATTTTGGGATTTAAAAGAGCGATATTGTTTCGGAGTACGTACGCATTTGGAAAATTCTAGTAACGTCTTGTCCCGCGATTTAAAACGTTCGCGAATTGTCATTGTTAAAGTTTTATTTTGAATTGCCGAGAGGAATTCTAGTATTTGATTTAGCTCAATCTCGAGATCCATAGTTGTAAGTTAAATTGTTATAATATCGAGCCGAAAGGCAAATATTTTTGTTATAAAATTATTTTCGAACACTTAAAAATTATAAATTCTTTTAAATTATTGAATGTCAAATATTGAGAACTATTGTAAACTTTTCATATAATATTTTTCCGGAAATCTTATTTTATTCAAAATTTTAATGTCATTTAATAATAAATGCTATTGTAATTCCGGAGTTGGATTGTTGGTGTGAATATTTATTTTGTGTAATTGACCCAGCCCCTCTACCACAATTGGTTTAAAATACAGCTACGACCGGGAAACCTTATTATTTTGTACTCGATAATTTCAAATAAAATTTGTTTAAGAATTATCTTAAACTGGCGTCCAGAAAGTATCGAGAGCAAATATAATTTGAAGCGCTTGACGGGAAAAGCGTTACAATATATATAAGGGCAATATTTAACCCTGCTATGAAGCAAATAATTTATTCTTTCATTTCATTCCGTTGGTTACTACGATACGAGTCGCTCAGTGTTTCAAATTCACATTCTGTAGCTTGCGCACGTTACAACTTCTATGCTTTTTTTCCATCCAGTTGTTGTCTCCCTCTTTCACTCTTTTCACTTTTGCTCTTACTCTCTTTAAAAGTCTCTTGCCCTGGTCTGCTGCATCGAAAGGGAGTGAGAAGGAAGGAGAGGCGAAGATTAAAATGGTCCAGGATAATGAGAACTGCGTGGACCGTGTGCAATGCACAGAAACTCACCCCAACGGTTTCTCTATATTTCTCTATATTTCTTTTTTTCTTCCCCTTATTTTTCCTTTTCTCATTTAACCATCCTTTTTCTGCACATTTTTCCATGCGCATGTCTTTATTTTCCCACCTTGTTTCGGCCTCTACGCGCATTTTACATTTATCTGGACCAACGAAGGATTTTCGCTCATGCTCTTCGCAATATTACTTTCCTTGTAACCAAATTTCATTATTCGTATTTCAAACTTTCGTACTGCTACCTGCAAAACCGAGATATTTGGCTTTACTGCCCAGGCTGAAAGAATTCTTAACTAGTAGATATTTGAGTAGTAAGTTTTTTGATTTAGTTTAGCAGTTTTTTTCCAAGGCTCCAATCAAGCCAAGATTAATCTTTACTCAATATACACGATTTATGCGCCTATGATCAGCGCTCGAATTTGTCAAAGCGAACACGACGTTTAAACGATGTCACAAATTTTTCAGTCGGACGAACCATTCGAGAACGCTACCGTTCTAGATTTATGGCTGATTATAAAAATAAATCCCTTGATCAAGTCGTTTGATATTGTATCATTGTTCCTATATTTTTGTATGCATGGATTTTGAAACAATTTAATACTTTCATTCCTTCCTTCAGTCGCATATATCTACAATTTACTTGAAAAGTCAATCCAAAGACGTTTGAATCCCACAGGTTTAATATTCATTGACTTTTCAATATATATAGCATGGAAAAGATAAAAAGAAAGAGAGAGAAAGCCCGGGAATCTTAAACCAGAGAAAATGAGAAGTCGAGAAACTATACACGAACTTGCCAAGTTTGAATAGAGTTAATGGTTTTTCAATTATCAAGTCTTCGCGACGGCAAACTCATTCGGAGAGTCTCCCCCTTTCTGTTACCTTTATGTACGAATTCAATTCCTGCTCTCTGCCCGCCTATCTCTCTGTTTCTGTCTCAATTGCCCTACCTCTTTCTTCCTTTCTTATACATTTAAACTTCTGCACAGTATTCAGTATACTGGTATTGAAGCCAAGATTCAAAGAAAATTAAGCAGCAAAGGATTCACTATTTGGAGCTACCACAAATACCGTTTATTGTATTCTCTGCCTACAGCAAATTAATTATACATTTGACTCATATATGTCACCCACAAGGGCTTTTGATTATCTGCCCATTTTATGAATTCACTTTTTAAGCTAGTGAGCAAAACCGAAGATTACACGTACCAAATACTCAGAACTTTATCTCAGAAAATCATTTTATCGCTCTTTGCTTCTTCGGGCACGGAGTTTTTCGAGTAAAGGATAAAGAAGAGGTTCCACTCTACAAAATGTATATTGTAAGGAGTAATTAAAAAAATATCGATTCATTTTATTTCGAAAAAACCATTTTCGTGTATAAATATGTTTATACCAATGTGGCAGAAAATTTTTGATAGTAAATTCACGAAATAATTCAGCTCATATTAGGAGATCTCATATTTGCGGGGTCAAAAATCAAATAACCGTACTATATTGAAAAGGGAAAAATCACACTAGACAGGTAAGATAGCATTGGTTTTCTAATTCGTCGCCGCGTTTCCTGGTTACATCGAATTGAAGTTAAAAATAAGCAAAAAGCATTTTCCAGTACAGTTACGCGGCGACTCTTGACTTGTGAGATTCAACTTTTCCTTTTAAGGAAGTTCTATCGATATTTATATGACATCATACGAAAAATACATTATATTTGATTATTCCAAGTTAATGTATTGAAATTTGGCGTGAATCTTCTTGAACAGCATTTAATTATGTGTGAAAAATTTGAAGAGGTTTTACCGCCTAGTAATCGAGATATTCATTGTTGAAAATGACAAGTTTAACATGGGCTCTTATGGAAGCTTTCAAAAAATTGCGAACTTCAATAATAAATATCTTAATTTTGAGACGATGAATCATCGGCATATTCCGCCAGAAGTTTAATACTGTCTTAAGCTTTCTATTTACAAAATTTTATTGTGTAAAGTTGGAAAATAATTTTTACATGAGAAACGATACAACCTCCTTAATACTTGACGTCGAAACTTTGCTGTGTCTCTCGATAATAACTTCAATCTGAAGTTAATAGCATATAAGATCGAAAGTAGTTTTCCTCGATGTTCCTTTTGCAAGTTCTACCAATTTATCATTGTTAATTCTGAAAATTAAAGAAGTCACAGAGGGGAAGTTTGAAAAATATCAGCCTTCATAATTTTTGGTTAGAGTAAATCAATTTTGCAACTGACATATTCCATAAAATTCAAATTGTCGCTAATTACTTTATTGGTTTTATGAAATGTTGAAAAATGTGTCCAACGCAGTTTGTCAGAGCAAGTCGTACCAGTAACATACAGAATATATATAAATGATGGAAAGAACGGGTTTTTTTTTTTGTAATTCGATCGTGGAAGATCGAAGCCAATGATCGGGTCAATGAATCGTCCATATTATTGTTGTAGCCGGGTGGTGTTATATAGAAACTCAGGTGTTCAATGAACACGAGAAGAGATAAACTTTGCAATTTTCTTGAAGAAAACGTGTGTCTTACGGGAGCAAATGGATAATTGCTCCTAATAGGCGTCTGGGGGCTCGGATTGCCGTTATACACGCGTATTACGTACTCCTCAACGAACATGCAGCTCTTGTTTTTCGCATCGTCGTTTCTCTCTGTATCCCATCCGCTTTTTCATATCTCATCTCCCCCATATTGCTCCACGATCATGTGCGTGCACTTTTCTGTTCTCGTACAGGACTCACAGCCTCCAGGCTTTTCACCTCAATCGTTGTTCGCGGATTGCTGTTACCGTGCGCGAGATTCCATTCGCTCAGATTTCGCGGCATTCGACACGGTTCTCTTTTTCTCTCGCTCTTCATTTTTTTCTGCTTGTTCTCCATCGTTGTGACCGCGGGCATCAACAGTTATACACAACGGCTCGTGTAAGGTTTATCTTATATACCTATAGCATACAAACCGCTGAAAAGAGTCGCAACACTGGAGAGTCACGTATGCCAGGCTCGCCTAAGGGAAATCAGTATTGGTATACTTACTTTACTTTTCGTTATCGTTATCTCTCTCGATATATGTTGCCCCTTTTTTGCAATACATACATTTGTATGAATGTGCCTTGTGCTTCCGGACTCCATTACCGATCGTTTATATCCGATAATACGCGAGTTACATCGGATAATTACAAAATGACAGATATATAAAGTTGACCATGTTTATGGCTCAATAAAAATGCAAGGCCGTTAATATCAATAGAATTGCAGAAGGATAAAAATTTACATCGTTTGCATATACAATCTAGAAAAGAATAATTGCCACATGAATGTCTTCACCTGTTATCGCACACACAGTTCGCGCAAACTTTCACAATGAGTCTCGTACCTCCAGGCGTTTTTGCTATGTACGCGTCTGACCTCTGCCGTGCCAAGTGGACTTTTTTATACGACCAAAGAAAAAAAAATACTATGTATATATTCACCACAAGACTCAAGTCTCCGAGAGACTTTTTCCTTCGCCACTTCTATCGTACAGATATATAGTATACATTTTTGTAGGGTTCGCGCCTATATACAGTCCACAAAAAGTACGTACACACACTTTTACCTAGGCGCTTATAGTACTTGGCATTCCGGCCTGCTCGGCTCATATCCTTTTACGAGCGTGGAAGGGCGCGCCTGCTTTCATACCTCCTTCTCATCCCCCTCTTTCCCTTACCTCGTCCACTTGATAAGGAGAGTTTGTAACCGATACTTCGTCTCGCCGTCTTCTGCCTCTCCACCTTGTTTCGAAACTTGGTCTTCTGACTGAAGAAAGGATATGTTACGCTGGCGCCTAGCCCGACCACGCACACAGCAGCCGCAATCTAAAGATTAGGGAGTCCCGCAACAGCTGGCCCGAAAGTGAATGGCCGCAAGATCATAATATTTTCTGCCTTAATCTCAGTGGTTCATCATTTTTATTTTAAAGTAACACGGTTATTTTTAACAACGTTTTCGAATAATCTGCTCATATAAAAACCAATCACAGTGTAAGATGAAATTATAAATCTTTTAGATATCAATGATCAATAGTGAGAAAAAATTGATTTAATCCGTCAACGTTTCTTTAAATTAAATACATTTTTATCATAATGTTATCAGCCCAACCCATCTGAGATTATAATTTGAAAATTATGGCATACATTTTGCATGCAAGAAGAGACTCCGGTGCTTTTGTAACCGATGAAAAAACATATTTCTTGTTAAACGAGGACTTCTGGTACAGCACACCGGATTACGGAACTACTCTCCGTGAGAATGAAACACTGACCGTTATGCAAATTCATAGAAACGATGATGAGCGTGCAAACGCATGTGTAAGATATACTCTTGTATATAATATTGTATACGTGTAAGAATATTTATACGCAATGGGACAGCGACATGTGCCTATATATGCGAACTGAGAGCGCAAAGCCTAATCTCTCACGAGACAAAATGATACGCCACTGTAACGTTCCAAGATTTACGACAGAGCCTAATTGCGCCGACATATCTATATTCACCCGACATCGCACACATCGCGGTCCAATCCGTCGACTGCGTCCAGCGTACCTCAGCATCCAGTCAGCCTAGCCAGCCAACCATTTAGAATGCTGCATGTACACTATATAATACACATATAGCAAATTTCTCCTACAGATGACAATACATGTGTGCATTCGTCCTCGCGGAATAGTTATTCCCAAATGCTGGGCCTACGAAGAATTCCTCTCTCTCTCTAAATGTAATTGAACAAAAGCAGTAATTCTGAAACGACAGTCATTACAGATTTAGTAACAACATTTGTTAGATTTATTATTCCCGTGAAATTATTATTCCAAATGGTCGACCGATGATATTCCTCTCTGTAAATGTCGTTAAAGAAGCAATAACAGTAAAACGACTAACATCGCATATTTGGAATCATGACATGTTGGATTTATTATTTCAGTTCAATTATTATTTCAAATACTGGACCAATAACATTACATACTGTAAAATGTCATAAAATGGAGTACCATTTTAATACGACGGCTTTCAAATATTTAAAAACATCTTTTTATAGATTCAGAATGTTTGTTTCGTGTAATAGATTCGAAATTGTAGCAATTAGTGAGCAAATAGAGTGATTATAATAGGCTATTTAACTTAAGATTTAATTGACATCAATCCACGTTGTCCGAGATAAACTTTAATCACGCAATTCGTTTCTGCTGAATTAAATTAATTCAACTGAAATTGTTAGACTTACAGTTAACGGACAACACCACTGTGACCCCCTATTTTTTTCACATTTTTCAAGAATTTTTTTTTGTGGGAAAAAAAGAGATATTCGAAAAATTTTTTTTGGGTTTTGTTCCTTGTTTATTAATGTATCAAAAAACATTTTTTTCACATTTTTCACGCCGCATGGTGGCGCTGGGGAAGCTCTCGCGTCATCTCCGCAGTGGTTCGCGGCACGCAGCAGAACTCTCTTCAACGTCGATCTGAAAAAAATACCGAGTGTTTTCGTTAATAATATGATATTTTGAAGAGAAGTACATAGGGATTTGGAAAAATATTGATTTTTAAAAAATAGGCACGCCTTTGAAATTAAAGAATGATTTTTGAGCAAAATTTCTCGTCGAAAATAGGTTATAACTTTTATAATTATTGAGATGTCGAAAAAATCTTATGTATTTCTCTAGATAATCTACCTTTATTGATACAGTAAAAATTTGAAGTCGATCGGATAAAAATTGCTCGAGTTCTGCTGCGTGCCGCACTCAAAAAAGTGGTTTTGAGAAAAACGCGTTCAAAGTTGGGACCCCGAGCGTCGCGGACCGCTGCACCGCTCCACAAAATATTCAATATCTACGAAAATAATTATTTTTTCGACCTGGGTCCAACGACATTTCAATCTTAAAAGTATTTTAGATTTTTTAAAATGGTTTTCAAAAAATCGATTTTTTGAAGCCGTCACAGTGGTGTTGTCCGTTAATAAAATGATATTCCATTAGAAGGACTGTTCTCCAATGCAAATACATAATTTATTATCGAAAACAGTTCTACTTTTTAAACGCAACTCCAACATTTTAACAACTTTTCGGAGTGTCTTTAACAATTAAACATTTTTGACTACAGTTGATCTATAATAATTATCAATCTCTTATCAAGTTCGTCGTATTTAACCCTCGCATACAGAGGCAAAGAATCGCGGAATGAATCCATTTAAATTTTAACAATAAACTACCCGTTTACCGCATCTTCCGGACTTAATTTCTCTTTATGCATAGCTCCAGAAGCACAGAAGCAAAAACCACAACAATATATCGGTATACGTGTGCGTGTATATTATTATAACAACAGTTATCAAAGAAGTGCGATACGTTATTACAGTAATTGTAATTATCCACTGGGAGACCGCGCACGCGGCCTTATAACTATTCCAGCAAGTCGTAACTAAGATTTAGATTGCGGATAAGGATATGATGTTGCGCATTCTTTGCACCGCGTAGTATACATATATACATAAATATATATATACTTACATAACACACGTTTTTCACCCTGTGTGCGTTTGTGTGTTACCCTCGCGCTCTAACCTCCTCGTATAATTACGAATGGTTCATTTGCTTTCTCGCGGGAATCTCTTTACTCCGACAAGGATGGTTGGTACGATCTTCGTACTGAGAATACCTGGTGGAGTATATTTAGGTAGGTATAAAGCGAGTCAAAATGTGGTCGTATGCGTGAGCCGAGTCAGTATGAGGTAAAATGATTGTATTGTAAAAAGAAAAATTATGGATTGCGCGAAAATATGATTGGAAGGAAAACCTTAGAAAATGCTTAAATAAATAGCCATTATAATAATTTGTAAATAGTGTAAATTTTATAATAACTGTTTGCTGTACAAATCTTTCGTTGTCCGAAAATAGGATATAAATAAGTTCGTTCGCGAATTCTCTGAATATATTTTATGTACGGCTAGCATATATTCGTGAAATAATTTTCTCGTCCTTTGATTCGATTAACATGAAATTTACAAGTATCTCATTATTGCCCATTTTGTCTTCTTGGTCGGAATATAGTCACGAAGTAGTTGGGCAGGTATATAGAAGTGGTGTAATATCCGCACGCCTTCTGCAGTGGTCGTAATAATTCGTTCAGTTTCCAGCCCGAAACGATTCGTTAAGCCGACTACGTGTAATTACACTCCCGTTTATAATTGTTAAATCTTTATTGCTCTCTCAATATCCGGAACTGGTGTGCGTATTCTATTTTATTGGAATAATATAGTCGCTGGCCATGTAATACTTGAGTGATGAATGTTTTACTTTCCGAATAAATTCGGTATAAGTTATACCGTACAGGAAATTCAATTTATCTAAGTAGAATAACATCGCCGCGAGGGTTTCATACGTATGATATTGGATGCAGGGTCAATATTATCTCGGCCTAGGTTATTTCACCCATCCCAGACGAACTTCCGACAATTTTCGCTGGATGTTCGCCACTGCAGGTGACTAACCGGTGAGAGTATCCGAATCATGGTGTAGGAATCCCTAGCTTATTCATGCAAAGAGAGAGAGAGAGAGAGAAAGAGAGGGGGGGGGGGAAAGACAGAGAGAGAAAATCATACAAGAGCTATAACGAAGGATTTTGCGATAGCCACAACATATAGCTCGCGTGGCAAACTAGGCGTGTAATGTACTGGATTATTTTAACTGACGACGAAACGGAAGATGCGAAAGCTTGCAACTCACTCTGACATCATGGGAGAATATAAATCTCAACCGTGATGCATGCAGAACTTGCCTAACCATAACTTTTATGGCTTCTACTAGTACTTGCTACTAGTAACAAGTCAAAGAAGCTTATTAACGCGTAGCAAACTTGATATTCAGTAGAAAAAAGAATGTACATGAAAAGATATTATAGTTTTAGAGAAAAAAAAAGCAAGAAAATATAAAAGTGAACATTTTTGATGAATTTTCCTTTGTTTGACAAAAAAGTGGAAAAAAAAATATTGATAATGTCTTTACAGAGTGGTCCATTTTTTTCTCAAAAAGTACATTGAAAATCGAAAAATGCAAAATAAAGGCCTACGGTTTCGGTGTGAAGAAAAGCTTATAAAAAATTCATAACAATTAAAAATGGGCAGAATTTCGGAATGAAAATTTTACAAGAAATGCTTTCTGTTATAGACATATTTCAAAACTGCGACAAAGAATCGCATATATACGTGAGCGCGAATGTCTACATGTTTATGGAAATATATAAGCATGATCTTTTATAATGAGAAAAAAGAAATATAAATCTAGTCTTCCGTTTTGTAATCATTCTGCAATACACGTGGGTAAATACGTTGATCAATTGATTTTAGAAATATTTATTGATTGTGTGATTTACTTTTCGATCAAATTTCATAATGATAATCGTATTATGATTTTTAAATACAGAAATTATTAATGATTTGATACCTTATTTAACAATTTATTCATTTGCTTTAATTTATACACCAGTTTGACTTTTAAACATTTTTACATAAATCACAACAATAACCTGCATCCATCTATTACTTTACATTTCCTTCAGAACTCACGGAACCTTTAATTATTCCGGACACTTTTTTTCGAATGTTTTTCTTGATTGAAAAATTATTATTTCATCATAAAATCATTTCGAATGATTTTGCATTCGAAACATATCCATTACTGCGTTCTATATGTATGTATTAGTAATAGTAATTCAACACCAAGTGGGCAGATATATATATCTCAGTGAAACTTCGTCTTCGTTGCGCCTCGCCTTTTGGTTATACGCGTCTACCGGTTTTGTGAAGTTTCTCAATGGTCTTTATCACCGCTCGAGAACTCGAAAGTGCCGCGCTCTTGCCAACTTCTCAGCTCTCCCGAGCATTTATTGGATGCCCACAACAATTCGAAACTGTACCACCGCTTACTATATACATTACTGTATACATGATACAAATGATAGAGGGCGATGCAGAATCAAAATGCCGTTTCATTCTATACAGATTACAGATTAATTTCAGTGAATAATTTCTCTTTACAGCGTGCCTTAACAGAACCTTCGTGCAATTATAAATTGCACAGAAGTGCTTTCAGACTTGCAAGTTTTCCATCAAACTGCCATCAGGAGAAATTTCCCTGCTACACTAAACAAAGAACTAAACCTTCATGTCGGTCACAATTAATACATTGTTGTATTATTCCAAATCATTGCGATGTAAAAAGTATGAAACAATGATTTTGATTATTGACGTACTGAGAAATGAAAGAAGAGATTAATAAAAAAATTGCAAAACCCATATTTTCCAAACATGTTTCCATTTTAGACATATTATTGCCAAAATATCCATCATTTATTCGGTCTGTTCGTTCCATTTATTCGTTAATTTGCTATTTTATAACGAATGCCCGTAACTTTAAATACATGATACGTTGGCAATGTTTTTATAAATTCATCATTTGTTTTCCAAACGTACCTAGTTGGCAACAATATTAAGAAAACTTTCGTTATTTCTACTTTGAAGCAAATCCTACCATTAGTGAATATATATTTTTTTCAATTTCTTTTATACAGCCTCAAACATTATAGCGTTGTCTGCTTCTTCATTTTAGTGTTAAAAATCAATATCTGTCTAAAGAGAAAAGAGTTCTATAAGCACTGTAAATCTGTAACGCCTTATATATAACAGTATTCGCTGGTATAATCTAAATTTCGTAGGGATGAGGCCAGGTATACCGAGTGGAAATTGCGACGAGGCGTTTTTCACGGTATATAGCTGTCGGACGGGGTGCGTTCTTCAGACGGCCCACTCGTTCGTCGCTTGAAAACGGAAGCCCGGATTACGCATCGGAGTGAAATTGCAGTTGTGTAGGTGGAAAACGCCGTGGTAAAAAGTCTCGACAGTCGACGAGAAAAAGCAAAAGGGAGATTCGAATGAGGGAATGAAAGAAGGATGATGTTCTTTACATACCTATAGCGATTATGCTTCAATACGCAGAGGCGTGGAGACGTATAATTACACAGAGAATCAGGCGAGAGAAAGATTTTTCTTTCTCGTACCCGTTCTCAGTGAGCCTCACCTTTGGATAAAATTTTCTAGCTTGGAACTGTTGGAATATTATGCGTAAAGCGGTAGCTTGTGAATAACTCACAAGTTAAAATGAGGACACATATTTGAGGAGATTTTTTTATTATTATTATTAAAGCGTGGACAACGTAACAGAAGTTATTTACGAGTTGGCGGTGCAGGAGGCATCCATAATTAAACTATGACGTTGACGACGATATTGTCCCGCACAATGTCTACACACGAACACAGACACACTAATGCACATACACCTACCCGCCTAGAAATTTGTTAGGGTTTGCCTATTCGGGATAAGGCCGTGATCAAGTTGCAAATGGACAGCGCTAGTATGGGACCCCTGATCTGGTTACGACCTGATTACGATCAGGCCTTCCATAGTAACTGACAAATCAGGCTAGCCTGAAACGGTCCTAAACAGGTGTAATTGGTTGAGGCCCTACTGACACATGCCCTAATCCGGCCTTGGTATGGCGTACTCTAATAATGCCAAACTGAGGTTTGCCCTATGGGGCCTTAGTACAGCTCACTGTAATAGCGCCTCCCTAAGATTTACCCTATAACGCCCCGGTAAGGTCTGTCTTATGACTTCTATACCATTGCCACAACATGAAACGTGTGTCTCTAACCTCGAAACTTTTTAATTCGCCCGTGAATACTCCTTCCAGTGTTATCGAGTGTCTATTTATTTAGTTTATTACAATATGTATATCTGCGATGTCAACAATTGGAGACTTAATTCATTTAAACTGTTCGAGTAAGAATATAGCGTTAAATTGCGTGTACCTGTTACAATTATGAATGGTTCCTGAAGAAAAAATCTAACCTAACGAATCTTCACGTGATTATAGTGCGTGCGATGTGTACTAAGTGATGTGTTCAATATACTCATACAAAAACAAAATATCAAAAAATTGAATTCAATGAACCTTTAGGAGCGATAAGAATATAGTGAAAAAGTATTAATATGTAATGTGAAAAGTAATGATGAAAGTCCTAACCTAAAAAATCCATACATAAACGTGTATGTATGTATTAAGAGGAAGCATTATAATGGCACAGTCAGGCAGCTCAATCAAGTCCGTATTTAGCAGGCCGATCAGGAGCTGGTCAGGCAGCCTGATCAGGGCCCATTTCGTGAGCCTGCATCAGGGCATTATGTGCCTCGCCGTTACATTTCGTGTCAGGGCGCTATTAGGTCGCTTTGTAAGCGCCTTTATAAAGCAATAAGGCAGCCTGATAACGACCTGAAAAGGTCCCTACTATAATTTCTAGGTGGGTATTTTACGACTCTTGATCGACTCTCGAAGTTCGTTCCAGTGCGGTCTCGCGTGTTTTACTTTTGTTCCAGTCACAGAACACTCTCTGCGAGTTATATGCCGAACTTGTATCCTCCATCCGACAGGGTGTGTACGAAGGAATGATAAAATTCTTCGCTTGACAAATGTTATCTATACATACATGTACGGGTGATTCGATATTATCATCATCGTCATCATCATTATCATCATCGACCGAGAATATGAAGATACGTATGCATATAAACGCCGCGTGTGACAATAGACCCTAGAATCATGCAACAGTTCTCACCGAATGACAATACACGATAGACATAATGGAGTACAAGCGGGAAATCATGGACCAAAGAAGATGATTCTAACGCGTATGTCCCAATAACACGCCTCTGACAATACAGAAAAGACGGTATGAATGATTATCATTCTCTTCCTGTCGTGCATTTCAACATCTACTCTCTTAATCCGCATGGGTATTATTTGTGTCGAATCAATTTATCGACGGCTTTAGCGAATTCACATTGCATAATAACGTATATTTCAAAAAGACGCATTTGTCTGTTTCTGTGTGCGCGCCTGTCGAAGTTTATTTTTTTCCTGAACCATTAAGATACCTCATTCGACACTACATGCGGTTGAGTAACTCATCGACACTCGACGAGAGACACGGTCTTGAAAGACGATATAATATGCATACACCGCCTGGTGAAAGTCCTCGATGCACCGCGAGAAATATAACTGTGCACCTTTGCTCCGTTGTTATTAACTCAGTTGACCCTTGGGCATATGTATGTATATATACAACGGCATTTGTATTAGTATTTCGTTCATACATCGATCAGATACGGTTGTGACGGCTAATGAAAACATTATAAACGCCATAGCTGTTGGTTCATATCGATGAGAACATTTATCGATGCGGTTAGATATTAATAATCCTTTCGTTTATCCTCCGGGCCTGTAGAGACCGACTATTTTTCGTACTATTCAATAGAAATATCTATTCGCTTATTAGATATTTCATCACTTGTCTCACCAGCAGACACGCGGAACGTTTTCAACGTTTGTTTCTATTGCATACTGAAGACACGTGTTCATCCCTCTCGTATCAATCTTTTTGCACTCATCCCTGAACCGCAATTTTTAGTCACATCAATTATCGTATTTCTCAATCAACGCTATCGCCAAAAGATGGATTTTTATATGAGATTTATACCATGTGAAATATGAACGCCTGTTGCAAAATTGATTGATTTATTCCGGATATTCTCTCATCTCCAGCGCGCTTGTAATGAATCGACACACATTTTTTTATACGACCAGTTTATTAAAATTATTATTATTATTAAAAAATGGTTTTCAGCGCATGTCCACATTTTTTTCGAAAAAGACGGTGACAAAGATTGATTTAATTATGAAGATTTTTAATTATTAGGAAATGAAAACTTTGCACTATAGAATTTTGATTACTTCATATTGAGAGGAAAGCTTTTTTATTTTAAAGAACCAATTACTTTTACGTTATGTTTTACTATTATGAACACATATTGTACGCGTCATATATGAGAGTTATAATTAATAATTAAGACCAATTACATAGCTCGATAAAAACGATGGAACGAACACTGTTATGGCTCGTTCTGCGTACATAAATCCATAGATTGAGGTTGCATTTGATACGGTTTAGATTTCTCTGTTGCTGTGTTACCGGTAATCCGATATTTTATCCATTATGGTATTTTACACATAAAGAGTCATCGGATATTTAGACTTGTGTTGTAAAATGCTATGTTCTCTGCGATATATATTGGTACTCAATGTCAGTTCAGTATTATTGCCAATAATCTCGCATGCCTTCACTCCGTTATAGCGATGTAAGTTCTCCTTTGTCCCCTCTTCGCGACCATAAAGATCTGACGAGAGATCGAACGAGAGGATCAAGAGTAGCCCTCCCGACGACGAAGTTGCCGTTAACCGCGCGATGCAATAACAGTAGCCAGTCTCTAGCCGAAAGAGAAAGGGGGAAACCGAATGAGAAGGAACGACCGATCGGTGCAACGTGATCAGTCCGCATTGTTCTACAATGGCAATAAATGTCAGTAGATGGCATTCATGAGGTGCGCAGCACACGCTTTTCTTCGTTGTAAAGCCGCCTCTCTCTTTCTCTTCCTCTATTTTTATCTTACCTCGCAGCAAGCTCGACTCCCGCATAAGCACCTTAAAACTGCACATCGTAGAAGCAAAACGGCCACAAGTCTGTATATCGGAGCGGGTACGTGCTGATTTCGTACATTACTATTTTCTCAGACATCAGCAAATCCGGTCAGCATTGCTTTCGATACGATCTCTCATATACTAGCTGTACATATAAGCAAAGTCACATAAAGCTCTACGAGAAAATCTTTTCTTCCGGGCTTTTCATCTATCCTCTTAAACTCTTCTCATCTTTTCCCACGTATTTTCACACGAGATGTAAATCGAGATCTTTCAGATTCATGTTTATTTTATTTCGCAAATAGAGTGAATGAGAAATTTGTATACACATGTATTTACCATATAAGTCCTTTTGAATAATTTACATTATCATCGAGTCAAAGATCCACCTCGTCATTCCAATGTACTTTCTCTACCAGACTCAGGCATATCATCGACAAACAAGAATATCATTTATCTATAAATGAGTCATGTTAGTTCAAGTAACTTTAATTCGAACTCAACGATGTTCGCGCATACAATATGTATATTTGACGAAATAACAAATAGCATCGTTACTGATAAAATGAACCTTATTGAATGAAATTGCATATCATTAGCCTGTGATTTGAACTTTGACAGAAGTGATGTAAATTTCGCTCGATCTATGGCTTTTAATGCGCCGGGAAGAAACCTTGGTTCGTAGGTGGGACACAATAACAACAGCATGAATAACATGACAAGTGAATGTTTCGAGTACTCAAGAGACAGCTTATAGAAACATGCATGCAGTTGATGTACACTTGTGTCATTTTGTTTTTTTTTTCACGTTTACCTGAGGCAGTAGCTCATCTCGCTGCTTCATTGCCTTCATTTCGAGCAAAATCGTTTGCAGGTAGATCATCCGTATACAGTCTGAGTATGGCACAATTCGCATAGCCTGGAGTAACGGTAGAAGAAACAAGGGAGGAAAGAAGAGAAATAGAAAACAGAATATGGGAGTTTGATGAAAACGAAGAATCTCACTTGTGAACGACAAAATGATAAAATAGAAGTTTACTTCAGACGCAAGAGCGCACATATTTTTTATTGTCGGGAGCGGTGAATTGGCGCAATTCTATCCACCTGTTTTTTTGCTCTATCCCTAATGATCATGAAAACTTGCGCGAAGGTATTCGTATCTCTGTCTTTCTGTCTTCACCGCGAGAATGTCGTCTGTGTGTCCGGAGCTTGTGGCCATCTTCGAGAAACACGATCACCAAGAGCGATCTAATAATCCTTGACTCGCAAGGATCCCACAGTCTGAAGCAGAGAAAGAATGAGAGAGAGAGAGAAAGCAATGACTCGCTTGAAGCGCAGAAACTACAGATTTACGTTGCTATCGCCACTGCGGAATTGTTTACCATAACTATTATCACAAATTTTGTAATCAAATATTCTGTGATATATCTGTCCAATGTGGTAGGACGTGTATACACCTATGCTATGTACGTTAAGGATTATATACCCAGGTGAATTGCATAATTGTATCAATATCAGTCCCTATGCAATTATATTGTAAATAGGCTGATGAGCATCTGTTTACCTTAACATAATGCTAATCTGAAACTACCCTCATCCTGTATGACGTACCATCAAAAAAAATTAGTATTATTTGTATTTAGTATTTAATTTATTATTAATTTATTTTATTATTAATTTAGTAAATTAGTATAATATAGTATAATTAAGTTAGTATTCGATGCAAACGAGTTCATCAATTCTGCAGCGTCTTGAAATAATTATCAAACTACTATATGATTGAAAAGTTTCGCTGGTATAACGAACGCAGAAGTACATAAGGTTTCTACCACGAATAACAGAATCTCGGATGAAAAATGTTGGCTGGACTTGAACACTTTCGATTGTTAGATACATCTATAGAGAGATTATAAAAGTATCAACTCGACGTATGTGCTGAGTTTTACTAAAAGCTTTATCTCTTCTGAGACTTCTCCATCTGACGACTAAATTAATTTTCTAACGCTGCCCATTGTTTAAATACTACATTATTTCTAAATTTTGAAAATTTACTAAAATTTGAATTGATGTTTTCATTCAGACTTTCGCATCCTTCGAAAAAATTATTTAAATATTGTTCAATTCACTGGATTTATAATGTTATATTAAAAATCTACGATGTTTCTTTCATTGCTAACGTGAAGTTTAACTCGGTATACGCAATGCATATATTTCCGTAATATGTTTCTATGTATTTATAACTGCTGCTCCGTTAAGTGTACGCAAGTCGAAGATCGCGGATTTATGCGTGATTATCATAAAAGTCGCATACCGGGTGGCACAGAGTATCGTCATTGTCGTATGTGCATTCGGTTGCCGCGTTCCCCATAGTCGCATGAGCGGTAAGATTCACGATGATAGGAAAACATGACACGGAAGTCGAACGCATATATATCTATATACATTAGAAAGGGGAAGAGCTAGAGAGAGAGAAACTACAAGTGGGACAACTGCGCTACTTGCATGTAAATAATGTGTGTATTTATTTATATATATATATGTATATGTATTTCAATGATAGAGAAAGAGTGTCAAAGAACGAAAGATTTAATCTCTCTCTCTCTCTCTCTCTCTCTCTCTCTCTATCTCTCTCTCTCTATCTCTGTCTCTGTCTCTCGAGTCTCGATTCGCCCCAGAGCTCTTTCCTCACATACATCGGTCGTATATATCGTACGACAACAGCACGTCTGGTTGCATAATTGCTCGTTACCAGCATCAGAGCCCACAGCACCGAGCCTTCCGATACTAAGGGTCTCTATAAATATATACATATATACAATCCAAGTTGTATCGCGGACGCGGCGCCGAGACCCCCGGAAATCACGTCCTTTAAAACGGTGTTCTAGCTCTCTCTCGAGATTTTTCACGATCATTCATATAGTTACTCGGTCTATCGTTCACGCAAGGCTACAGGAACTTGTTCACTTCGGCTGGTAACCTGCACCACCAACTAGGGTCACATCGTGGGTTCACGCCGCGCCGGTGTGTACATACCCCGAACACACTTTATAATAGCTAGGCATCGCTTCTCTTATCTGTACTACACGCAGAATATCCCTTGTAATTTAATCACGATAATTCAAATAGCATACACATCAGATATTCAAACATTTTCTTCTGTTTCTCGATGTCATAACGAAATTATCGATACGCGTATATGAAAATCCGCGGGGGTTAATTGCAAAAACTTCAAAGTTAAGTAGAATAAACGAATTTATGCTCAATTATATGAGCGCAAAGCTTGTCACATACGTATTATTTTTTTTTCTTCCGCATTACGTACAAGAGTATATTTTATGCATGTGGTACATTCGGCGGGATGTCTATCGTATTACAGAATTTATGCGCCGTGCAAATTCGCGAGGATAAATGAACGACGACGGGAGAAAAATATATATATATGTATAACCGTAGAATTTTACCCGTCTTTGTGACCCCCTTCCTCTCAGCGACGAAGAAAAGTCAAGCCACGTCGAACCTCTCTCCAAGTGAAGCTTATTCATTCGAATGTGTTTGCAAGCCCCCAATAGATGAGAGTAAGAAAGATGAATGTAATCGTGTCGTATACGGATACATTGCACCTTGAATTTTGCATAGTGATATGTAGTCATATATATTTATATCATCCTCTACAGCGTTGTGCATTTTTTTCTGTTCAAACTCAATCGACATGGAAGTGGGTCGCAAATATCTTCCGGAACGCGAAAGAGATAAACATCGATTCACACGACACACCCTGGTGACCTGCTATATATTAATTAAGAGAGGGTCGCGAGACTCGCAATCAATCAGTATGGTACATTGCAAATTCTGACAAAGAAAAAGGCATTTTCGAGATTACTTTACGTATGAAACGCTCCAAGCTGGACCCTTTTCTTTCCAAGCAGTCTGTATGACACTACGGCTGCGAAGAATCGCACCACCTCTTGCTTGCTTTTTTGCTCCGTTTGCACACTATCGATTCGACTTATAACATATATGTATAGATTATTCCGTGCTAATTAGAGGAATGTCTGATGTGTCAATGTTTCAAACTATAACCTTTTTTTCCGATTCTATTTATAGATTCACAATTGTCATTTTATAATTATTGTGATGAAAGAAAAAAAATACAATCGATCGACTTAATAAATTTCGGTTTCTCTTTTTACAAACAAGATGAAATTTAGATACAGACGACAAAAATGTTTTCGTTGATTTATTGTTCACATTTAGATCATTTGAACATGCATTATCGTGTGTTTGCAGAAGAACAAAATAGTCGTAAATGCAATTTACAAAGAAACAGTATCCCGTCTTTTACAGATTTTCCTTTGTACCATAAGTCTTAACTTTTATTGCTAGATGATGGGTTGAAAATTACATGCATGAAAGGCCCAGCAGATGTACAATTTATAGAACGGAGGACGTAGTAGAACGGTTGTCGATGCAGTGCACGCAAACGAAGTACGCTGTGTTGGGATGTACCTGAAAGAATTGCCCTTTAAAACGGAAGCAAATAGAGAGAGAAAGGGAGAACGTAGTAGAAAGATATAGAGGAAACGCAGAGGAAATTCGATGGACCGAGAATTTAGAAGAGAGCGGGAGAGAGCGTAAGGGAAGGTAAACTCTCAAGATAGATCGTAGGAGTTCGTTCGCGGTCTTATTACATCGTAAATTCTCGCCCAGTGATGGATAACATTAAACCATCGGCAACGACAAATTACTTAACTCCCGGAACCGACATCGACTTCAAGCCCGGGCTTTACATGTATATACTACGTCTTTTCGCTGTCTCTGTCGCTCTATCTTTCTCGCTGGCTCAGCGGCTCTTGTAGCTCGATTACCAATCGATCGAGATCGATCAATGATGAGTTAGGGTAAAACTATTAACTTCGAATATCGACATCCAAATCGAAAGGTCGGTCCGCAGCTTTGACCAGTAAAATACGCGTACAAGATTCGAACTCTAATACGGACGACAAAGTTTCTCACATTATTTATTTTTATTCTCGTCCTCTAGCCATCAAATTGTCCTCCTCTTCCTTCATCGCTTAAACGTTTTAACGTACATTTTCTGGAATACTTTTTACACTAGAAAAAGAATCTCTTTCTCTTTCGCCGTCTTTTTTAACATTCTTTCGTCGGATATAACCATCCAGTGAACTATTTCGTGAAAACTCCGGAACGAACGATAACTTGGCTCGTTCCGTTTTTATTGGCTAGTATCACGTATAGGTCTCGTTTGGACTCTCAACTCTCATGGTCTTTTCTCGCGAAAGGCCAAGAGGAAAGATTTTGAACTACTACTCTTGTGACCGAATCTTCATCCACTCTTTAGCGATATGGTTTACTGCACGTTCTCGATCTTGCAGTGCCCACAGACACACATTTTTTTAAAGGGTAAATGCTCCTAGCAGGACACGTGATATACAACATTCATATAGTTATAAATCGAGGCGCATTTCGCAATCATGTTTTGCACGTTTTCGCCATCTCTCTTGTGCCAACGCTTCGATTCTCCGCGTAGACGAGTTTTTACCGAGATAAACACGCTTCCACTGCTCTAAGATAATAAAAAAAGACGGAGAGAGAGAGAGAGAGAGAGAGAGAGAGAGAAATGAGAGGATCCTGGTTTCTGTGTATAACATCCGGAGAATGAGGAAACGAAAAAGGAAGAGCGTAAATTTAAGCTCTCTGACGTCTTTTGCTCACCAAGCAACAACGAAATAGGAAAAGGAGACGAAGTTTCATCGGGCAATTTCTCACCCCTACAGAAGTAAGATGCAACACGAGTATCGTCTTCTCAGCCTCCCATTTTCACTGTCTCCCTAGTTTTTCAACTTTTCTCCTTCGCCTTTACGTACAAAGATTGGATAACCGAACATGTGTAAAAAAAAAACAGAAAGAAAAATTAAACTTCCACATTCTTGAGATATTAATATAAAAAACGAAAAAAAATATCGTTGATAATTGTACACATTGAAAAATTGGAAATATTCGTGTTTTTTTTTTATAATTTAACTGATTTATTTCGATAGCCCTGACTGAGAATTTCGCAAGCTTATCTCCAATCAGAACATAATATTCACTTGCGAAAAAATTATGTTCGAACGCCGTTTAGATGAGTTTTTCAGCAAACATTTTCATCCCTCTTGGTCGAGACTATCTGGCTGTAATAAACTTACAGTCTAGTACACCATGGTGTCGAGACGTTACCGCATCTCTCAATTTATGAGAAAAATCGTTCTTGAAAACTTTCAGCCACCGATCTTCCTGAGCTGTGGTACAACGGTTGAACGCATATATGCATTAAACTACGAGGCCAACGGCGATAAAATGCACATGTCATACCGGGTGCTCTTTAAGGGTTGAGTGACGTGACGCGTGTACGGCTCGCTCGCAAAAGCTCTGGACGTAAATGAAAAACGAGGAGGATTCTAGTGTAGCACCAAGAAGCCACAAAACGTGTGGCTTAAACTTCTTGGATTGAAATCCATTAACATGACGAGAGCACTTAAAACATTGCGTTTAATAAGTTATGGCTAATATAACTTGGAAGACTTCCATCAATGGACCATTATGCTGTTGATGTTGAAACCCGAAGAACACGCTCATTACAAATTCATAAATATACAGTTATTCGTATCATTGGGTATATACATTTTTTAAATTCTAAGTGAAAACTCGTGTTATCCAGGTTGTCAGAGATGTACTATGTATTTCCAATATTCTAGACTGCTTTATGCACGAATTTTATTCTTCTTTAATATTCAAATAGTTCTCTCGAGATTGGAGCGATATTCCAAAAGCAATAAATCGTACTCTGAAAAAATATTTCCATTTAAATAATTGTCTTGATATTCGGATGATTCACATAGTAATTTTTCAAGAAAATTTGTACAATCAATTTTCGAAATGTTATAACACGATAGTCTGTATGATATTTCCTTTAAGCTCGTCTTCGTTAATTAATGAAACCGTTCATGAATTTTGAAATTCCATTAGTCTACTTTCCAGTGGGAATATTAATGAATTATTAATTTAGAAAGTACTTTGGAGTTTATTATGAAAAAGTGTATACTTTAGCTGATGGCGAAAAAAAAGTTTAATCATAATTCTAAAGGTAAAATGGACTGTAGTCAAGGTATGACGTCCGGACAAATCGGCAAACCCATTTCAAACCCCTCGGCCCTCTCTTCCCAACTGGAATGAAAACCGCTCGCGCTCGCGCATTTTCACAGGCATATTTTCCATCGATAAATGGCTAGCATAAATATCCCGTTGCAGGAATAAAATCGTTTTGGCACTCGCACGACGAGAGAACCGTTAACGCTAACTGGCAGAGGGTGGTTGTTCTCTCTCTGGTTTGCTCAGGCATGACTCGGGCTGTTCGTGGCAGAGTGCGCATGTGGATTTGGTATACACCCTGCTTGGGAATGCGTTTGACAGGCAATTGATGCACACATTATAATAGATTAACGCTAAACACGTTTATCATCGGATAAAATAATGTATGGTCGAATTTCTCTCGACTGATCCTCGTTACAGTGCCCGCTAATTGGACTGAAAATACATGACCAATCATTTTATCGCATGAATTCTTCTTTGGTCATTTCAGTGATAAATTTGAATCGTAAGCATGATTTCGAATGTACTTTATTACGAATGTATATTTTACTATAATAATAATAAAAGTATCGAGTATAAATAAGTGGAATAATAATTATAATGAAATAAAATTGGAAAGTATTTAAAGACCACCACCTTAAGATTAAAAAATCATACTAGCTACAACTATCTCATAGGAATATAAGTAATTATTAACAAAATGGATAGTCACATCCACTGTATCTTTTCGCGTACAGAACCTATTCGAAAATATTCATTGACTGGACTGGTCCGTTCATCGATGTCTTTCACTTTAGCTCTATCTACTTTTAATGAGCACACATCGTACATCATGAATGTTCATCTTTTAATCGTATAGGTACTTGGTAGGAAAGCCCTGCACGTTGCAAATTTTTTTAACATTAGTAACTAGGAAGAGAGTCATTTCCGGGCCTGCCGGGGCTGAGTGTGCATGCAAGAACGAAAGAAGGCCCAAACGATTTGTGGGTACGCGCATTCTCGTTCTTCTTATCGAAGCTTATATATTATGTATGTGTGTGTGTGTGTGTGTGTGTGTGTGTGTGCGCGCGCGCGCGCGCGTGTGTGTGTGTGTGTGTGTAGGAAACCCCGTTGACTTGCTGACTGCATGGAAACCACGAGAGGGAAATAGAGAGAGAAAGAGAAAGAGAGAGAGAAAAGATGAAGAGGAGGTAGGAAATGTACGAGAGACAGACGAAGAGAGAGCTTCGATCTCGTTAGTGTGCCTGGCATATATCAGTTGTAAGCCAACAAAATGGCGTTATTTATATAACTTTACCTATCAAATCGAGTGTATTACGCCTTTTTGTTGGCAAGCTGTCGATACAGCGACTCAACCTCAGCATGCATGAAAATGCTCAAAGCATTTAGATATAGATATAGGGTGAAGCCCCAAGAAGAGAGCGTTCATTTACCTCCCGCGATCGTACGCGATAAGGGAGAGGCCCTGGAGCAGCTCTATCATATCTCGAACGGGTGTGCGCGCGCGCACCACACAGAAAGCCTCTCTCGCGGTGGCGGAAGGTCTCGATAACGATCTTTTGCCAGAGACGTACTCGTGCACAATGCAAACTTAATTAAATGGAACGACGTTGCACAGATGAGTGAAAGCTCGCGACGCGATATGCACATATCCCAAAGCGAGATACTTGCGAATATCAAACGATTCCCCCGTGTTCACTGTCATTGAAAACGGGGCATTGCAAAAATTCCATAGAACATGATAGAATTCATGGTATAACCACTCCGTTTGAAAATTTAGTGATATTGAAAGTCTATACGAGCATGGATTGTGCGGTTGCATCCACCAGTATATCATAATAGTTTTCTCTCTCACTTGAATAACATCTCACCGATATAGATAATTATGTTAGTTAGCAAACCACGCTCGAGGAAATATCGATATCGAAGATAGGTGCATCTTGAAACGTCAAAGATAACTACATACCACCGGACACCCTTGTGAAATCGTGGTGTTCTTCGTGTTCAAAGACCCTTTGAAATCTTAAACAAGAAATTCAGGCATGGCTAACGCATATTTTCACCTCGATGCACTTTTGCACCTGGATCATTCTGTAATGAGCTGTGCAGGCCAGTTGCAATTATAGTCGTATAATGAATGAACGTAACCAAACGAAGAGAAGAATCTAAAACAGGCCGTTCTTGGTTGATGGCGAATCTGAAGATCTTCTGCATACCAAATTAATCAGATATATTCTCGATGTACCCGAAACGCAAAACCGCTCAATCTATAACAATATCCATCGTATTGTTACAAAATTCAGTAACTACTGTTTTCAATAAATATTTGTCAACGTTGATTCAATGTAGCTGGAGTCTGTATTATAAATTTATCATCATAATACTATATATTCATGCATAAAATGTTTATCTATGTGTATAAAAAAATAAAATTATAATTAGATCGATTTATCCCCGAGCTCATTATTTAATATGCTCGTACTTCATCAACGGATTAGTATGTAGGAAAAATATGCATGTAGAAGAGTGGGGAAGAATCAACGCCGAAATTTATTCGCCATATTACAATTCCTTCTATATTTTATCGAGAAGCATAATTTCCGAATGCCCCAATGCCTAACGTAGTCGAATAATATTGGCACCAAGCCCCAATATCGCGATGTTCACGATTAAATGCGATATTTAACCTGGAAACGGATTCTAATAAAGATTTTAACATGATTATCTTAATTATACGAGACCTCCTGAACTAGATCGAAGATTTAACGATCCTTATCTCTATAAATAAAGCGCTCGGGGGAGAATTCGAGAAAACCAGTTCCTGAATATTGTTTAACGGTTTATATTCATATTTTAATTTGGAAAATATTTGTATATATCCATATATTTTTATATTTATATATCTCCATATATTTTTTCGGAAAATGTACGCATTAAACAGGGCTGGATCAGCGTAGATGATTTTTGATGTAAATTTAAATGTAGGACTGTATTCCGAGTCGGAATAAACCAAAAGTTTTCCTGATTAAAATCAGGCGAATCGTCATAACACAGTCGTCTATTCGACACAAAATATGCATCCGAATTCGCAAACTCGCTGTGATTCTCGATAATAATTATCTGAGGTGGAACACCCTGTATATATGGCTTACTTCTTTGTATATACGTATAAATATATTTCACATGAACAAAATTTTGTCAACCATACATTTCTCCCTCAGATGGGAATGTATCCCTTATGGTAAATTCCCGTTGGAATCTTGGGTTACTAATCGTCCCCGGGTCGGATTAAAAAGTATCGAAATACATAAATCTGCGACGTTAACATGTAAAGTACAGCTTGATATTGTATATACCTCTCATACTGGCAATTTAAATCCTCTCAGAGAGCGTGTCACGAAATGCGAGCACGCTGTATCTCCTGAGACAGAAGTCGCATCAGTCTCTCTAGAGAAAACGGTCCAACATGTACAAGTAAGTTTCGATAAAATGCTTTTCAGAGGCCAAAGGACGCGCGACCGTATCTGGGGTGAATGTGCAATAGTGTCCAACGAAGTATTGCAGGGCTTCTGGCGAACGAAACGATATCCTCCTCTCTCGTCCTGTCGGCGTTGGCGTCGCCGTCGTCCTCTTTCTCGTCGAGGGAGACGATACGATGTAGGTTTCTCTCGTTCGTAGGATGTTGGATTTTCAAGAGTTCCCCCTGGAGACTGTTCTCGTCAGACTCACGAGAATGAACCTGTGGCCACAGGTGGCTACCGGTTCACCTTGAGCGGCGGACGAAAAATTGCACCTGTCTTCTCCGGCGCCTAAGGATTTTTCGTTCATCCCCCCGAGCTCTCATATCCGCTCTCGCGTTAGTTATTACGTTTACCAAGTATTAGTAAAGCGAAGTAAACGATAATCACAATTCGTTGATCGACAAAATGGTGACCGATTACTATAATTGTTACCGGTTCTGTATTGATCGATGTTCGATATAAAATTTTATTATCGAATATGACCGTAATAATTCGATGATAACTGTATCTAACTATGACGTTCTTTCAATGTGTGTTCACGTTTTGTGAAACTATAAATACTGACGCTCGTTTTATTCCCCTTCACCTTGCGTGTTTTGCCCTTTTCTCTCCGTCAGATTCTAGTCCTCTCAAAGGATTTTATCGTAGAAATTGCTCAAGAGTTATGATCTTCTCTATTATAGTTCACCGTGTTTTCTCGTACAATTCTATCTCTCCCACGATCGCGTTTAAGTTGCACGGAGTGTTCAAAAGAAATTCAATGGATAAACCGTATACACGCAAAAGCCATGAGATGTGGATATTTTTCAAGTAAATATGCGATGAACAAGTTTTTAAATTTTTTCATTGGTGGTTATTTTTACTCTATAACACTGTACAAACTTAATAATTTTATTTTAACATGCTCAATCCAATGAATCCGAATTTATCGACCATGTTACTCTTCCATTCAATTCTTATCTCCCAAACAACTTCTGTAAAAGATTCCTGTTCTTTATTCTGAGTTTCAAAAAAATGAGGTAGGAAAATATCGTGATACATTTTTTTTTCACTGTCCCTCGAGTGTTACGGGACATATAAGCTCGTAAACTGTGTTCTGAAACTCGAGACCTAATCGTCTTATTTCCCAGAGACGGGTATCGCCGTCGGTTCTATAAGAGGATTCTCAAACGCGTTCTCGGATTAGGCTTCTTATTCTATAGTGCGAAATCTCCGTTGGAGATATAACGGAAATTCGAGCTTCGTCGACATTTGCCAGTTCAGGATGCTCACGGATCATAGATGACTCCAGCTACTTGGGAGAATTAATCGAGCGATGTAATGCGAGTAGGATCAGATTGTCATCTCGCATTTTTCGTATTGTCGAAAGTTCATTTGAGTAAAATTTCTTAGTTGAGAGAGAGAGAGAGAGAGAGAGAGAGTGAATTTCATCGATTTGAAAAAATGGAATCCAAAAAGATGAAATGAATAAATGAAGGAATGAAATAATTTCATTCTGTGAACTCCCTTTAAAATGCATTGGATCTTTCACAATCTTTGTGTATTAATTTACGTATGGGGACGTCATGTAACTCATTACAGAAAACGTAAGCCTGAAACTGAAACAGAAACTGCAATTGAATTGCAAAGAACACTATTTTTCAAAAATTAGCTTGAAGCGTTCGGATCTGTTAACCACAACGAAAAACCAGCTATTTGAATCAAATTATCCATGAAATCGAGAATGCTATGTGTATCGGCATCCTCAAAAGGTTGTAATTTAGAACGCATTCGCGAACTCATTGGGACGAGAACTTTCGGATGCAGACGAGTCTTTTCACTCTTCCATATTACCACTGCATGACCAGACCATCTGGGCAGCCGATTATTTTGCAAGAGAAATATTTTGTCTTGCGGAACGTCTCAATTTTTTGGGATTATGTTTTGTTAAATAGATTAACTTCCATCCCATTTTTAAGTTGTCAAAAGGAATTAATATTGTTTCATCATCCAAAAAAATAACACGAGCATTTTCAAATTAACATTAGACTTTATCATGCGATGAAGATTGTAAATCGGAAAAAAATATTCTCATTAATTAATCTGCTTGAATGAAAATTGTTTCCTGCTCAACGAAGAGATGGCAATCGACGAAACTGAAGAGCCTGTAGAGAAATGCCTAGATAGCAGATTTTGAGGTAGACCGTTTTTCGCTTGGCATCGATTAACGAGAGAAGTATGAAAGGAATGAGTCTCTAACCACAGTGCTGACTATACGGATCGCGAGAGAAAGAGAAAAACAGAGACAGAGAGAGAAAGAGAGAGAGAGAGACAGAGAGAGAAATGAAGAAATGGAGAAAGAAAGAAGAGAGTGAGAGAAAGAGTTCTTGGTCGATGTGGGTCAAAAAATCAGAGAGCTCGAGCAATTACGGCTCGTTACCGCGAGGAGAGATCGCACGGAGCCATCACACACCACGTGTGTGGCAGTGGCCTCCAAGTACTCGCTACAGAATCCAGCATACGTCTGTCTTTTTTCCTCCTTAAGGTAGGGCAAAGAGATGAGCTCGTCTTTGTGAAGTTAACTCACCATTATATCCACAAATGGGAGTTCTGATTTGATCGCAACCATGAAAGATAATGATAAAAATTCCTCAACGATGAAAATTATTCCATTCGCCTTGCTTACAACGATACAACGATCTTATTATTGCGATGATGGAATTTTCATGACTCGGTCAATTCGGTATTTCGTCATTTGATCAGTCTAGCGAATGGAATAATAAGCAGAAATTTCGATCGACATATGTGGAAGGCATTATTACATTGTCAAATTGCTCGAGAGCCAGCTTGAGAGAGACAGCATATAGAGTAGAAGCTGGTCTTCGGGGAGGAGGCCTAAAATGCATACAACTGAACCCATAACACACCCGTTTCTGTCCTCGAAGGCATGTCGCCGATAGACTTGCGTTCCAGTCACGCGCTCGAACACTAACCAATCAGGCGTAACACTGCGGCAAACTCGTATGTCGCCTGCGTCTCGTAGCATGTAATCCCTTGTATGTACCAGCAAATACTTATTATCATGCATTATATATACAGGGTGTCTCACTACCGATGAATTGCCTCGTAAATTTAAATTTCGTTCTGAGCTCCGAGTCAAAAAGTATAATTTTCGATCAGACTCCTTCCTGATGAGTTTAATCATTAAAGTTAATGCAGTCACGCCCTTTCACTAGGCATGCTGTCAAAATGATAATAGAACAAAAATACATAGGAACAATTTTGTAAAGCATACGATTTTCTACAAAAAAGTTATTGGCAGCGTTTTTCTATCTTTGATAATTTAGTCCTGAAAGCAAATTGAAAAACGGCGTCAACTGCTCAGCTTTCGCATGATCCTTCGGAATGAGACCGTGTTTCCCACTGCTCTCACGATCGAATTAATAAAGATAGAAAAATACAGCATAAAGCTTTTTTTTAGAAAATTTTATCCTGCACAAAATTGGTCCTATGCATTTTTGTTCTATCTCTAACCGTTTTGATAGGATTCACGGTAGAAGCGCGACGCAGCTCTGATGATTTTAATAATTAATGACTCTCGAGGAAATGGTCTAATCCAAAAACGGTATGGGACCTTTCCACTTGGAATTCGGTGGTGAACTTAAGTTTACGGAGATAATTATCTATTGTGGGACACCCTGTACAGATATTTACACATGCATACATTTTACATTTCCACTGACAAAAATAATCGTCTTATAGCTAACGAGATCACTATACACATCGTGCACATTATTGTACATACCTGCATCGTGTTTGTCACGAATTTCACAATTCGACATCGCAGAATAAGATCGCTACGTAACTCGTGGGTGGCATTGTAAAATGTTGAGAATTTATGCCAATGCAGTAATGCAGCAATTTCTATTCGGCATTTCAACGAGGTCAGTTTCCTCCGTTGCACATATCCAAGGACAATGAGCAATTGTACAAGAAAATTTGTATTGAAATCGTAAAACCCCTGGAATAAACTTCGCTAAATAACGAGATGATTATTGCTGAAAAATTCAGCATCGGTGTTTGATAATTTGTCAAATGGTCGTTCCTTTAATTCCGAATTGATCATTAAGATAACAGTCTTCCATAAAGAGCCTCAATTAGATCCCTGTCCCAATTAATTAAATTTATTCATTGATAAATCCAATTAATGATACGGCTATTCGAACGCTGAGGTTAATTACGGTTTGTGAATTGACGTTATTTGATGTTTGATGATGACTTTGAATAATAGCAAAATCATATTGTGTTAGCTATTCAGTTCAATTTGAAAGAATACAAATTGTAAGGGCATATGGATCACAAATTATATTCTCTGAAATTTAATTATAAATTGATCTATTTTAGGAATAACAAATCAATTAAACTTTTTTAACAACTATATTTTTCCTAGCACATTTTTAAATGCAATCTTCAGTGTGTGAACTAACAATATTAAAAGATTTGACGTACACGGTAGCATTTGTTTGGAAGCTCACTACAACAGGCAATCAGGCTTGACCCAGTTATTGATCGAAATTTTTGCAATACATGTCAAATACATGACAAGTAGTTATACTACGTAAAGTGTACGCGCCCAACAATGTTTAATCGAGATCTCAACTGTAACGCTTTTTTAAGCCCTCTCACTTATGAATAAAATACGAATTGAACAAAAATTTTATGATTCCATGACATTTCAGAGGACATGCAGATCCTTTAAAATTGTATCTGATTGATGTACGTGAATGATGACAAATGGAATTTTAGATAGATGTTTTTAACGTCGAGGGAAACGGGTTCAATTGATATTCCGTTGAACTTTTTATCAACCATAAAATCCAACGAAAATATTGAATATTGTTGTGTGACATGAATATAAAAATATAGCAGTATAAGTAATTTTCATCAAACTCCTTTTCGATTAATGCGGCTAATTAAATCAGACAAATGAGATGATTTAACAAAATATTTAATATAAAAGTTTTATGGTTTCAAGAGGGTCATGAAAAATCACAATTTTCACTCAGGGCGTACGCTACTTCGTTTTTAATTGATATTTTAATTATTTATTGAATAATGTGCTGTAGTTTTCACGAATAAAAATCACAAAAAAACGTTTGACGGCATTCCGACTGGGCACGAACCGTTAATTAAAATGAACCTTCGGGCACAGTGATAAAATATACAAATTTATATATTTTTAAATTTATTTATAATTTTTATTTGAGACATGAAGTTTTCTTGAAATGAATCGAATACACATCCGTGTCGGAATTCGTACACCTAGAGAAATCTATTGTATTTCCACGAGACGATCAAAAAGTACCGAGACATTTATGCTCAAGCACAACTCGAAACGATCTATTCCTTGCAACAAGCTGCGATTTACATACAACAAGGCACCGCAATGATTACTGCTGGAATACATTAACCTGCATGCTCGTCGAAACCAGGCACGAGAACGGAGTCAGATGAACAGGCGAGTATCGCGAACTTCTTCCCATTCTTCTCCAGTAAATCTTCGACAAGCTTTCTTGGTGCAAATTACGATTAAAAAAATTCGTCCAATGATTTCGTTACGCCCATTTCTAATTTTCAATTTACCTTCTACATTTTTCGTTTTTTTGTCATTGTCGATTCTGGCTTTCACATTGTAAAATGAATTAAGGATATTAAAATACAATTGTATACAATTAAGGAGATGCTGCTTCAACTGGCCGGGAAAAATGCTTTTTTCCCATATTTTATTAAAGTGTAACAAGACCTGCAATAAACTCGAAAGTTACAAGTCAAAATGCCGATTATTATCAAAACCACGACGAATTTTTTAGCTGCGCATCAAGCATGCGAACATGCGTGACCCTAGAACTGTACGGATTTTTCTCAAAACAGATTTTTCAAAATTGGCGTGCAACATATTTCAAAAACTATTCATCGGATCGTCTTGAAATTTTGAACGCTTTTGAGATACTGTTTTTCGTTGTCGGTAAACCTCAAATTTTATTTCATTTCAGCAACTAAACAATTTATTTTAGCGAAAGAAGAGTGAAAATCTGTGTCAAAAAACTAACGTTTGCGTTCGAAGCTCTATCATTTTCACAATTTTACAATTTCTTAAGTTTTTTTAGGTTTATCAAAAACGTTCGTATTATTGGCACAGGATTTTTTTTAAATCTGTTACGAATAATCACAGCCACTACCAGTTAGAGCTTCATCGTGGGGAATCTAATAAATATTTTGAGGTGAAAAACTGTCACATAAAAGTCAAATGTGCTCCAATATATCATCAAGAATAATCACAGCCACTACCAGTTAGAGCCTCATCGTGAGGAATCTAATAAATATTTTGAGGTGAAAAAACTGGCACATAAAAGTCAAATGTGCTCCAATATATCATCAAGATTTCAAACACATATATTCTTTATTTTCTTCGAAATTGATTCATAAAAGCCATTTGAAATTCCACGCCCTAAAGCAGCAGAGTAAAAGAGAGTAATTGTAAAAAAACCGGGTAACTACTGAAGTAAGAATGAAGGTTTTTCATGCCTGAAAACACACATGTTCGAAATTTTTTTGCTACTAAAAAGATATTTTCGTTTCACAAAAGTATAAACGTCAACTCCAACTTGGTAAGTGACGACCGCAAATGGTGATTTGTCGTAAATTAAAAAAAAAAAGTACAAAACCGTAAAAAGATGTAAAAATCGAAAAGAAATTGTAAAAAATATATTCCGAAGTTACGTTGTTACGTAAAATGTTGTGAATGTTTCTTTTCACAAATTAAACTTTATTCAGATAAATATATACAAATAAAAGAAATACTTTGAACGTGTTACTTCAAGTGTGAAAAATAAAAATAAAAAATCTACATTTAATGCTTGTCGAGCGCCAAGCTCAACAATTCGTTCATTGATGTCAATAAAACACGGGGATCTTCGACAAGTCCAGCGCCGACCATTGCACCAGTGAACAACTGAAGAAAAAAGAATTTATTGAACTTTACATTGAGTTTCAAACGAACTTGTGAATTTCGAATGATTTTTTATATCAAATGCAACAACGCACCTGTTGGATGAGAAGGTCTGCGAGCTTGGGATCGGTCGTTATGAGTTTCGACAATTTTTTGATTATTGGATGATTCGGATTGATTTCCAAACGGGGTTGCAACAAGGTATATCGAGTCTCTTCATTCAACTGATGACTCTGTGTGCGAATAAAGTGCCTTGCGCTCGCCATGTCTTGCACTGTTATCACACACGGATGCGTTTCGAGACGCTTCGTCGTTTTAACTTCGTAAGCTTTGTTCGACAAAACTTTCTTTACATGGCCCACAAGCTGATCTATCTCTTCACGGTTGATCGAAGCTGTTTAAATGGAAATGTATACATAATCATTTTGTCATCTATGAATTCAAGTTACGACGGTGACTCATTTAAGGAGAAATTCCCATAATAAACGTGAAAAAAATCGATCGTTTTTTTTCAATTAGTATTACTATTTTATGCCTTTAGAATTTTTAGTTTGAAGGTGAATTTTCATCGATAATAAAACGTTACATGCAAATTGTTTCAACGAAAAAAATTGCACAAATCGTGCAATTAATTGTGGAATTTTTTGGATATGTGTACATTTTTTTTAAATTCAGTTTTATGATATTCTCATTTTTTTTTGTATAAAAATATTAAATGAAATTGAAATAGTTTCATGTGACTGAAAAAAAAAATCACTCAATGGACAACTATTTGTTTGAACAACTTGGTGATCATTTTTTAGAATTATTATTGTAGAAAATCGATGTCCTGAAAATCTGAGAAACAGCTGAGTTCAACTGAGAACTAGTGTGTAAAACACCCTTTATGAAGCAATTTACAAAATGAATGCTGTTTTTATTGTTAATCGATATTATTAAAACGACGGAATGAAATTACTCACGAAAATCATTATCTTTGCTGGCATCGTTGTCCTCTCGCATTTCTTTTTCTACTGACGTGAGGGGTCGAGAATTGAACTGTGCTAACTGCATCAACACTAACTCATCGTACGGTTCGTAGCAAAACAGAACCTCAACATTCCGTTTCTTGAATGACTCGTAATAGGGCGATTGTTCAGCGAGTTCACGACTGAAAATTGGAATTAAAAAAATTTACGTGGATTAATGTTTAAAAAATACGGCTTGCACGACAGGGTGGTTAGAATAAAACTAATAACCCATAAAATTAAATCTATAAAACGTTTTTTCGAGGGTTTTATGTCCCACATGATAGAGAAATTCAAAATTTGTTTCAACAAATTCTAGATAGCGACAGGAGCAACAATAAAACCTTAAAAGAATTGAGATTTCTTTTTAAAGGAAAGTTTGCATCGTTGGAATACAACAAATATTTTTTATACCGTTGTCCAACTTTTTTTACAAACTTGGCATGAACAAATTATAATAGTCACATTTTTTTTGAACTTTTTCAGTGACACAAACCCTGCGTCTACGAAAAAAGGATAAATATTTAAAATAAAAAGAAAAAGAATGATTGTTGTTGCATTGCGAAGATGGAAACTTCATAACTGGTTTTCTTATCCACCCTTTTGTACAAATTTATTATCTATGAAAACGTGAAGGCAAACCTTGGTGCTGCCAAGTAATAAATATCTTTTTGTTCCGTCGACAAGCCGGTGACGTATTGAGGAATGCTCACAAATTCTCCTGCTGGTTTCTTCGATGATTCGAATCTCAAAAGTTTTCCAATTTCCTCCTTCTCCGATTGTTCATGACTCGTTACAATTCCTTCTTTTAAAAATAAACCGTATTCTTTGTAGAATTCGATAAACTCGTCAGGTTGTTTTACAGATTTGTCGTGAAGAAATCTCAGTACTCGAGCAGTTAAAACGTTCCTCAGTTTCCTGTTGTTCACACCAAAAATATGTGAAAATTAGTTTTTTTCTTTTATTTGAATTTTTTGCTAAATATTCGATTAATTGAAGTATTTATAGATTCTCATCGTTTTTACACACTTACGCAATAAGAGCACTGTTTTGTAGCAATTCTCTGCTCAAATTAAGCGGTATATCCTCAGAATCAATGACGCCCTTGACAAAACGCAACCACTTTGGCAAAATGTTATCCGCTTTACTTTTAATGAGAACTTTTCGGCTGTAGAGAGAAATTCCTATCGACGTATCTCTGCTCATTTCAAATAGTGCTGGTTTTTGTTCAGGAAAGTATAAAAGAGCTCTGATGCTCAATGGCACGTCGGTCGAATAATGTAGCGTGAATCTTGGTATGTCGTAACAATTACCAATGTACCGATAAAATTCTATATGTTGCTCCGGCGTTACTTCTTTTGGATCCAGCATCCACAATGGCTGAAATGATTAATGTTTCATTAATTATTACAATATTTCTAAGAATCATCATCAATTTCTGTTCCGAAAGTATTTTTTGTGCAATATGCTTTTTACATAAAACTCAAAGATCGTTGAAGTTGAATAATAAATTTTGATCATTTGTACCTGAATAACGTTGACTCTTTTGCCATTAACAAAAATTGGACTGCCCACAAAGTTGCTATATTTTTTAATAATCCCTGCAAAACATTTCAACGGTTCATTTATTTGGAATTAATGGTATTTTTCAATCATTATAAGTGAAAAATTTCTGACCATTTATTGTCGCGTCATCACTGAATTCTCGACTGTCCGGTCGTAAGTGCAGAACAATTTTAGTTCCTGGCTGAACTCCTTCGGCGTTGGATATTTCGTACGATCCCGAACTATTCCGAAAAAAACAGAATTTTGTGGGAAAAATTTTTCGTTTGTTAATGTTTAGTTGTAAAATTAAGAAAATTACCCATCGTATGACCAACAGAGTCCTTCCGCGTCTTTGCCATGTGATTTTGTGTACACTTCCACTTTGTCTGCAACCATAAAGGCGCTGTAAAATCCAACTCCGAATTGTCCAATAATCTTCGAAGGATCAGCAGATTCTTGCTTATTTTTTAATTGCTCCAAAAACGCCTGCAACATCACATGCAAATTATTTTCTTCTAAATTCGAAATTTTTACTGAATATAGTAAAATGGGAAAATGTGTGGATTCAAAGTAGGATCCAACTGAATTCACTTGTTTTTTTGAAAGAACAAGTCGTCGACTGTTTCAAGGCAAAATATTCATTTGGCATTCGTTGTCTCTTTAATGGTCAATTTAATAAAAACTAACAGATTTTAAATAAATCTTTGGTAGATCTTTATAATGAATATAAAAAGGAAAACTTTCTAACCAGAAAGTGTGGTAATACTAAATTAATAATTAATTCTTCTCTGGTCATAGAAACCTCTGAAATTCCCGTTATAGAAAAAAAAACAAATAGAAAACAAAACGTGTATTGACTTTTTATTGTAAATGTATTGATAGAACCATTAGCAATTGTTCAACAGAATTTTCACCGGATAAGCTCAGTTATATTTATCATGTGGCTCAGCTTGATTTTAAATGTTCCCGCAATTTTTGTTCTAATTTGTTTTTTGACATTACTGGCCAATTTATTACATCTCACGAACGCAAATCATCCATGTTTTTCAGAGAATCGTTGCAACGAGAATCTAAATTCTAAGTCGCCATAAGCTTACAAATTTTTGGCTATTAAGTGTTAGTGTCACTAGTCATTGGGGTATCATTTTTCTCAATTCAAAACGATGAGCAGCTATACGCTTTAGCTTCTTAGAAAAAATAGCTTTTCATTTACAAAAGTACTTTTCTGGTGTTTGAATTACATTGTTCAGGAATCTTTTGAGTCGAATAGAAAATGTCTTCCAATACTTTGAAAACGTAAAAAAGTTTTAAAAAGATTGGAATTAGAAAGTGAGAACTAAAGATTTTGAGTATAACACTAATTCAATAATGTAAATACAAAGAAAAAATACTTTTTAATATAAGACGAAATACCTTCGAACCGGAACGTGCTATAGTACCCAGATTGGAAATTAATTCTTCTCTGGTCATACCAACTCCCGTGTCTTGAATTGTAAGAGTCCGGTTCTGTTTGTCTGTTGCTATGTGAATCTCCAAACTTCCATCATCGTTTGTGACAAAATTTTCACTCACTCGTAAGTACCGAAGTTTTTCAAGAGCGTCACTTGCATTGGAAATCAGTTCTCGGACGAAAACCTAGAATTAAAAATAGTGTCAATTGTTATTCAAATTTTTACAATCTTTTTTAACTACAAATCATTGAATTTTTTGGTAGATTAGTTGCCCAAGCCAGAATGATTAAGTATTGTCAAATTTCAATAGAGTAATGAGAGCATTTGATCAGCAAAACAAAATTTGTACTTTTGTCTGTAATACTCTGGACATAATAAATAAATGATATTGCCTTCTTATATTTTAGTACTTAAAACTATTCACTAAATAACGCACTGGGAATTACGCAGTTCTAATAAATGGATGACAAATGGAATGTAACCGTGATTTGAATGAAGTCACGATTACATAATTGCCACGATTGAATTCAGTTCCGTCAAGTATACCTGCATGATTGTGAATTTTTGATAATAATCTTTCTTTTTTTAGGCGGATTTTTCTAGTGAATTATCAAGCGAATCCTTATGAGTAGCAATGTATAAATGTGCAAGTATATTTAATAGTAAATGAATAATTTGGAAATTACCTCTTTATCGGAATAGAGAGATTTGGCAACAATTTCGAGTAGCATACGAGTTTCGGATTGAAATTCATGCTTTGCTCTTTCACCTACAAAAAGACATTACAAAGATTAATATTACTTCTGGTACAAAGCTAATAAACAGCTTACAAATAATTACCTGTCGCCTTTTCGGTGTCTTTAATTATATTGTGATAATCAGCCTCTTCAGAACTTTGTGCTGCAGCTTGAGAAGACAGAAGTCGTGTGTGCTCAAATCGAAACACTGAAAATAATATATCACAGTTCATCGATCGAATGCAGTTTTGATGGTTGAATTACATGTTTTTCCTTTGGAATTGAATAAAGACTTAATGAAACAACGATGGGTACACGGTCACTGTGTGGCTTCGCCAATCTCCTAAGTTAAGTTGCGCTTAGCCATGCATCGACTTGAGCAACGATCGTTGAACGGTAGGTACTTTTTTCTGAGTTTCTGATGGTGTTAACCAACTGAAACTCAGTAAAAATATAGCTGGCTCTAAAAGCCAAATTTTCCAAAGTTTTCCTAAGCCCTTATGCAAAATGGTATTAAAGTTTGCATCATGGGAATGCGACAAAGAATTCTTAATTATTCATTATTTTTGTTGATTTTTAAAAATGTTCCAATTTTTCTCGTTTTTAAATCTCTAAAGAATATTATCTAATTATCATGGACAAACACTAAAATTTTGAGGTCTGCCAAAGAAAAAATAGAATTTTTGTTCCAATTTCAACGGTGCAGACTTCAACATCATTTTTACTCTATGAAAAACAGCGACTCACAGATTTGGAGTAGCTAGCAGACAGTGGTTCTGGTTATTTAGGTGTCATATTTACCTATGAATTTAATTTTGACATTTTTCATAAACAATAAGCAACGGAAAATTTTGAACGACAAAATTCTAACGGTTCAACCTACTTTCTAGGGAACATCCGACAACTTAAATATGTATATATTCCCAAATATTCAAAAAAAACAACGATAAGTTTTTTTTATATCAGATTTATAAATATAACCATCCTAACGATTCAAGAAGTCTTATTATGAAAGATTGTCCTACGCTAGTAAGAACAAGTACGATATTTACAAATGAACCCAATCGGCTACACACTGATGCAAATTTGTACCACCAATTATGCATTTTTCTGGATTTTGTATAAAACACAATTTTAGGTTCGCTCTTTAATGATGAACAATTATCTGGAAACATTTTGAGGTTTGAAAATCACCCGTAATAAATTAAAATTGGACGATTTAAGGCGGAGAAACAAGCGTTTAAAAAGCCACCAGTGTAAATAGGTGTGCAGCCGAAGGGTTAATTATAGTCATTGTAAATGGCAAATAACTTCAACATTTTATGCATCGATTAATCACGTATTTCTTCTAAATTACGAAAATGCACAAATCTTAATATTGAAAAGAATATAATCATCGAACTACCTTAATTTAAAAAAGTATCTATGTACATAAATTGTAAGTTCTAGTGTAATAACCTCAAATTGGAGATTTCATTGCAGCATGGATTACCTTACAGGTGTAATAATGAGTTAATTAAAATGTAATTTAACCTGGAGATGTTCTGTAGTATCTTTCGACAGGAAAATTCTTGAAACTGACCGTCCTGGAAAGAAATTTGCTGATTTTTATAGCATGCCGAACTCTAAACGCTGCCGCCATTTTGCCGTTTTGCCGCAAGCAGCCAAAGAATTCTTTTGAAGCGCGCGAGTTGGAGAGAGACAAAGAACATATGAATTCGGGAATAATGTAGCGGTAAATACACATCATTTCGAAAACCGTCAATAAAAAAAAGATACGTGCAGTCGATAGAGAAGGTCAAGGATCAAAACAATTACAGAAACGGATATACTGCATTTAAAAATACGATTTCTGACTGTTCTATTTTTCAGGAAATTCGACGAAAATTTTATTGTAATCTTTTCAATGCATGTTCACGTAGTCGAATTTCTTAAACTCCAGGGAATGTCTTTGGGCATAAGCTTTGAGAATTATTATGAAAATATTGCGTATTAAGGGAATTGATAACGGCGAATTAGCATATAAATTTGTTTATTATCATTATTATCTGTATAATATATTTGAAACAATATCATTCTACAACATTGCATAAAAATATACAAAGACATGAAAAAATGTCTCGACTCTCATACAATAAAACATGTTCATGAATAATTTATCATCGTCATACATCGTCTTCAATTATAACCAAATTTAACTAATTAAATTCTTTTATTTTCCTTTGCGATTCGGCACCTGGCTCATACCGATATTACTTCTTTAAGTTATTTATTTTAAGAGTGATTAAGGTTTAATATTATCTCTTCATTTTTTGTTTTTTAAGAATGATTTTCTATCAAATAAACACAATTTAGGGTCTGGTTCTTTGAAACCTTTTTGATAAAAAATTTAAAAAATATATACGAAATTCATTGAAGTAGTTATAAGCAAATCAGACATAATCGAACAAATAGAAAAGAGGAATATCCTCGACCTTGATTTTTTCATTTTTCCTTTATCGTTTTTCCCCCGTATTTCTGTTAGTTCATGGAAATGAGATGATTATCAAGTAGCGACAATTACTTCGAAATACGTTCATTACTAATACGAACATCTTAAACCTAATCGTGTAGAGCAAACAGGATCTTAGAATGGGCCTCTTTTAAATAATTTTTTTTTTACACGTATATGAAATACATGCGCTCTCTTGTTTTAGGAATTCGTTGAACTAATAGAAGAAGAAACATAAAAATAAACGAAAACAAAAGACCACTTTTTGGAATGCGCTGTACTTCAGAAATACGTTAAAAATAAAAATAAAGTATGAGAATAATCGAATGTTGAACATCGGTAGAACAAAAATGGAGTCGAATAAAATAATGATCGAATATCGGTCGAGGATCAATGTTTCATATTAAAGAATTTTCTTGTTTTGTTTGTTTGTAATGCGAAACTGAACAATGGTACGTTTGTTGCGGCACATAAAAATGGATTCAAATTACAATTGTGTGTATCTTGTTTTTTGTTCTCCATTATGAGATCATTGGCCAAATAATATAACAATGACAATCGCTATCTTAGAAATAATATTTAGTTCGTATTAATAGTAATAAAAATAACTATCCGAAACTATCCTTTTACCACGGGGGATATAGCCATAGTTTATATATATATACACGTTGTGTAATTTATGATTTTCATTGTTGTTTTTTTTTTCTTCGTTCATTTTTAGATTATTATTTACTTATTCGGTAAAGTTCATTATTACTATATTCAATAGCAACATAAATAATAACGCAACGCCATTTATATACAGACCTTTTCTATGCGACACAACATTTTATTGCTGTCTCGTGTTACTATATAATTAATACGTTGGACGACACGAGTTCGTAGATTTAGCGAGACAGAGTTCTGGTTCGAGATGCACAAAATTCTGGTTAATTAACCATCGCTTTAAATCATTATTTTCCTTTAAATTATCTTGTTAATTATTTTGCGTGGTCCCACCACGAAAACTCACTTGGAAATAATCGGTGAATTCTCAACGAACGCTTCAACGGGGACAGGACTAACTCTATCATTAGTTTTACGACTATATCACAATCATTAAGAATAAAAATGTTGATTTTACTTTTTTTCTCTCTTTATCTTCATTGTCTTCATCTTTCATAACTCTTGAATAAACCTCAGATGAGTATATCAGCGGGACCTCGCAGAAGTTAAAATCTCATTGATAAAACTAGATTTTAGCCGACCGCGATGATTCTCATTTGTTTCCAAACATGTTTGTCCTCATCGACATTTTATTTATCTCAAACGAATAATTAAATAATAATAATAATAATAATAATAATAATAATAATAATAATGAAAACAGTACTCTATGTTACAATCGCTAAACGTACGATCACGCGCGTCTTGCTCTCTTCATCTATTCTCTCGCATGTCGCATACTCGTTATTTACAGTGTACAAAAAGAAAAGCGAACAAACGATGGTTGCGCGCACGTTTTTGTTTTTTTTTCTGTTTTTTTTTTTGTTATTTCGTTATCAAAATCTCTTCGCATGGTAAATGTTAATATAATGTATGTATATTGTGGGTATATATTTAAATATATACCACATAGAGCCCTCGCGACAACTGATTGCTTCTTAATGTACAGCCATTCTTCGTCATTTCGAATAATCCGATAAGAGAACTATCGAAATAAGTGCACATCAACGTTATCTCATCCTAATTTCCGCATTATTCAACATCTACCTTTCAACTGCAGATACTCCTGGGGCTTGAGAGCTCCTCCGTATTGTTTATAACAATTGTAGAACGAATCAATGCCAAATTATCAACGAGAACAGTATGTCACACATGCGACCACGACTCGAGTCTTCGAGGACGGGCATTGCTTCCAATCAGGCTCGTTAAAAAAAAAACAAAAAACAAAAAACAAAAACAAAACTAAAGGTGTATTGATTTTCTGTGAATGTGTCGATTAAAGCCAATCGCAATAGTTCAACAAGAATTTTGCCGGATTAGCTTAGTTATATTTATAAAGTGGCTCAGGTAGATTTTGAACGTTCCCGCGATTTTTGTGTTTTTATTTTTGTTTTTTGACATCACCGGTCAATTTTTTACATCTCACGAACGCAAATCATCGATGTTTTGCAGTGGATCGTTGCAACGACGAACTTAAATTCTGAGTCGCTATCGATTTTCTGGGTTTTGGCTATAATTTGATAGTGTTCTGATTCATCAGTGTGTCATTTTTTTCAGTTTGAAAAGATGTGCATCTAGATGCTTCAATTATTTAGAAGAAAGTACCTTTTCTGCCTGCAATTTCTTAACAGAAATACATCTCTGATTTTTGCATAGGAAAGCTCCAAGGCAAATAAATATCTTCCACTACTTTGTAAAAGTAAAAAAGTTAAAAAAAAAAATCGTTGGCATTAGAAAGATAGAACTAAACATTTTGAAAATTATACTACGATGGAAATACGAAGAAAAAATACTTTTGCACATAAAAACAAATGCGAATTTTTCTCTTTGTGTTGTTTCGGCGAAAAAAATAGTGGACTTGGGCGAATGATAAGTCTAAAAGAATAACACCTTCAAGGTTCGTGCCTTTTGCAAAGCAGACTTAGTATTGAGCTGTATCGTGAGGAGTTGAAATTTTCGGACAACCCCTTATATCCACCCCAAACCCTCCCTTTCCCCTGTCGTTGCACGTAATCCTCATCCCTCGTTGTTCGCTCCTATACGCGCCTCATCCTATCCTCAGGCTCGTCTCTCCCTCACTGTAATATTGATCCTCCTACCTTCACCCCGCACACTCCGACTGCGGAGGGCTGTTGCCACCGCGTACATGACCCAAGGCTTCATTGGTTCTTGCGAATATGCGCATCATGGCCTCACTCACTAACCCAAAATTATAATTCTCTTAACCATCACTGATTTTAATCTTCAATTACCAAATTGTAATAAGTGTTCATTTTTAATCATAACAATAAAATTCCACCTGTATTAGATGATTTTTGGGGGTTTCCTTTCGAAAAACATATACGATTAATTTATCCGTCCATAAATCAGGAATTTATCGGTATAAACGTGCCGATTTGAACAAATCGGACAAGATTATATCCCCGAATGTACAAAGATACTTTATCGTAATTAATCGCGATTAACCTATTGCCAAATGACTCGAGTCGATCGAAACAGTTTAGCAGCTTCTTTTAATAACGAATTTTCAAATCTGACAAATGTGCAGTGATCTCATTTCTAAATGTTTCAGTACGGATGCAGCCAATTTTTGCTCTTTTACCTGACGAATTACCGATGCTGTTTACAAGTTGATATTGTGAGCGTTTTTTTCGTTTTGTTCGAGATTTTTTTTATAATGCGTGACCATCGGATATTTTGAATCAAAAGAGATGTACGTAGGAACTCAACGCATTTATTCAATATAACAGTTTTAAGTTCAACATGTATATTCTATAAGAATGCCCAGTTATTATAAAATTATAAATAATATAAATAATTAGGTGTACATATTTATATATGTGTGTATATATATTTATATGGGTCCGTGCAATTGACTATTTCAATGATTAACAAACCGAGAAACGTCACTTCGAGTTACGCGCAACACCGATAAAGGCCGAATAAACGATTATACACACGGACAACGTAAACGTTCGATTATTCGTTCGACAGACGCAACGATCCACTGTTGATATACGGCACTCGAGCACCTGCCTCTTTTACGTTGGTCCCTAATACTCTTTTTTGCATACTCTTCCGTTTCCCCATCTCAACAGTCCAAACCATTTTTATTTTTTTTTTAATTTCTTGAATTTAATCATTATCTGCGTTCGTGTAATACATAGAAAAAGAAAATAAAATACGAAATAACTTCAATACGTGGCGATTTAACTTTTGCGTTTTGTTTGTTTTCATCTCCTTGTCCTCGTTTTTCTCCCCATTAATAATATTAATTCTATACTTTTGATTTACATAGGTTATATTGACGTTAAGAATCAGAGCACCTGTCTCCTTGATCCTCCTTTTACTACTCCTCAAAAGTTTATCGTCGATAGATTATGTTTCGTGGCCCCAATATTTTACAAGACAATAAATGTCACAATCGTCCGGTACAGAAATCTCATTGAATTCCTTGTTTTTTTGTTTGTTTTGCTTTTTTATTTTTTTTCTTAATGACTGTGACGAATGAGTTATAATATATCGCAGACAATTGGATCTCTAGGAGCCAGGAAGAAGAGCCCGTACCAATAGGATCCTCTGTGAACATTTTGTAATTTTTTATTTCTTTTTTTCTTCGGCGAATGATCGGCCAATCGAGTTTTAAGCTTTGACGCTCGTCTACAGATAGGCAAGGACATATTGCTTCTCCGCAATGCTATTCCCCGGGTTTATTCTTTCTAAAATTTTCTTTTTTCCTTTTTGTTTTCCACAATATTTATTTAAACGCGACAGTTTTGATTGGAAAACCGCACGACGACGATTTTTTTTATTATTTTTATTCACTCTCGTTATTTTCTTTTAGCTATGGAATGTATCACTATTTGGAAGATTAGCCGCTCGCAGATCCTGTTCTCAACGACATCGAACTGGAATCACATTATTCGTTTCTGTTTCTCTCTTTTTATCAAACACACGTAATCGTCGACGGACGGGTGAGGGGAGCAAGTAATTTCGCGTTTGGCATATAAGACAAGGTGAAAGTTTTTGTTTTTGTGTGGACGTTTAGAAAATTTGTAAAAAATTATTCGAATTTCGATTTTTTTTGTCGTTTTTGTTTTTCTTTTTCTTTTTTGCGATCGACTAATGTTGCAGGAAACGCGGAATTTATATATGGCGTTTAGTTTGCGTCCTTTCGGGGTATATGAGACGGTAAACTAGTTCGTTGTGCCGAGAGCGGGAACTGCTCCAACGCGAATTTAACCATTGGCGAGGATGGGATCGCGAGAGAACGAATTTTGACCAACCAAATGGATGATGTAATCCGCTCTACTGCGCTCGTCGCCACTGCTTCGCGCGCTACTCTCTCGATACATTATCGCGTTATAATAATCGTGGATTATTAAAACGCGATTAATAATTATCTATTTTTATTATCTGTTATTAACTGTTATCGCGTTATAATAATTATGCCGTAGAATTCTCAGGATAGATCAGCGACAAATCGTCTAAACCTTTTTATATCCTGCATTGATTTCATTTTTCTTTCGATTCAATTCAACGTTTCGTTTTCCGAGATATCGACAATAAAAAAAAATTCATAAAATCACTGTGACTAATATGCTCCATAGTAGGTAAATTGAGCAACAAAATTTAAAAAAATATCTTTCTTCGATTTTTTTAACGAAAGCGTTCTTACATCCAATTTTTAACAAACTCATTATTAGACATATTTTTTTGTTTGTACATTAACGACAATAATTTCCGAGTGATACATTTTGAATTTTGTTTGAATTTCATTAACGCAAACGTTTTTCAATCCAGATATGACATCATCATTTAATTCGTTTGTATAAACGTTTTACGAAACGGAAACAACGTTTATTCGCGATTCCGGGCCGATTGTGCCGAACTATCTCGAGTCATCTAGTTTTAACTTGAATTTTGGGTGCTGCGCTCAAAAATTCTTTCTAATTTACGTACTATATATAAATATTTACAATGAAAGTTTAATTGGCTTAGGTTTCGTAGGTCTGTTTAAACGCGACGCGTGGCTTATCCGATATGCGCTCTTTACGCGTGCAACGTTAAAGAGGTTCGGAGAGGATTCGACTCTTGGTGCGAGATTCGCCCGGTTAACTCTTCACATAGCCGAGGATCGCTCTCGAGCACGTACGGGTTTGGGCACTTTGGTTACCCCCTAACTTTGGCTCATTATAAACGATCCTTCGACTCTCACCAGCTAACTCGAATGTGTTTCATAATTGACTTCATCTTAACAGGTAGATTGCGCTGTCGCGGCGTACGGTCCTACGCATACGCATATATATATGCATACAGGGTATCAAGTTGTATGAGCAATAATGTTAATTTCGATGCAGGACCGAATTCCGAGTCGAAAAGTCTAATACTATTTTTTCGATTTCTTTTCTGATAAGTTATTAATTATCAAAGTTGATTAATACGCGAACTGTTATCGCGCACACTGTCAAAATCATTAGAGATTGAGAAAAAATGCATTGGATCAATATTAGAGAACATCAATTTTCGTATAACAAAAACGTGGCCAACGCTTTTCTAACTTTAGTATTTTTGTCCTGAAAACAGACCGAAAAAAAGATCTTAAAACTTCAGTCTCAGCACGCAAATACCAGGTTCGTTTTCGAGCCACTTTCAGGACGAAACTACTGAAGATAGAAAAATGTTGTAAAGGACTTTTTTGTAGGAAATTTTATGCTCTACAAAATTGGTCCTATATATTTTTTCCCTATCTCTAATCATTTGATCAATAATTATTAAATGGTCGGAAGGGCGTCGGATCGGAAAACTTAATTGAACTTGTGAACTTGAATTTCGATTCATCAGGATTGGAATTTTCATTATTGGTCACACAAACTGTCATATATTTATATATATGTATGTACATATATATTTAAATACACTAGACTCAAAATTATTATTACCTTAAACGCAAAAATGCCGTGACTGAACGACAACGGAGCGGATAACGCTTCATTTTTTTGCTCGTAAACACTCCAGGGACGATCGATCTTCCACGCATTTTCCACACCTCCTTATTGAGAGGAGGGGAGAAGGGGAGCTACGAAAGGGATCGAGAACGAAGTTTCAACTTTCGTATCCTAAGAATGCTTCAACTAATTCATAAGTAACTTGTATCACCTTGTATATATCTTCATTTACAAGGCTAGGGAGGATTTTCTCCGTTGCGAAGGATCGAGCGAGGAAGATCGACTTTACGGTTTTGGAGTGCTCGTCGAAGTAACACCGGTTCAACGTCGACATGAGCACTCGAAGCACAGAGAGTGAGGAAGCCAAGTACCCCGCATAATTTGAAATATAATTTGAAAAAACCCGGTTGCTCTTTTGTTCTCTGGAGATGAATTGAAAATAAACAAAAAAATGTCAAGGAAAATGAAAAATCGAACAACGTTTTTGTTCAATTTTCCAATGTACAATTCCTTTTCATTTCCTTTCTAGCAGGCTTGCACTTATTTCTTCCTTGCTCTCTGCAATTACATTAAAAGGTAGAAAATTTGACTAAATTGTGTGATTGCCTAGGAGAATTAGCACTTCCCGGAGAGACCGGTCGACACGGAAATGTGCCACCGAGAATTCGCGTCAAGTTCATCAAAGAACGACAATATTTCGGTAAAATAATTTAAGACATTTCCACGAGATCAACGAACCCCAAGGAACGATGATTTTCCCAGTTCATAACTGATCCTGCTCTGTTTTTGTTGTTATCCTTTCGCGCTATTCGAAACGGAAAAACATAAAAGTACATCTCGTGGTACGATTCCGCTATGATCGACCGTCTAACTTAAACATCCGATGCTGGAAGAGGCTTCGATAACGTATGCTCTCTATGTGTATGTGTGGATTGCGTTAATTCGTTAAACGCAGAGAGAAAAGGAGAAAGAGAGAGAAAAAAGAGAGCATACTTTCGAGAGCGGAGATCGGAACAAGATTTAGCAACTCTTGGCGATAACCGTTCAACGAAAAAATAATTATGGGGATAATCATAATGTGCGCGATTTTCACAGCCTTATAGAATGTCGAGATTAAAACCGGCCGTTGATTCCAACGAATTCAATAATTCTTGGGGATTGAAATTCGATGTGTCACCAGCGGGAAGATTCTCCAGCAAATCCAGACTGAATTCCGCAGCTGTTCCTACCGACGGATCCGGCGCTGACGAAGATGGCTGACTGTGTTGCTGTTGGGCTTGTTGCTGTTGTTGCGGCATATTACGAACTCCTGGACTACCTCCGCCGTATTGTTGATGCGGATGTAACGGTGATCCTGCGGATGGTAAAAGATTTTAAATTACATCAGCTGGAGTACCTTTTATGAGATCCGAGTATTTATTGCGGTACTAAAAATATTACGATGGTCCTTGCGGCAGACAAGCCAAGAATTTTATATATTGGCACGACTGAAATGAAACATGTTTTTTTTTCTTTGCAGATAGTGATTGCCAATACCTTTGAGAATGGACTGTAAAAATTAAAATCGAAAATTCCAAATATTTCTTCGTCTACCCGAACGAAACTTTTGTCTAAACCAAATTTTCATTAACAGCCGAAAAACTTCATATTTTTGACATAAAAAAAACTTTGCACGAAGTGAGAAATCTCGTACGTCCTAAAAGCGAACATCTTCGACATGGTCATTCTGTTTGCGGTAAAAAAAAAAAAAAAATAGAAACTACTTTTAATTATAATAAGTTTCAAAATTCATCCAATTTTTTCACTTTTCTCCTTGTACTACTTCCATAAAGTTGAAAAAACAAACTTCAAATGGAAATTCGTTGTTTTTTGGGGGAAAAATTAAGAATCCCCCATTTTTCAACCGTTGGACAAAAATAACGTGTCAAACCTTAAATTCATTCTTCATAAAATAATGTAATAAATCATAACTTTGAATATAAAGTTTTCAAAACTTCATTTTACATTAAATATTTTTACATTGATAAGTAGCCTGTTCATAAACGCCAATGGGAATACTTGTTTTACATGGATATTTATACACAGCTCTTGACAAATATAAACAGCTGAGAAAGCAAACTCACCAGTCCCCGTGTTGGTAACGGAGTTTACAGAGGACGATTGGGACATTTGCATCTGCATGGACATCTGATTGTTGCCCTGTTGCATTGCAAGTGTTTGTTGCTGATGTTGCTGGGAGAGTAATTGCTGCATCTGAGAACTGTTGGCCATTCCTGAACCAGCCATACCACCGCTCTGCGAGCGAATCAACTGCTGATGTTGCATTTGAGCTGCGCTCATTTGCATTCCTCCAGCTCCACCCATGACGAAGCCACCTTTTCGACATAAAGTATTATTCGTAAAGACACTCTTTTTTCCAGTGACTTATTTATTTTATTTTCATTCGGTTTGAATGTTTATAAGTAATAAAAAATATTGATTCATTTTAATAGGAGAAATTATGATGATACGCTTATAGAAATTCAGGGCATTTCTAACACGTTGCTACCTCAATTATAAATAATGTAAAATAAAATTATAAAGTTGCAACAATGTTTTTAATCCTAGGATCCGATACTGTATGTCAATGGAGCAAAAATACTACTTTGGGGTTTTGGACACCCTAGTATTTTAATCCATCGTCATTCTCTCAATTTTCATACCTTGAACATTTTTTTTTTTTAGTATTCATGAAAATCCTGACAAAAGCGATTTTTTTCTTAAAATAACATGAATATCAATTTATCCTGATGAAAAATGAGTTCAATCCGTAGGGAACATTATTTTTAACAGTTATTCGTTTGAACGTGGGATACGCAGCACCCCGGAGGAGTCCCCGAATTAATTTCACTTTGCTCAAAAGTAGAAAAATGATTTGGCTATATTCAGTCGAAATTGGCGTATTTTATTAATTTTACATAGTTTATTTTATTTTTTATTGTTCCTGCGTATACCCTTGCATGTTTTTACGACCCTATTCCTTCACTTTAACCCCACTTTGCCCCCACTTCACTAATTTCTTTGTTCCTGTGAGACCCCCTTAGAGTGTTGTCCACAGTCACTCTTTCCTAATTCTATCACATTTGCACGAGGGCCAAAGGAAACTGTGGAAAACCTGGCCGATACAGGCTGCTACATTTTTACTGAATTCCAGTTGGTTAGCACCCTCGAAAACTCAGAAAAACTGCCTCCGGCTCAGCGATTGATGCGCGATCCGATGCATGGCTAAGCGATCATCCAAACAAGTATTGGCCTCGCCCGAGGCTGCTTAACTGGGGAGATCGACGGAGCCACACACCGACGGCGCACCCATCGCTGTCGGTTTTGACGTAGTCTTTAATAACTATAAACTTTAATAACTTTAAATAATCTCAAATCACGATATAATCCGTTATAATCGGGTATCAGCATCAATTTGATAAAAACAAAGTCGCATTAGAATGACATCTAATGTAATCGAATAAATGAAATAAAAGCTCACTCTATTTCACAAGAAGTATAATGAATAGTACAAAATAGTATTTTATGCAGCAATGTATACAACAACAACAAAATATGCAACACGAGCCGAAGGCGAGTGCTGCCAATCACACTCGTACTTGTGCGAATATGCATGATAAGTCTTCGGCTCATGCGGCAACTTCACGCACGATGTAATTTGTCGTTTTCCGCACTTGTTACATAAAATACTATTAAAATGTTGATCGCAGCTTAGAAAGAAAAAAACTTCAATTAATAATATGCGTCGGTTGGTACGTTTTTGTATGCGATAAAGGGTAAAGCTTTTGAAGAAACTGGTGAGTGTATAGATTGAATGAATCAATGGAGACTCACCTTGATGACTCTGCTGATTGAATGGTGGTCGCATTTGAGCTTGAAAACCCTGCTGCTGTTGCATCAATAGATGTCGCCACTCTTGTTGAGCTCCACGTCCGGCTATACTGTTGGCCAGTGTTTCCGGTGGACCGACGTTTACATTAGGCGGCCGTTGGTTGTTGGTTCTTGGATATCCCAGTCTCTGATGCATTTGGTGCATACCGCCAATCGCGCCTATGCTGGGGCCTGTACGTGCACACGTTACATTAACACCAACGTACATGTTACCACCGGCTGCGTGTAACGCTTGTTGCTGCTGTTGCTGTGCCATTTGAGGCCTCATCATCGGACCTGTCGAGGAAATTCAAAGAGGGGGTTATGACAAGAAAAAAAAATATGACTTATCCGAGCGCTCATGTTTATAGTACAAAATGTAAAACGACAAAAGAAAAAGAGAATCGAAAAGGTTGAATATTACACGCTGGTTGTATGAGCAGACTTTTTCACGCAGATACTTCGCGGAGTTAGTTGGAAAAACGTAGATATAAAAGTTCTCGAGCATTGCCTTTTAAATAGGCAACGAAGGGAGCAATTTTAGAGTCCATAGAACTCTTTCGTCCCGGGTTTTCGAACGAGACCATGAAAGAATCGATAAGCCGACGTATTCTCATTACTTTGAGTGCCTCTCAGTTCTGGCCAAGCGCCAATGCACATGAAAGTGACAGGAGAGTTTGAATATGTGTATTTCGTCGAGTGCCATATGAAATGCAATGAAATGAAGGGGTGTTGCATTACGTTTTCAGCAACAAATTTAGACAAAATATCAAATGGCCGTAGTGGAAAAAAAAGAAAACTCAAAAATTTCAATCATTTCATTGAATTTGTGGTATTTAATATATTTAATATTTGGAGATATATAGGGGTTACCTGAGGGTGGCATCGGTTGTTGTGTAACACGACGCATAGGGCCGGCGTTCGGAAACCTCGCTTGTTGACCCATTCCTATACCGGCGTGCATCATCTGCGCTTGCGCAGCAGCTTTGTATTCCGGTGGCGGTGGTCTTACACCACTCATTCCTCCAGCCATGTGCTGCTGTTGTTGCATCACCTGCAACAAAAACAAAAATAACATTACATCATTAAATCAACACTTTAATACAATAAGTCAACAATTTGGAACCTCACGATCGAGCCACAAAGGAATAAACTAGAAATGTCGACTCAACTCCGTCACATTCGTACAGCGTTTGCCATTCAAAATGGAATAATAATTATTCGCAGACTACGAAATTTACTGAGGCGACGAGTTTGAAGAGCAAGTTCGAAGTTCGCATCTGAACCAGGTAACTGCAGTCCTCAACTATACAGACTGAATCTAACAATCTGGATAATCAGCCAGAGTACATCATGTTAAATTTAAGAAGCCACGTCAATCAGCTGTCAATCCAAAATTACAAACTTCGTTTTCGACAAAGCGCCAAATAATGAACTGCCCAACTTTTTGAAGTTTTCTCGCACTTTTTAAGATTAAATTAAAGAAGCTTCATTGATCAGCTTCAAAGCTTTGAATTACAAACTCAATTGTCGATGAGAGCTTCGACAAAACGAAAAATAATGAGGTGCACAATTGCTTGGAAATTTGAAACACTTTTTGAGGTTGTTATCGATAACTTGATTTTTTTCAGCTTCGCACCCATTATGAAAAAGCTACGAGCCTACTCAAAAGGAGAAAATAAAATTGATCTTCGACAATTGACTTTTGAAAATCATACTTCATCATAACTCGTGAGCGAGTATTTGCCTGATGCAAGAATCAAATACATAGTTATACTAAAATTACTTCTGCGTATGTGCTCATTCGAGCTGAAGTATACACGTAAAGGGAGGTCACGACATACGTTTTCGCTATAGCATTTCGGTTTTTCTCATTCGTGTTTCATTAACTTCTATTTTCTCGCTGTAGCTAAAGATTCTTTTGCTGCGATCATTATCCGCATGCGCCGATCGAGGTATTTTTTTTTTTTATTCCGTTTTGTACGAATAAAGCCTCATCGACACCGAATTGACGGGAGGGTGGGGAGAAAAAAAACGTTTATGAAAGGTTTGCCACATGGTTAAACTCTCAGTTTGTGAGTGAGTGTGTTTGTGTGTGTGTGTGTTTGCTTGCAGCATTACACAATTGGAGATATCGCTAGCATTTCAACTTCCTGGTGTTACGCTTGAGACTAAGAGGAGACAACAAAAATCAGCACAACAGGCTTATACGAGAGCTCAACGACGAAAGGAGTGAGAGAATGATCGTGCCGCTAGACAGAGTTAAATTATTTTAACTGTGCTGTTCATAGCTGTGCTCGGACAGCAGAGAGAACTGTAAAAATGTTATGCCTCTGCCTGTCACCGCATCATTTCAGGATCCTTTTTTTTCTCCCTCTCCTTCTCCGCTGTCTTTCTTTTTTTCCCCACTCTTTATGCCCGCCGTCTTTCTCTTTCTCTCTTTGTTACTTCATGCTTCAGATTCTCGCAACTATTACAACTCTCTCGCCGTTACACACAGGCATATGCAACCCGTGATTAGACGAGCAACGCTCTCATCCAACAAGAGAGCCATCAACCATACATACACTGTCCTTCTCTCTAGCCCGTAGCCGTTTCGAGAACAGCAGGAAGCGGTTCTTCGAAATTCTCATATATGCCGCAATTTCACGGATATATCGAGCCTACTGAGAGATCGAGGCAATTGATTCTCCCGAGAATATTATTCGACCTCGTTGAGAGGACGCTTTCGTGTAATATATATATATATATATATATAATATGCGGCCACGAATGGAATATCAAAGTTGTCTCTTCACGAGAATTACTCGTGAGCTCAACGTGTGGCCTCGATCGTAATTATATCGAGTCTCCATTTTTTTCGCTCTTCTTTATCATCACTCCCTCCCTCCCTCCCTCTCTCTCTCTCTCTCTCTCTCTCTCTGCTTCTCTTTCACTATGTTAAAGCATCTGTCTACCAATCTATTTCCGGATCTTTTGGTGAAGCTAATACACTATTTTTGTTACGAAAACAGCGACAAGTTGACGAAAGTTTATGCGACACGATTCGAAGATGATTATCGTATACGTCAATTATCTTTCATTCCAACGAGCAATGTACCCAAAAATGCCAACGCGAATCGGTTAATGGAGAGCTTTGGGTTTCTTCGTGTTATAAAAAGACAATGTGGATCTGAGCCAAATTTCATGATTCGCTTTTGATACTTTACAAGTTACAATCATTTTTTTTTATTCGAAACAGGGAAACATTGTTAATTTTTAGCTCGTTGGGACAACAAAGATTTGAGTATTATCGGGTCGTCCGATGTTTTAAAAAAAGTACACTCGTAAATCCATTGGTATATAGAAGCGTCGAAATAGATGGTTAACTTTAAAATAGAAAAAAAAATCGATAAAAAATCATGAACGAGTGGAAGATTATGAATAGGAAATAAAGATTGAAGAAAATGGAATGGAAAGATGACGATTGATAAATTGAACCGATGGATATCCCGCGCGTAACTTTTACTGAAGGAAACTGACACGGTAAGGTCAGAAAGCCAATAAAAAGTTTCTATTCATTGTTCGGATCGGAACAATGATCCGTTGGCGTTCAGAGCTTGTCGTCCTCAACGCCGCGACGTTTTTCTTCTTCCAGCGTCTTTGGAACCAAACGCGCGCTTTTGCACGCTCGTCCTTTCTTTCTTCTCCTTCTTCCACTTTTTTTTACCATATAAAGGAATGAAAATTGCATTACAGAAATGAAATGAAAATAAAAATGAAAGAGACCTGTTGCATGGACGAGAAAAAAGGGTATTTTGTGTAATGGAACAACAACGTGAAAAGATGGCAAAGCGACGATTAGAATTATTGAACAGACAACAATAATTACAGTCAAAAGCCTGTTCTGGGGAAAAAATTCTGAAGCTGTACAATGAAATTCTACACTGAAAAAAGGCGTAGTGCTAATGGTAGTAGAATGGAGGCGTAGTTGGCTCAGCTACGCCCTGAGGTTAGATACGGCGAAACCAATGGCGTAGTTGACGCAAACTCCGCGCGTAGTTGAAGGTATTTTGTTGAGCCAACTACGCCTGCGATTTGAGGTAAAACTTTAAGGCGAGCAACCACTTTAGATGCTTCAAAAAATCAATTTTTTTTTATTTCATAAATCGTTAGCAAAATATCTTAAGAATACACCCTGAAAAATTTAAAACGATATTCGGATTCCTTCTAATGGTATGTATATAAATGATAAAGATTCTCCGTTCGACTCCCAAGCCCGCTCAAACTTTAAATGTGTTTTCTCGAAACGACATTTTGTCAATTTGCGGGAATCATAACTCAAAAACTAATTGATGGATTATCTTCAAATTTGGAACACGTTTACACAATATAATTTATTAAAACATGAACCTAAAGTTGGAAAGATTGGATTGTTTAAAACATATTTATTATTGCAAAATGCCGGGGGAAAAAATGCTAAAAATCGATCATTTTTTTCAAACACGTTCCAACATTCAATTCTCGATTTATTTTTCATAATTTAGGTTTATGTTCTTAAAAAACATCTCAAGAATGTATAAAAATTTGTTAGACTATTTCAGATGCGAATTGCGAGCTGCACAATCCCTGCAAATGGACAACGACGATGAAGACACGCCAAGGGACACAGCGGATTACACCTTAATTAATGCATGAAATAACTTGAAGGAATTACCAGCGACGTATGAAAATATGAATAAATTATTGTCCGAGTTGTGGAAATTTCCGTTTTTTTTTCACAATAAAAAAAATCCAAAAAATCCAAAAAAAGCCAAAAATGTTTGGCCTCCTAAAGTGGTTGCTCCCCTTAAATATTCAATAGAACCAAAACATTTTTTGAATAAAATTCAATAAATATTTGAAATAGTATCATGGCATGGCAATGGTATCAATCATGTTTGGATTAAAGGAATTGCATTGTGTAACTAAAACGTACAGTAATTGTACTGAAACAATTATGATTTTGAAATGACTGTAAGAAATGTTTGAATTTTTTTTTGATATATATATATTTTGGAATATTTTTTATTTGATATTTTTGATTTTCTATTTTGCGACGTTGAATAGTAAATACGATTAAACAATTTTTTGCTCTCTTGGAAGAGCGCCTATCCTGACATAATTAGGTGGCAAAACCTTTTTATAACAGCGTACTTTAATTGTACGATAGGCCTTAAACCTGTTTACCTCGTAAAACAAGGGTTCGGATTTTCTCGTCGACCATCGGTCGGAGTGAACATTATTTAACGATTCAATGTCAACGGAGCCTTATGGGCACACAGGCGGTGCGACGCTCACGCGATAGCGCTCAGCCCGTGGCCCTCTAGCGGATTTTTGCTACACCAGAAATCCAATCAGGGAATAAAGCTGTCCGGTTACAATATATATAATTCGTATTAAACAAAATTTATTGTTTGCGCAACGAAATTTTAGTAGCTTTAGCAAAAGGTTTATTTGTTTGAATAGTAACAAAAAATTTCATCCAAATTACTACTAGGTAATTAGCGTAATCACAAATTATATTCCGTTGATCTATGGTGTCATTGAATTCAATTCTCGCAGAAAAGTTTATTCGATGCTATTAGTTTATCGAGTCACGGACAAACCGTATACAACTCAACCTCCGCGTGATTATTTCAAATTTAATCGATTCTGTGTCTTAAGTTTTATTTATTTTTAATGTAACCATTTATTGCGGTTGTATCACATGAAATTTAGTCAACTCAAATAAATTAAAATTTAGTGGCATAATCGTGGCGTAGTTGTCTTAACGACATGACTTTCAATGGATCAACCACCGGGTGATTAACTAAACGTAATACGACTATGGGCGCAACGAAATTCGTCCAACCTCATCGCGTAGTTGGCAATACTGAATTTTTTTTTCAGTGCAGCTATACAATGTTTCTTTTTTCATTGAAGCCATAATGAAAACTTTCGTAGGAAAATCATACGATACTTTTTGTAAAAATGTCTCGAGATCGATTGATAAAAATTCGCAAAAAATAAAACACATTACATTTTTCCACAAACAATACAATCTCGAACAGAAATTCTTATTCGGCCTTGTCCGTAACTGCGCAACTCCTCTCGAGGTATTGCTAGAAGTTTCATATCTTTCTACAGCCGTATCTCATAAACAAACCACGGAATATTTTTTTTTTATATATACAATTCAAAAATTCGCAAAAGCCATATTGAGAATTGAAAAATGTAGCATTTGGAATTGATTTTTGTGGCAGATGGGTACAAACGGTTCTAACTCTGATTCGAAATTTTTAGAATTTCATCAACGTTCATATTGCAACTTTGCAAACGATTAGATATTATTGTTTCTGAATATACAGTTGAAAAATCACGGTTTGAGTTCCGACTGTCCTCGTACATGATTTAAAGAGCCATATTTTCGGCTGAATATTCAAAATTAAAACAATTTCATTATAAATTGTTGTAGTTGCACTTCACACGGGCGTTGATTCTTCCAATTATTCGGATCTTCACGGAATCAATAAATCTTTCAAGGGTCTCAGAAAATAAAAAATAATTAAAACGTATTTTTTACGTAGTTGAGAAAAATAATGAAAATTCAATTTCATGGCAAACTTTAGTCCGATGTAAAACATACAAGATTTACTGACCTGTTGTGCTCGCATTATCTGCTGTTGCTGAAGAAGCTTCGCATGCTGATGTTGATCAACTTGACCAGGTGGAACCTGCTGTGGATGACCGCGACCACCCGCTCCAGCATTACCAGGTTGAGGAACACCACCACCAGCGGCTGAGGCAGCCCGTCTTATGTTTTGCTGGGTAAAGTTAATCGTTTGGGACTGTGATACAGAGCAATACGTATCGGTTTGTTGACCACTCGGTCCGGTTTGATTTTGGGCTTGTTGTTGATTGAAGTACATGCCCTGCTGAGCTGCGACTGATACACCGGGCTTGAGGTCACCCGTTAGCTGCATATGCTGACCTGCTGACACCTGTAATGGCAGAGTAAAAGATGCGTGTTAGAGACGCAGAATGATGGATGCGAGTATCAATGTACGAAGTGATTGAATCTGCAGAAGAGACCACCCGCTGTCTTTCTGATTATCAATATCCTCATCACTATACATGAGTACCGGCACGAATGAAGATATTCGCAATGATAAACGAATGATTATGAATTTATCTCGCATCAAGAAAACTTAGAAGAGTACGACTTAATCATCAGATCAGAGAGCTGCCGTCTGGAGCTGGTACGTTAACTGAATTCTAGACGCTTTAATTTTTCAACGAATTCTATGCACAGAGATGCCCTTTTACAGTTAACGTGTACAGGAATCCCAGATGGACCCTCGCAACCCGCCACAGCTTATCTCTGACTCTGGAGACCCTGGGGTAATATATGTGACCAACCTGGTACGTGCAGGAGAGACATACCCCGCGGCCGTTACCCCGTGGCGAACAAAATAGCTCGATTAAATAGAGTCATAAGGGTCAAAAGTTTGACGGTCTCTAGGTAGTGTGTAATATAGTATCGCAAAGCATCGCTTTTTCTCATGAACATCAATGATGCAATCTCAATCAAACTGTGTTCATCAAAGCTTAATATGCCTGACTTACGATGCTAATAATTCAATGCTGCATAACATGTGAGATATTGCACGTATGCCTCGCTATCTGGTATAGTTCAGAGCCTATGACAAAGGGAGCAAAGGTTATCAGAGCTTGGAGAAGCCATGCGCCACATCTATACGTGAGTACCTGATGGAACTTCGCTCTTCTATATGGCTTGGCTAGTTACTGTACTTAAAGGACCCAAGGACAACGTGCAATCGCGTATGTAGAACCCACGTATATATCAGAGCATGAACAGAGCTCATGCGCTATTTCACCGTTGAAGGTAACAGCCGGATAGTTAGGCTTCAAACATGGCGCAGGAATAGTATCAGGCACTTTGCAGTGGTAGTAGCCTGTATGGTGCATACTGTTGCACAATCCCTTGCAAGCTCATGCTCCGTGGTATTACACAGACGTTCACGTACATGTGCGTTGTACTAGCTGTCGGTCGCTCTCACATAATTAGCCTAAATCACATCGCGGCGGTAGCAAATCCCACGGGGAATGCTCCCTGATGCGACATCTGCATATAGCACGTATCTTGTTAGTTTCCGCGGCTTAGGATAAACAGAGGATACGTGATGTGAGTGTTTCAGGTCAGAAGATGCTCCATATCTCACTACAAATCGCGTAATAATAGCAATATTATCAGTAACTCGTTTAATTCGAAAGATTCTGCCTGGGATGCAACGAAATTCGAGCTTTTTCAGTGGAAATAGTCTTAAAACTTCTATAATTTCTAGCATAGCATGACATGAATATTGCTAACTGCAGAACTAGGTAGAGTAGCTGCAAATCTAGGGAAGTTCGTCGTTCGAGCGAAATCATTATTATTAAGCAATGAATACATTCTTGAAAAAAATCTTTCGGAAAGTGTTTTAAACAATTGTTTACAAATTCTATCAATTTGATGATTGCACGTATACGAACGTTTTCCAATTACAACATGATTTTAACCACATCGATCGGTATGCAGATAATGAAGGCGTTAGCGCATACACACACGTATGTTTGTATATTGGATGGTCTATAGTCCCTCGATATGGGTAATAGAGGTATATATAGTAACGGCGTGTAGCATAGTAAGCACGACCCGAAGCCTAGCAAATTGTGAATCAAACATTATTAACATAATACGTATACAACGCTCGGAAAGTAGTAGAGGGTCGCCGGGACGAGGGGTATGTGGAGTAGAGAATGGTCGGACACGCGCGAAGAGCTCAACGCACACGTTTCCTCGTTTGGTTCATGTGCGATATGAACAAACTTCAAACTCCCGCTCTCTCAGCCTGCAAAATACCGTCATCGACGCCTGCTACATGCGGTGATTGCATTGTGGCTAATATCGCGATGCTGCGCAATCGCTAATCATAGCGTTCGATGCATGTAGCCCGCCTCGATTCCCGAGCGCCTATGTCTATGTATACCGAATTTCACGATGTTTCATGTAGTTCGGTGCATTTTAGCAGTTGGCCTGAAATTTGTTTTTACTGATTTATGCTATCTCGGCACAACGATCCATAATACAATGAAAGAAAAAATGATTTCAAATAGTTTGGAGCTTATTCATATTAAATCAGGCATCCGACAAGCTTCCAGAAGCTTGTAAATAAATAAATCATATGAAAATGACAAGAGTTGGAGTCGAAATGAAAGTCTGACTATTTTACTCATCGAAAAAATCTTGCATTCTTCGATGCGGAAGGATGTTCGATTCCAACGTTAAACGCAAGTGCACACTCGGTCTTACTTCTTTAGAAAATGTGCTACATGCGTGAGCCTGTCGAAGGAGATCGCGTCTCGGAAGTTGAGAGGGAGAAAAAATGTAAATGTGGAATGGCCACACCGCCGATTCTCGGAGTGCATTCAGGGTGAAAGAAGTAAAGTATGTAAAATATATACATGTACAGTGGCAGACGGAAAGAAGAGCGAGAACGAGTGCTGTGAGTCGAGGACGTTGCGGAGGCGCAAGTTGCGCGAGACTCTCAGGCCGCTGACCTCTGCCCCCACCCTACTCTGGTGTGCTCGGGTATATCGAGAGGGAGACTCCTTCTCTCTCTCTCCCTCTCTCTCTTACACTCTCCTGAAACAAGTGTTCACGCGCGCGCCTGCAATCCTCGGTTATATAGTTTGTGCTGCTTCTGCTACTTCGTCGACGATATCTCAACTCTCTCTCTCTCTCGCTCTCTCTCTCACTCCCTTTTACTCACTAATGAAAGAAGCTCTGAATACGCAGTTGATTCCTTATCATCTGTTCCCAGATCTGATCCAGCTGTTGTCTCTTAATTTTCTGGGGATTAGTATAACACCTTTTTGCTCATCGTTCTTTCTTTACTCGATTGTACATTGACATAATAAGGTTTTCGAGGTAACTCAACTGTATTACTATCTCATTAAGTTCTTAGAATAATCGGAAAGTGTTTATTGAACAATACGAGTGATTTGACAAATTTTGACCAGCTGCTGAGTTGCCCTATTTTCATGCACTTGTCACAAGCCATTACAATCAAGCGAAAAGTTAGAAAGCTTCTCTATTATCTTGTTCGGGTCTTTGTTCTATTCTTCCCCAATACCGAATCACGCAGTCAACACTTTGGTTCAATGGCATCGTTACAATTCAGTTTTAGTGTAGTTCAAATTAGAATCTCATCTTACAGACCGAAAAACCCGAAGTTGCACTCGCACATATAACCTCATCGTTACGTGTTAGAAAAACGAGTTATTTTTAATAGCATCTGAAGTTAATGAATGCTTTGTACCAGACTTATGTGATGATGTACACCTGACGCGGAAGCGAATTCCAACAAACGACGATAACCAGGATAAGAGAAACGAGAAAGAGAGATGGAACAGAAGCAAGAATGACAATGAGAGATTAAAGTTGTTCTCAGTTTCTGTATAAGACGACCTCCTGCATCTCAATAATAAATATGAAATCCTGACCAACGGAGACAGAGAGCACAAACGAGAAGCGAAGTTAAATCAAGAGAAAAGCCCAGCAGAAGAGAAGTGGACTTCGCTGGATGTGTAGCCTGCGTGCACATGTACCAGCAGGAAGTAAAGCTGAGCTATGCAAGAATGAGAGAGGATGCTGAGAGAAAACGCGTTTAAAACTGCGCGACGCCCTTTTTGTTACATCGTAACTGGCGCGTGTGCACTCCCAGAGCTCACAGGGAGAGAGCTACGTGGCATAATTGTTCATGGCTCATATACGGCGAACTTCCTATCTCATAATTTTCACGTCCTTTCTCTTATTTAAATGAATTTTTAAAAATGCATATTATCTGGGATGAAGGAAAACATTTTTTTTTAAATAAATATATATGCTGGATTTTTTACGAGTACACAATTTGAACATATATGAGTGAAATTTTAGAGTTATTCGAGAGAAATTGAGTAGTAAAGTCAATGCTTTGATCAGACTCGACTCGAATGGTCGTGCACCCAGAGAATCATGCCTGTACCATTACTGGTATGTCAGATAAATTAGACAGGAGCATAAAATTTCATCAGCATACGCCGTCATTGGACTGAGAGATTCGAAACTTTTTTGCATAACTCTGGGTAGAGTGGATGATGGAAAGAAAGCTTCGTTACTGTTTGTAGATGCCTCTGCAAGCAACATGTACAGCGTGCAAATAGTTTATTCATTGTGTATTATTTGTTTTTATATGTGTATGGCGATATATGTATGCATGCGAAGGAGAGCAGCAGGCCGAAGGATTTACGGTTGACAGGCGTCATGTTCTCAGAGGGGTGGCGCACACATTGGCTTTCCGGTCGATATTACGTGTTCACGCTAGCGCATTCTCGCGCTTACTCTCTCGTTTGCTATATTAAAGTCCTCACCGATTATACATAAATATATGAGCATACATACAAAAATATATACCCGTGCAATGGTGGCCTGATATTGCTGCAAACGTTGGACAGATGCGTATCGTGTAACTCGATGATTAGCAAGCCTGACAAACCGGCGAACGACCGCTCGGTCACTCTCACCATCAGTGACATACGCATACTCACACACGGATGAGGAATTTCTCTGTTCTATAGAGCAAATGTATACAAACTTTGCATGAATGTTTGAGTTGCGTGTGCGAGTAGCGTCACTGCGATCGTTGCCTTTGACCTGCGGACAACGCATGTCGCGACCCAAGATCGATCGTTCACTCAGCATTCTCCGTGGGCTCTTTTGCCTTCGTTTTATACCGAAAGTACAACAAAAAATTGATAAAACTTTCAAGTGATCAGGACCAACGACAAAAAAATGAAGTATATATTTCTTGTAAAAATGTTGTCAATTAGGATATTCGTTGATCGAAAAATACAATAAATAGATGAAACAAAAAAATGTTGATCAAAAAAATTTACAAATTTCTGTGACCTTCAATAAATTTCGATAAATTAATATTTTTCACATACTTTGAGTAGAATTTTAAATTGTTCCTGCTATCCCACTATTGCATCCTTCAGCTGTTTCTATGTTTACTATCTTTATTAAATAGATGTAATAAAAATGATTTTTTCTTCAATATAATAGATCTTTACATTGTTTGTAAATAAATATGAAGCACATGTCGATGTTATTTACCTTCTACATAAAAATATTTCGAAGAGAAGTCATACGGGTCGTCAAGCATGTTGACGCAACCTTTTCTCAGTACATACAAGATTTAACGATATGTGTATTTGAGCGTAATTGAAACAAAAGGAGCAAAACCGTAAGAGTGAAACACGCGCGAGCGAAGGGTCTCACGCTGATGAACTATCTCGGATAATCATGTTTCGATAACACGAATGAATATAATACAAAAGGCGCAGGGACGCAAGGATTATCAATTCATTTAATATGGATTGCTAGACAATCCACTGTTCAAAATTCTACAGATGCCATTTATAAGTTTATACGTAAATACGCGTTTGTCTGAAAATGAACGCGGTTACAAAGGACTCTTCACATAATCCGATCGCAGAACCGAAATAACCGGAATGCGATGGCTTTCTCGTAAGGGACAGATCCCTCATGACAGAAATATCACTATATATTTATTTGTATACGCTACCGTCATCGACAGATGGACGAGAGACTATTACGAACTCTCCGTTCTTCTAACTGCCGTTCACCGATATTCCATTACGCGTTTGAAACAGTCCATATTTTTCGCTTCCACCCCCGATGTCCTCTCTTTCAGTGTTTCTGTATGTCGAGCAACACCATTAAAAGCTTTGATTCGATTCTAGCTCCGGATCTCAATCCTGTTTTTTTCATGCCCATCCACATATCCCATCGTTCTCCTATCCCTTTCTATTTCACGACTCGTCATCCCCCTCGGCAAGTATTTATACGAGGGTAGGATGCTGCTTGCACAGTAGTTTCGATCAATAAACTATAGTTGACTAGACATATTACGTGGGTTTGTTTGTGTTTTCGCAAATCTCACTACAACGATCGGCATATGCGGAAGAAAGAACTGCAAACAGGCGAATCAGTTAGGTATATAAAACACGAGCCGGCCACGTGATTTCTGTATGATTTTCATATAAGAAACGGAGGTAAACGAAGATTGTATAGGTTGGTTGATGTCGAACGATTTCATCGATGTTACTTTTAGCGGAGAGAAAAAAATACACAGAAAAATTCATTTATTAAGACAAGATCAATATCCAGTAGATGACACAAATAATTCAGTTACGCCAAGCTCAACTCAACTTAATTGAATTTTTATTTTTCGTCCATGGAACCGTACAGTATTTGAATAAATATTTCCTATTCGAATAAGCCAAAATGAAAAAAAAAAAAAAAAAAAAAATGTTCCCAGAAAAATTGCTAATTCGATCGAACAAAATGTACCGTTACAATTTCAAAATCTTCGGTAGATCATAAAATATTCTATAACGTAAAATTAGTTATTTCATTAGGACGTTCGTTAATACAATTTTTTAAATCCATTTTCAAAGAATGCTTTCGGAGGAATGACAACCCTGCGGAAGCACACGAATAGGGGTGTGAATAAAAAAAACATTCGCGCGATCTTCACAAAAATCCATTTTCGTTTATGTAGGGGTACTTGGGGAGGCGTTACGTATGTATGTGTAATATGAACGCGTGAATGCACGCGAGAAGACGTATGGCAGAGAATCGTTGGACGTATAGGCGCGCACAATCAGCTCTACTCTGGTCTCACTCCGGCACACGCAAATCCGCGCACAAAGTATATATACACGGTGTGCTAACAGAGAGGAATAACGAGTGAGAGAGACAGATATATAGACAGGGGTTGAAGGAAGGTTGAGCGAGGCAACGTGAGAGCGACGAAGAGTGGTTGCTTTGCCGCTGCTGTTGGCTGCGGCTCTCCGATATCGATTTCCGATAGCGGCATTTAGTGCTCTGTATATTCTGTCTGCTCCTATGCATATACGTGTCTGATACGCGCGGGCAAGGACGTATATACATATGTATTCATATGTACACCTATATTTGGGATAATGGAAGCGACTGAGCAGTGCTGTTGGCCCAGTCGCTATAGGACTATACTGCAAATTGCAGTCAAGCGGGCGTATAGGTGGTTGACAAGCCTTGCAGTAACCATACAAGATGTCCGCGAAGAGAAGCGTGCGAATTGTTTCGATAACATTCTCTCCTCGATGACACTTCAAAATATTTCCAAAATTAAAATTTCAACTGAACGATGTAAGCCTGCTAGGATAAACCGGAAACCGGTGCTGCGGACCGGAAATGAAACTTGGAGCTTAATAGTCGCTACTAAGATTTTCAATGAATTTAAAAACATTTAGGTAGGATCAACGCTTGTGTCCCGTTTCCTCGTGTCGATGGTACGTTACCTGTTTGTAAGACTCACCACCCTTTCGTCAAATAAAAAGGATTTCACGCGTATACGGAAACCCGCGCGCCAACTTAATATTGCGCGATGCTTTAATGAGAAAAAACTTAACACTTTATTTCAAGTCTGATGTTTGTTACAAGCGGAGATTGTGTTTTATAAAGACAGTGTATAGGAAGTTAACAGGTCCGTAGTTGTCGCTAGACTGCCTTCTGTGATTGACGATTTCAAGTTCCTTCGAAAAGAAGGCGTTGAAACATCTACTTCGTTATTCGAAGAGAAAAAGAGACGGTTGGTTGAAAAGATAGGAAAATC